>JAODJW010000041.1:13942151-13961198 GCA_026777045.1 Hyperopisus bebe
TGTGTGCGCGTGTGTGTCCTGTCTGTGTGCGCGTGTGTGTCCTGTCTGTGTGCGCGTGTGTGTCCTGTCTGTGTGCGCGTGTGCGTCCTGTCTGTGTGTGCGTCCTGTCTGTGTGTGCGTGTGTGTCCTGTCTGTGTGTGCGTCCTGTCTGTGTGTGCATGTGTGTGCCCTGTCTGTGTGTGCGTGTGTGTCCTGTCTATGTGTGTGTGTGTGTGTCCCCTGTCTGTGTGTGTGTGTGTGTCCTGTCTGTGTGTGCGTGTGTGCCCTGTCTGTGTGTGCATCCCGTGCCTTATATTCTGTACTTTCCGGTATAAACACCAGGCAGTTACTGAAAATTGGATGGATGGATGACTTTTTCTGCTTCTTTTCATTGGTAAATCACATGCTACACTCCCCAATGACACCCGTTCCCCTGTGTTAGAGCTTCACTGTGCTGTTTGTATTGTTCCCCACCCCCCAAATAAAGCCTTTCTCCCTCCACAAAGAGCTTGGTTTGTTTGCTTCGCCTGCCACATGGGGGGGAGCCCCCTGTCCGCGTCTGTTGAAACGACGGCTGGCTGGCACGACACGCCCCTTCCTGTTTGCCTGTGGTGGGTTAGGGCAGTTTCACAGAAGAAACCTGCCTCTCTAAAAGATGGAGGGGGGCAAATGGGCAGAACTTCGGTTTGAAGTTCCAACTCATTAATCCAGCCCTCTAAACCTTTATACAGGGAATTTTTATTTAAGGATTCTGAACTGACAGGGCACTTCTGCGCATGGTAACTGAAAGTGTGCGTGTGTCTGTGTTTTTATGAGCTTACTTGCCTATCTCTGTTTTCCCACCCTGTCGTATATGTTCAGCTCTACGTGGGACATTCTCTAACATCCCGTAGAAGTTTGTCTAAGGCTGAGATCCAAGGTTACCCTTGAGAAAGAGTTTGTGGCTGAAGAGGTGCCAGGCTCTCTGTCTGTCTCACAGTCAGCTCAGGGGTAGGTTAGGGGTTAGGGTTAGGTTAGGGTTAGGTTTTGCTTTTCCTGCTTGAGATAGGACACTCTGTCTTTCTCACACATACAGCTGAGTGGTCCATGTTCACTGTACCCACGGTCCTGAATGTTACAGCCCCAATAATGACCTAATAACCTAATTAATGGCATAAAATAGGTCTGTCGGACCAGGACCACTGCACTGCCTACGTTGTATTAGGCTGCTGGCCTTTGGAGACCTGTTCAGGTATCTAATTGTGTATTTTGTCATTTTGGCTGAAGCATGTGCTGTTTTGTTCTGAGCAGCCACTCCTCTCTGATGTCACCACGAACCCGAGCCCTTGTGCAGTGTACAAACACTGGTCATTAAAGAGAAATGAAAGCATGGCCGACAGTCATCACCACGTGGCATCGTTGCCTCTCTGGTGACTTGTAGGCTGAGGAAGCTGCTTGTTATTATGGCATGGCCAGGAAGGACCCCCCCCCCCCCCCCCCACCAACACAAAGGAGGGACAGCAGGACGGGAAAGCGGACACCTCTGCAGCTTTGAATATTCATTGAAGACTGCCGGACATTCTGGCGATGGTTTTGGGGTCTGTGCCGACGTGGTTCGCGTGCCGACCCTCAGGAAGGGGGACGGAACCTTATAACCAGGTTTGCCGTTAAGCTGGGAATTGAACAGCACTCCAATTTTCCTCCTGTTACTGCTGTTCATGTGGACAGGGATAATGCATAATACATCACTGTGTAAGAAACAATGGGGGTGAGCAGCACCTGACTCAGGAAATTCGTAGTGTGTTCTGAATGCAATGTGTATTTTGCCAACTCCAGTCAATATGTTCCAGTGATTTTATTTTATTTTTTTAACCCTGGTTCTAGCCTGTTTAAATAAGACAGTTGTGAATTTTGTAATTGTACATCAGTGGGACGCATTCGCTCAAAGAAAACCCTGTATAAAGATCCAGACTGCATGCTGTCTGCGATGCTGGCTCGCTCCACTCTTTCTCCCGCCCTTTCTACCGGTTATATAAACGGACGTGGTCATATTATCAGTCCTGCCGTACCACCTTTTCTTTGAAACAAGTTTCTCCTCTGCTTTCAGACTGTTTGTATTAGACCACGCTCCTTCATGTTACCCCCTGCTGTGCTTCCGGGCAACAACCGTTTACAGGAAAGGGTCACTTCACGGTCTCCACTGTGGGGTCCGGCTCTACCCATAAGGCCCTGGGGTGGGGCAGTGGTCCGCCCATTTCTGGCCCACTGGGGCCAACCCACTCCATACAAATACTCGCCCCGATGTGTTGGGGTGTGAGGTAATGTCTGAGTGAAATCCTGAGAGTGGGTGGGGACTGTAGGTGGTGGGGGGCGGGGGTGGTCTTCGTTTTGTGGCACCTCTGCTGAGCCATTGGGTAATAAATCTGTTTCTGTAAGTCTGTGTATTCACAGTCAATTGGGCTGAGTATCTGTAATACTCCCAAGAATCTGCTCACGTTCTGCTTTGTCCCTGTTAGAAAAATAATCCCAACCAGGAGTCTGCATTGCCCTGAGCTTTTTGTGTTTTTCTGCTCCCTGTAAATCACATTCAGCAAACACTGAAGATTGTAAGATCATATATCAGGGTAATGCTAGACATAACAGTTTTATTAGGGACACTGGAGGTAAATTACGGGTTTCTAGTTGCACAAGGGGGGTGTATCCATATCCTATACATCCTGAAGTCTTTGTGTGACATCTGTGATGCAGGAAAGATTATTTTCTGTAGTCTGGCCTTATGCTAACTTTGAGCAAAAACTTGCGAAATTTAAATGAAACCACGTTGAAATTTCCCATTTGGTAATTTAATAATTATCTTGAGAGCCAGAATTAAACGATAGCACTGTTTCCTGTTTCATGTTTTTGTTCCAAATCTGGCCAATAAAAACTCAAACCCATCCATCCATTTTCCTATACATCCATCTTCAAACCTGTTATCATGCTCAGGCTCTCAGGATGAATCCCTGACTTTTCATTTTTAACTCAGCAGGAATAACACAGACCAAAGATGGTGCATACCAGTGCACTTTAGAATTAAGTGTAAAAGTTTATTTTTATTAATGGTATTTCGTGTTGTTGACGCTAAATTCACACACACGTGTGTGTGTGTGTGTGTGTGTGTTTGTGGCAGGATTGTGCACCATTCAAAATTGAATTGAAAATGACCCTGAACTTCCAAATCAATTTATGAATTTGAAATAAATTTGATTTACAGGATACAGAATTGCAATTCCAATTTGAATTTAAAAAAGTAGAATTAAAATGGAATTGAATTCAAATTCATATACAGAGTGTATGTTCACTTTTTTAACAATACAGTGAAGTATGTCAGTATAAATTACACACAAACGTCACCATCCACAACGTATACTGTATCATTGTTATACAAATGTAATGTTATCCAGAATGAAAGTAACGTGAAGTATCATCTATAAAATAAATAACTTAACTGTCATTTTTTATACCATGGTGCATCTTTACATAGGAAAAGTTGAGTGTCTTCCCCCAAAACCGGCAGTAAAAAAACAAAGTACTCTGAATTATAGTATTTTTTGCTGCCTGCAGTGTAGAAAAGGCACCATATTTTAAAAAAAAGTTAAAAACATCTCTCAGCTCTGGAAGACTAAGAATGATGATGATTTTTTTTTGTTAATGGATCTTTTTAAATGGATTGACCCTACTAATACACAAACAGTTCAATATGCAAAAACAATATGTATGTACCCATGAAAAAGGATTTTGAGACCCAACATATACCAAATGTAAGAATGTTTCTCTCACAGTCACGTAAATATGAATTTACTTGGCCCACTAGTTATATATGAGCTCAGTGTATGCATCTACCATATAAAACATAATTTTTAAAATATTAATTAGGTTTTGCTAGATTAAATGACATTCCTGAGTTATGTTTATGTTTACATTGAATATCTTTGAATTGAAATAAATTGAATTCTTCTTCCTGTCATTCAAATTCAACATCCTGTGGGATGTGGCCATTTTAATTGAAATTCCAATTCATGAATGGAATGGGGTACAGTTCACAAATTCTGAATTTTACATACCCTTGGGTTGTAGAGATGGACACCTGATGTGGTCTTTATGACCCCAAACGACCATTCTGGCAGGCTCCGTTTTGTCCGCTTGGTGAAACGCGGTGACCCAGAGAACTGTGGGCTGGAGCGGCATCCCCATTTCTGCTTGCAGCCCTGTAGGATTCCTCAGTTTCTCTGTATCATCACAGAACATGTGGCCGCGGCTGCCTGACTTGTCCAGCTCCTGGACCCCAGTTTGGAAGCAGGCGCCTGCCTGTTTGGTTCGTTTCACACTTGGAGCTCCGCTGTCCCCCATTTCCCCAAGTGCCTGGCCGCTTCCCTCTTCCTCCTCCCCCCGCACCCCACATGCCCTCCTGTGCATTACCACTCCCCTCAGGCGGTACTCCCTGGGCTGGCCTCGTGCCCTGGACCCACTGCACCATGGGCATTTCGCAAATGGGGTCACTCTGTCCTGAACAGCACCATTGTCGCCATTGAGCTGCTTGACGTGAAACTTTGCCGTGCAAATTCCTGTTTTTACACTGACTGTATCAATATTTCGTTTGCTCCCTGCCTTGTGTGTCAAATTTGAGCAGTACTGAAGAAAACGAAACCTTTTCGTTTTAACTTCCTTGTCGGTGGCTGTTTATAGGAGACCTTAAGTTACTTTCTTTGACGCTGCCGCTTTGGTGACGTAGGTGCTGGATTAAACCCCTTGCATGACTCGGGGGGGGGGGCAGGACACATTTCTGCCCAGAATGACAGTCTGGGGGGCATGAAAGGAGAAAGCTGCAGTCCATGTTTCCAAAAACCACGGAAATGCATTTTTTATTGAGAATCCCTGGGTGATTTCCAGCGTCCACGTCACTGACCAAAAAAACATATTTCTGTTTTGGAAGCTCTAAGCTTACGTTCCGTAAGACAGAGACACATTTTTAGGATGAGTATTACTAATTACTCTTAACAGACAAGGTGAGTAAAGCACTATGTCAGTATTACACAGAAACCAACTGTAGCCTGAATATCACTGCACACCAGAGTCACGCCAAACATTCTTATTCTCTGAGACATTTTGGAAAGACTTCAAATCCTTCCTTCATTTTCATTTTATCTTACTTTATTTTGCTACTTGGAAAACCTATAAAAGTTGTATTATTTTGGCTTCAGGGAAGATTGCACAAAAGTGTTTAATTGCTCAATGTTTGGAAACAGAATGATTTTCTAGGTTTTTCGAGCTGGAGCCCGTATCGTATCTGTTACCTAAACGAAGTGCACATAGGCTGCCTGAGGTTGTCTGGGTGGTTCTCGGTTCACTTGGCTGTGTGTCCACGGGATTCACTCCACCTTTTGCCGCTTAAGTTCTAGTGTGTCATGGTTCCTTAGTTCCTGTGTCGAAAGACCAGCCTCGCGTGTCAGCAGCCCGGCCATCTTCGACACGCAGCCGTCATTCGGTGTGACGTCTATAGTCCCTCCGCTTTTGTCTTTGCTTTATTCGCAGTCTCATGAGGGGCTGTAACTTAGCAGCCACGTCAGCTGACCCACGTCTCTAACGGGGGCAGAGAGCGAAGGTGTGGGGCTCTTTCAGACCCCGCTGCCAGAGGTCAGAGACACGGGCCTGTTTGGAGAAGGAAATGGAAGCGGCTGGTCTGAATCAGTTGTGCAACTATTAGGAAACGAGGTTTGTTTTTCTTCTTTTGAGGCACATAATTACAAAACCTGTTTAAATGGAACAGACTAGGCATGTAGCCACGTAGTAAAATAATGGGTTTGCACCCCCCCGCACACCACCTCTCTGCCTGAAATTTCTCAGCTACCAATCAGGCACGTAGGCAGTCAGTAAAATCACGACGTTGAAACCCCCCTTGAAATTTGCTTCCGTCCTCTGGTCGGGACCCCCCCCCCCAAAAAAAAAATGTATTTTTGGCTGAATGCCTGGAACAGACGTGATTATTTCCCTGATATCTGATCTGTAGGCTGGATGACCTGGCTGAGGAGGATCCAGGCCAGGCGCCCGAGTCGAAACGCCTACAACTTGGCAAAACAAAACAGTTTATGAGGAAAGGTGCTTATCAGTGCATTTACCCATAAGTAATGTAAATGTGGGGAAACAGCAGCGCCGGCTGCAGGCGGATGCACGTGGGATACAGGTCGCTGCTAACATTACAGTGCTAATACAGTGAGTGTGGCTGCGTTTTCTGCACCATTTACGGCTCTTCCTCTGGTGTTCTTGAGTATGTTGGGTAATGCTTTACATTAACCGCACATTCATACTGCATTCTTAGAACATTCATAAGCAGTAGCATTCTACCATAACTTAACAGCTTTAATATACATTAATAACAAACATTATATGATTAATGTAATTTTTATCACCATAAAATGTTTGCTACTGATGCATGTTAAAGCTGTTAAGGAATGTTTGATGTTAAGGGGTTACTTACATGCTGCTTATGAATGTTCTATGAATGCATTATGAAAACATTATGAAGGAGCATATTATGTATATGAATGTGTAGTTTTGGGGCATCCGCCCCACCCACCATGTGCATTTTTGAAATACATGTGGGTAATGTTCTAATCAGGTGAACTAGGTTTAGAGGTTCTCTTCCAGGCTTGATGAAGAGGTTCCCTCTTACAGACGCGAGGTCATCCCGACAAATGCTTGCTTCTGTGCTTCCCACAAGTCTATGGGTAACAGTCTAAGAGCTGTAGCTTATTATGTGATATCCTCTCTACAAAACATCACTGAGGGACCAAACATAGTGTAGATCTTGGAAAGAAGCTCCACTTTAGTACCACATATTATTTAAATATGATGATGTTAGTTCCAGTACAGAAGGCCAAGACGCAGACTTCATTTCTGGCTAAGGGATCCAGTCGAGCCTCAATGTCAGGACCCGCTTTGTAGAAACTGCTAATTTAGCCATCGGGAATCCACCGATCATTTTGCCGACAGTGTCACACAAAAAAGGTCACTCGAGGGTCGCGCTCTTAGTGGTACGGTGAGAAGTTCACACTTTGGAGTGTCCTGTGTTTTCCGTAAAAATCCGGCACAGTAACTCACTGAAAGTGTCCGTTGTTTTCAGCAAAAGAGCATTTCGGAAGGGGGTCCCATTCAGCAGTATGACTGGGCGGTAAGTGGTACTCCACAATGCCAGGCTCTAAATATGTGTCCTGCAGCATTGTTTTTGGAATTTAAATAAATCACTTCTTGTGAAAGTCTGCCTTTCTGCATGGATGGCTGAGGAGAGGAGTGAATCAGAGGGTTAGGCTTAGGGAAAGGCTCTGTGCTTTCGTGTAGGGCTGCACGTATGTGTTCAAGCAGGGTATGAACCTTCTCTGTAGAGTTCATAGTACAGTTGAGAAATCTTCTCAAAATGTCTCACATGACAAGAACTGTCCCTCCTGTATTGTTTTTTTATTTATGGGATAAAAAATCCACTTTCTGACTTGGAAAACCTGTTACCACGGCAAACATTTGCAAGGCCTGTCTGTCCCCTGGGGCGAGGAAACCAATGTCCAATGTTTTTTCAATATTAAGCATGTGTTTTGCTGTTAAGTTTGTATGAGTAATATGTTAAATATAATATATGTTAAAGAGAGAGCTGGAAGATTGCTGTAAGTTGATGTCGTACTATTAGTTTATGCCATAATGACAGACCTGGAATTCCATTCAAAAGAAAAAAGTCGGTTTATAATTTTTTTACCTTATTATTTACATGGTCAAGTAATCTTGCTAACCTAGACTTAAAAATGTAAATGTAAAATTGTAAGATACAACAGAAAAACATATTTAGTTTTGTTCATTGGAAGACATGTTCTGGACATTTTAGGCAAACTATGCTTTTTAAAGGCTTTTTAAAGGGTCATTTTGTTTTCTTTCAATTATTGTAAATGTTTGATATGTAACTTTTTACAGGTGTAACTTTCACTATTATAATAATTATTGTACTTGCTTTCACTTTTATTTAGCAGAAGCTTTTGTCCAAAGCAGAGTAAGGCCTGCAGCACATTCCAGACATTTCGAGGGGTTGACCAGGCACTGGAACGGCCAGGCTGAGCTTCTAATGAATGACTGTTTGACAATGATGATAATGATGCATTGTGACCCTGACTAGGATAGGCAGTTATATCTTGATGGATGTATAGATGTGTAATTAATTTCTTACAATATGTGCCCCCTGCCCTCCTCTCTGTCTGCTACCAGGCGACTCCAACCACATTCTCTGCCTCTTGTTTGGTTCTTGGCCTTGTGATTTCGGTTGAGCTCTAAGCTTGTTTGTGTGCTTTTCTCTCCCTTTGCCTGTGTACACCAACCCCCACCCCCCCCCGCCCCGCTGCCTCCTCGGCCCACAATGCTGTCGATGCTGCAAACAGCCGCAGTGCGTTGTGTTGGGGGGGGCGGCCCAAGTACCGGTAATAATTTTCCTGACTGAAGCACGACAGTGTCCATATCAACACAGGCAGTTTTGGGGGCCAGAGGAGAAATGCATTTGGCAGCTGAGATATTGCAGAGACTATGCACCCACCCCCCCCCCACTCCAGTGCATAATCTCTGGTTCTAGCTGTGTCTGTCACTGATCTTGGCCGGTCCCGATGGCCAGCAGTCGTTTCTTCCTCCCCGTCACACGTCACCGTGTGTACAGTACAGTACGGCAGAATGGCAGACGCTGCTGTTTACATTCTGGCCTACAGATACGCTGGCACTGCGTCAGCATGTCACTTCCAGCCTGTCTGTAGCTGTTGTTTACATCCTGCAAGGCCTCATCTCCGGGTTGAGCCAGCTGAGACAGGAGACATCAGGACTTTGGGCCGGAATCAGCGTCTCGGGCAGAGCGGATAGGAGCTGGTGTGAAATCGGCAGTGTGTTGTGACAATCCGGATGTTTTCCTTACAGTCCTTGGCATACCTGGGCTGGTCGCACCCAGCCCAAATCGGATCGGCTTCTGACGGCCCCAGCGGTCGCTCTTGTTTCAGCAGGTGACAGACTCTCAGCTGCCTGAGCTGGGAAAAATCACAGCGTCCTGGTTTGATGAGATTTTCCGGGCCTGCGCTCTCGCTGTTTGATATACCGGTGTGGCTTGAAACCAGATTTACAGTAAGATAAGTGCGAGTCTGTAATGTTTGGGTTTAGGTGCTTTTATGTTCCTGCTCCGGCGCCATATCATAAAATTTTCTGTTTTTCATATTTCTCAAACACCATTATGGTAGGAAATATTGAATTTCAAATTGAATATGACCATTGTTTATTTATTTAATAAACATATTCGAAAAGTAACGCCAAGTAGACTGTAAGCCTACTTTTGAGTGGCCTGTATGTATCCTGGTATAAGTGAAAACTTTTCGATTTAAAAAGTATCTTTGGGTCTAAGCTAGCAAACAAACATACGCATGCACACGCACTCACACGTGCTCACACGCTTACAGTGAACTGGACTTTCGCACTGTCACTAATCCCATGTGTGGCTTAGGCAGGATAATTCATTAACCCCAGAAGCTTGTTCCTGTTGCATTCAGACCCCCTAGGGGGGCGAAACAGCTGCCACAGAAAACATATTCGAAGTTTCGGTGGTGCCGTCATTTGAGTGATACTGTAAAAAGTTACCCCTGCTCTGTTTTCACCCATAGATATGTGAGAGAGTAACTTTAACCAAAGATACATTAAATGACTAGGATCTCCGTGCCTCACAAAGGGGGAAGTGGCAGCCCATTTTAAAGTAAATAGCATGAAATAAGCAAGTGATAAATGACAAGCCAGCATGTGTGGATTTGTTATAGCGCTTGTAGCTCCGCCCCCCAACACCTCCCCCCTCCTGCAATCCCCCAATCATCTGTTACAGAGACGAATGTGTTTGCTGGTCGGCATGCCCCCGGTGCCAGGCCTGCTAGCGGCTCGGCGGCCTGCCTCACGCACCGCACGTAGCACGATCATTAGAATGCTGCCTGTTGGGCAGGAGGCCAGCAGCCATGGGGTTTATGTCAGTTCACTGCTCTCGCGGGCAGTGGCTGCGCTCCCGGCAAGAACACGGTGCATGACTTGGGGGGGGGGGTCTCGGGGCTCCCCAGCCCACCCATATGGGGCCCCTTTGCCAGACGGCTCGCAGGGCCCCAATGTGGCCCCCCACTCGCTGTCTTGTGCGCGCCAATGCGGCCACGGAATGTAAATACGCCGAGTGCCGTGTTGCCACAGGTCGCGTTCGCGACTGGGCCCAGATCGTGTGCGTCAGACCGCCCGTCT
The DNA here is from genome assembly GCA_026777045.1 of Hyperopisus bebe. Taxonomy (NCBI): domain Eukaryota; kingdom Metazoa; phylum Chordata; class Actinopteri; order Osteoglossiformes; family Mormyridae; genus Hyperopisus; species Hyperopisus bebe. Next base: position 13,952,421 of record JAODJW010000041.1, read on the forward strand.
GACGCAGGTTCTGCCCGCGGCTTGAAAAAGTGTCCCGCAATCGCGGTAATCTCAGCCCCCCGGTTCCAGGGTCCCTTTGAAAGCGGGCGCGTTACTCAGGTGGGGCCGGGCTGCCCCCCTTCATGCCCATTGGGCCACAAATGGTGGCCAAGACGGAGCTCACCGTGGTCGGCCCAGGTCCAGACAGAAAGCCCCCCCACCTTGCATGCGCGGGGAAGTGGCCCGGATGTGCTGCTGTGAGCCGGAGGTGGACCCCAAACATCCTGGTGTCAGAGGCTGGGAAAGTCGTCAGCGTGCGCCTCCGGGTCCAACACACGGCACGCGAGGCCTGGGGCCCGGGGCCCGGGGCCCCTTGACCTGCGAGCTCAGCCTCTAATTAAAAGCCTGTCCGCTTCTCAGTCCTCACCGTGCCGGCTGAAGTAGGCCGGTCTCTCGCCTGAAGGTAATGGGGGGCCTGCATTATTTATGATTATTTATTCAGTGTATTTATCATGCGACCTCTGTTAGCAGTAGGTAAAATACAAAAAAGTAAAATGGTAAAAATATAAGCATAAAATGAGTAATAACCATGTTCTTCTGCTGTTTTATTATTGTCGCATTCCTGGCTGTCGCATTCCTGTAATGGCATCTTCTGGCTGAACGGCAATTAATCCAAACACCTCTGTACCTTGACAGATGGCTCAATGTATAGGATATCCATAAAAGAAGTGCAGGCTTGGTTCTTAAGACTGATCTTTATTATTTAAGATTCTTCGAGTTTTGTTTGCCCGGAGCAGTGTTACATATTTTGTGCATGATTTAATGTGGGAGACTCACGTTTGCAGTTTGACAGACACTCCGGCATAGGCAGGTGTTTCTCAGAGATGTGATAGATCCCAGGTTCACACCTGCTAGTCCAGGCCTCTCTCTGATGCCCCCCCCCAAACCTGCAGCCACTTCCTGCTGTCTCCCCCTCCTGCCGGCGTATGAATGGCTTGTTTTTAAATGGCCTAACGGTGAAAGCAGAGGCAAAGGTGATGAAATCGCGGAGAGGGGTTATCTGCCTTATGGACTGATGCTTGATTCCGATGATCACTAATATTTTCCACCCAATAATTAAGCCTGGGCCAGAGTGCTTCAAATTAAACTGTTTCCAAATTAAGGGGGAAATTCCAGATCCTGGTGCATTTACAGAATTATAACCGACAGGGCTTGGAACTGCACATATGTGCTGACATTATTAATAACTAAAATGTGTAAACATAAGCGAGGCCACCAGCTACACACCTGTTTGTGCATGTTTCTGTGAGCCATTCAGAGTATCTGGCTGTGCCTAAACAAAGCAGCTGATCACCCCTCAAAACGGGTCTTGCAGAACAGTTTTGCTTTACCTTTATCTGTCTTGGGTCTGCAGTGAAATGGGCTCTTTGCGATGGGGGGCGGGGGACGGTTCCTTTCTCTCGGAACGGGAAATAGAACCAGGAAGCAGCGGTTCTGTATTATTGTACCGGTTTATTTTAGTAGCAGTCAGGTTTGCAGTCTGCGTGCTCATTGGCTCAGGTGGGTGGGGGGGGGCGGCAGACAATGGCCAACGTACACAAACGTGCACAACAATGCTCTGCGTGCGGATGCACGGCCCGGCGACATGCGCTGCCCTGCCCCACCCTGCCAGTCGGGGCCTCCACGCCCTCATCTTGGACTTAAAGGAACCTCTAGGCAATGTGGTCCCATTTAGGGCGGGTTCTGGAGCTGTGAAGTGTGCGCAGGAGCACGGGCTGACATCTCACCCTCGTCCTCATTCAGGTTATCGGTGGTTCTGTCGTCTCTTCTGCTGAAGAAATAAGTGATTGATAAACCCATTGTTTTCCCACCCCAGGCTTCAACTTGACAAAACATGACAAAATCCTGAAATCTCACAGTGTTCAGTTCTATAGCGATGGATTGACCTCTCCACTGTGCTTTTTGTGCCATTCGACACACCTTCTAATTATCTTCTATTTGTTTTTTGTTTTTTTGTAGGCAATGGTGGCGTGTTACCCAGGCAACGGGGCAGGATACGTGCGACATGTGGACAACCCAAATGGAGACGGGAGATGCGTCACATGTATATATTATCTCAACAAAGACTGGGATTCTCGGGTATGTGGAGTGCACATTAATCACGCTCCGCTTTTGTTCCTGTTTCCATAGGTACTATTAACTAAGATCAACATCATATTATTATTATAATAATAATAGCGTCATATAGCTCTCCATGTTGGAACCTGTTTTAAAATCTACATTCATCTGTGTGAATGTTTGTTGCAACCAGTGAGTTTGTTCTAGTCAGTTTGGAAATGACAGTAAGCAAAGACCTTAATTAAAACAGAAAATGGCATCCATTTCCGAATGCAGCACGTCACGACAGCCTGGTGTGAGAGGACAGTGCGGGAGACACATGAGAGGTGACAGCCCAGGCTGAGGCACCAGGTGACCATAACTGCAGACGTCGGCTGTGACCCTTGCGTGTAACTAAAGGAGGCACATTTGTATTTATCGGTCTGCTGGAGTGCAGTGACAGCGACCCAACACGGTGCACCTAGCTGCCCTTAACTGCCTGCAAAATGTCACTTTAATTTCCCATTGACATCGCCATTGGGTCCCTGAGCAAGGCCCTTTGACTCCACCAGGGACAGACAGTCCCTGCTCCCTCAAATTTAACTTTCTTTGGATAAAAGTATCTGTTAAATATATAAATGTAAACACCAAACTACCAAAAAGTATTACATAATCTCAAATGGAAGGTAAAATGTTGCAGTAAAAGTTAATTATTTATATTAAATTGAAATCAATGAACATTCAGCTGAAACACCTTCATTTAAATTAACTCTCTGTGGGAAGGATGAGTTCACACTGCTGTGTTATAGACCATTAGTGCCTATTATCAAAGTCACCTTTAAAACTGATATTGCTGGGCTGGGTGTGAGAATTATGCGTAATTTTAGTGTTCAGTATTTTCTCCTGAACAGATATCAAAGCTTTTCTAAGATACTTCTGACTCCACTATTACGCTACGGTTACACACTGTAACCACCATCATAAAAACGCGTTCTACTGAATGAATAAATGTAAATACGAGTAACATTAAGTGAGGAAAGCAGTGAAGCCCTGCGGAATCGCTGGAACCACCTGAGTCGGCACTTCGCGCCCCGGCTGCCGGGCTGCGTCAGAGCCGCGGAAACATCTCCACCGGCCGTGGAAAGTATGTGGGGACGGGCGTGAAATTACAGGCGGCAGCGGTGGCCCCGCTTCACGCGCAGGCACATTCCGTACCCGGGCCGAGTTGGCGTTCCGGGTACCGCCGGATGCCTCCGTAATCACGTAATGCTGCAGGCAGATAAGCGGCGCGTCACATGCGCTTTCTATTTGCAGGGCGCCGCGCTATCGGATGCCCACACCGGGTGACTTCCTCATAGCAGTTGTAGTCATTGGCACCCAAAAGGATACTAAACAGAGATATTTGGTGTTTTATATTATTGCGAAGGTGTTTAATTAAAAAGCACCCAGTGAGACTGCTTGTCAATGAACTTTGTAACAGCTCCTTTAGAACTATAATTTAGGTTTCAATTTAAAATTGTTTCAAATCAATGTTTTACTTAAAACTTCTGATTGTTCTAATGCGATTAATATGTATTTTTTAAACAAATTAATACTTTTATAGAACCAATAGATTTGCAATATTTTTACTGAATTGTGTCCCAAGAGTCTCTGTGATAAATGTAGCTATATGCAAAGACAAATAAAATATGCAGTACTATCAAAATAGAAAGAATTAGCAAAGTTTAACAGATAGAAAATATCAGACTAGCAATATGTTTATTTTTTACCATCTTATTTTTTTATCTTCTATTTATCCTTAACCTTGCTTTCTGCTCTCAGGGAAACTCATTTCCTTGCCTGCATCTAGTGCTGTATGAGGGTAGCCGTAAATCCTGGGATTTTGCTTTGCTTCATGTTGACATTTGCTTCCTACAGTCAGAATACTGTCTGTGTGCATTTTTGTGTTGCTGTGACGCCTCTCTCTGCCTCCTGCCTTCGGTGTCCGTCTTTATTTGTAAAGCAAAATATGGTCACCCTAGCAGTGCGGTATACATTAATGCATTTGATAAATAGACTTCGATTGATTTAAGTTCTCTGTAGTTCCTGCTGTACTCTTACACTCGCTATGTAATTTCAGATGATCTATGAAGATGTGTTCAGTGATGCTTGCAGTCCATCCTGTGTTGATGGATCGATGGAGTGCCTCATAGCTTCTCGTTTTATCAAATGCGGCTTCTGTTTCCGTTTGTCATTGTTTTCTCTCTGATTCAGAGGCCTGGCTCACAGCCTGTGCGCTCTCGGGGGGTGCGGTTAAAGTGGCGGTCCAGGACTCCGCTCTCGCTCACGCCGCGTCGCCCGGCGGGCTGCGTTTCTTGCGGGACGCGCGCACGGAGACGCAAAGAGACCCGTTGCTTAACCTGACGCTTCTCGGAAATGCTGCAGGTCGCTCTGCGAGTGTCCAGCTGCCTCTGTCCAGCCACGGTTCCAGAGAATGCTGCTGATCAGTCTGCCAGCATGTTCGGGCCGTTAACTCTCTCTCTCCTTTTTTCCGGTCATCCTTTATCTTAATAACCAGATCCCACGTCCCCAATCCGAAGACTAAAATCAGACCAGACCCTACGTCTTCTTTACAAATCTATGCATTTCCCAGTTTAGTTATTTTTTCTGTTTCTGCTTGTAACTTTATTCTTGTGAGTCAAAATGGAAGTCATGCTTTCAAAGCACACTTCACAGAAGGCATGTATTTTCAAGCAATATTTGTGAATGGACCAAAGAATTACAGTATACATTGCATGTGAGGGTTATGTTTCATTTCTCTGTCCTTCAAATACATGTACGTAGGCCAGGGCTTGCAAAATTTCTAAATCTCTGGTAGCCCTTTGGACAGGCATTCTTAAGATTTTGGTAGCCCAAAATGAATTTTGACCAGCCCAAATTTTAAAAAAGCAATTTTTAAAGTATACATGCTTAAGAAACCAATAATGGGGAAAAAAAACTTGATGTGGAAACACATCCTAAATTATTTAGTAATTGCTTAATGTTACCATTACATGAAAAAATATTCATAAATAATATAATGATAAATAATATAATAATAATAAAAAAAATGAAAAATAATAAGCATGAGATTTATACATATGTTTACCCATGAATAGGCCTACACCAAAATATTTTGTCAAGACTTTATCCTCCTCAGTTTTTGTACCCAGCTAGAAATACAGAAATTGAACCTCCAGACTTTTAGTTCCTTTCATTTGCTACAGTGTTATTCACAACTTTAAAAAACACCAGACAGCGATATCATATCAGAAAGCAGGTAGCTCCCAACTATTTTGCTTTTGCTATGCATGGGGTCCTATCCAGTAATATGTTTTTACTCTATATCGTTTGCTTTTTAATTTACTTTCATACAACGTTATTTTGCATCACCATATGCAGTGTACTGAATATGAGTGATGTGATAATAAAGCCATACTTGTCTTTAATTTTTTTTGATTTAACATTCTTGGAGTACTCTATTACCATTCCAGCAGAGTACGCTATTACCAACAGTGCATCAAGATGGTGGCAAAAGGCGATTGTGCAATAAATAAACCCTCCTAGGATTTAAGTGTACACTTTCTAGCGGACTAACAAATTAAGAACTTGGTGGTCAAAGTTTTTCATCCTAATAGCAAGTCAAAAGAGCAGAAAAGGCGAATAAAGGAGGGAGTTTGATTTTACTTAGGGGATCATTCCTGATAGCCCATCAAACAGGGTGTTGTTACATTTTAGTAGCCCGATGGGAAAACTTGATTGTTCTGGGACATCGGGGTAGCGATAGTGTGAGTCCTATGGGCTTTGGGCTGAAATAGCTGTAGCAGTTTCCCAAGGAGGCGAAGCGGTTTCTCCTGGGAGACTTTTTTTCATCACACTCAACTTGAATCCACATGTAATTACTGTTAATTTGATATTTGAGTTATGGAAACTTGAATCTATAGTTGTTTGCTGTATGTTGAGTTTATTGTAATCATTGTTATTATTATTATTCATCTGGAGTCTAAGTTGTAATCCTGGGTAGATGTCTAGCTTTCTAGGCAGAAGGATACGCAATAAGTAATCTTTCCATGTCTTATATGTGTTAGAGGTGTAAGTTATTTCCAAGGGGGAGTGGCTCAAAGCCCTTCACATTTGTGAGTCAGTCACACCGAAGTGACCCACTTTTGGGAATGCTTTTGGTTGTAGTAGATGATTTGAGCCACACCATTGAAAAAGCAACTTCCCCCCACATCCCATCCCCCCAGAAAGTAAAAATCCAGACCAAGATTTTGTTTCAATCAACTAGTTGAGTATAGAGATTCACAGTCACAGAGTACTCAACTGGTTGGTTGAAACAAAACCTTAGTCTGGATTTTTACTTTCTGGACCTGAACGATACATCTCTGCCTACGTCTACCGATTGTGTAGACACCAGCAGTGAGAGAGTTGAAGCACCGCCAATTCTGTCTCCCAGTTGGTTGTTTCTCGACCAGCAGCTTTCTCCACCTTCATCCCTCCCGTTACATAATGGCATGACCAGTGAATCCCCCTCCCCCACCCCCATTTCTGGTCACAGGTGCCATCCACTCAAAAAACATTTCCTCTTCCCTCCCCAAGTGTTCCTGTTAATTAGAAGAAGGGCAGGATGTCCTTGAACAGGCAGATTGTAGGGGTCTGCAGCTGTTAGCGCTGCCTGAGAATGGAAGTGCATGAGATTTGCCAAAAGGCAGCTGTGTTTGTTTGTCAAAGGTCCCTGCTACCCTGACCAGGATAAGCGGTTGGATAGATGGATGCTTGGTAGTGATGGTCAAATGAAGTTTCATGAACCATTTGCTGTATTTTTTTACCCCACTAGATGGTGCTCTTTGTTTGCTTTGGGACATTCTTTGAGCCCTTTTATGGACAGAGAGCACCATCTAGTGGGGTCAAAAAATACAGCAAATGGTTCATGAAGCTTCATTTAGCCGTCACCAATGCTTGGGTAAAAGGTTTATCAGGCTGCAGAAGTGAGACTTATTTAACTGAATAAAGGTGTAGCACTAACTCGTTAATTCTATTGTTTGTTTTTCCCAGGAACATGGAGGTCTGCTCCGGATCTTCCCTGAAGGGAAATCCAGCTTTGCCGACATTGATCCCAAGTTCGACCGGCTGCTGCTCTTCTGGTCGGACCGGCGCAACCCCCATGAGGTGCAGCCCTCGTATGCTACAAGGTGAGCATCGTCCCCTCCATCACCAGTCATGTCCTACACTCCACATTTGCTTTCTTTAGGAGATGGACAGATCTGCCCGTTCACCAGATATGTTTGGAGAGGATTCAAGATCGTACTGGCCAGCTTTCCTTACAGCAATGACGTTCAGATATCATTGGGATGGCTAGAATAGTACGTAGTGTGCATGCTGCTTATTTCCAGTAAAACCACTACCCTTGGGTGCTCTTTTACAGTTTTTTCCAGTCATTTTAACGCGTGTCTCAATACCATGTCCACTTTTTCAAAACACTTAACACATGCACCATGCCATTGGTTGGTATTACAATTTTTACACGCAAAAGTAGTTCTTGTTTATTTTATTTTTACAGTGCAACATGGCAGTAATTCGTGCCAAACTGGAGGATACAGCCACACTTTATATATGCAATGCTGAAAGTTGTTAGTGTTTTTTAGCCCATTGAACATTGAGTGCCCCTGTAGTGTTGTTGGCTGACAGCATTTGTCATTGTTATGGCAGCATGAGTCACTTTTGGGTGAATTGTGAAACGTTTTGGTGGTTGTAGGGCATTTTGCACCAAAGGTTAAGTGATGTGCTCAGGTGTGTATTAATGCAGCCCACTGTGTGAAGTGTTGTGAAAAAGTGGACATGGTTTTGAGACAAGTGTGAAAATGATTGTAAAAACTGTAACTCCCCCTGCCATAAAAGGCTTTGCTGTCTGTCAGATGGGGAGGTGCTTTCTGGGGTGGGAAGGCGTGGCCATGATGACTGTCTCCTCCAATCAGGTATGCGATAACAGTGTGGTACTTTGATGCTGATGAGCGAGCCCGAGCCAAGGAGAAATACCTAACAGGTACGTCTCCCTGGGGGCCTCCAGCTATGAAAAAAATGCTCATATTTACACTCAGCCCAGATTATCGTGGCTTTCAGTTTGAACTTTTATCTCTGTCTTGTACAAACTTTATGCCAACACACAGAGTTAGAATATAATGTAGCTTTCATCTGTCTATTTAATCTATTTCATCAGTCACTCTTCCGGTAACTCAAGTTGAGCATTGTGCTAACAATGCAAAGGTTGGAGGTTCAAATCTTGGGAATCACATATACATTTTATTCTGTCCCTCTACCTTGGAGAAAAGCATCGAATAAATGAATAAATGTCGGATCCATGTAGTGTTATGTGGTTTGTCTATGTAGTGTTACAGATCATTTTAAGTGTTTATAATGTCCTTGATATATAACTTTAAAGAGACTCTTTTTCTTTATAAGCATGTTATTTTGGTGATCATCAGATGTATAAGCACCACAAGCAGGGTTCCACTAGACACAAAGATGCAGAACAACATGTTTAGCTTGGAGGTGCCTGCAGGATAGCCAGGGTGTCTCCACACGCAGCACCATGGTAACCGAAAGGGCGATGACCTCTCGTCTTACAGGTGGCGGAGAGAAGGGCGTGAAAGTGGAGCTAAACAAAGCAGAAGATTCCGGCTCCTG
>JAODJW010000041.1:13966367-13981829 GCA_026777045.1 Hyperopisus bebe
CTCGTTAACCCTGTGTGGAATCCCCGTGTAATCAGCTGTTTCTGGTTGTTTTCATTAGTCCTTTGTATTTAGTCCGCGTTTCAGTTTGTTTCCCCAGTCCGGTCATTGTATTGTCTGTCTGCGTTTTGCGTTACCTGTAATTAAACCCCGTATTCCCCGATATCCTGGCGTCTGCGCCTTCGTCTCCGTTCCGTCCCCGTTGGGCACGACAATATTATAATTAAATGTAATAATGGTTTATTGTTAATATTAAAATAATTACTATTAAATCTTTATTTTATGTGTATTAAAATGTGTATTTATGTTTATTAAAATGTATTTTATTATATAATAATAATTACTGTGTCTTATTGTCTAAATCAGGGGTCACCAACCTTTTTGAGCTACTTCACGGGTACTGAGCCATAGGAAGGGCTACCAGTTTGATACACTCTTCTTAAATCATGTATAATAAACATGTTTTAAATGCTTTTTTTAGATATTGTCATTTTCAAATCTACATAAATGCAAATATGATTTAAGAAAAATAGCAAAAGGACAAAAATAAATTTTAGACGCAGCTCACTGGCGAGTTGTGCTATTTTTAGAACAGGTCTGCGGGCGATTCATGTGGTCCTTGGGGGCATCCTGGTGCCCGCGGGCACCATGTTGGTGTCCCCTGGTCTAAATGTATTTTTACTGTCTAAATATATATATTCAGCTAGTTTAAACATGCAGGATGCTATCACAGCGAATGCGAGGCTGAGACTGAAGCTTTACCCTTTGTTTCCGCTGAGAGACGTGCCGCGTGACTCATTTCCCCGCGCATACAAGTTATCTTAGGTCGGCGTTCACGGTTTGACTTCTGAGATTCAGATCGAGTTCTAGGTAAATTCTTTTCGAACTGGTTCGACTTTTAAGAAATTCTAGTTCTAAGAAGTTCTAATGAGTTTGAGAACTGAGGTACCACTGGATTAAGAAATTAAACCAAATACAGTAAATTTAGGCTAAAACATAAATTTTAACATTTACCTAACATTTAGATCAGCACTGCAGTTATAAAATGAGGCATCTTGTAAACATTTTGCATGTCTGACAATAGTAACCATTCATTTGGTGCTGACTGCCCCCCCCCCCAATTCAAACCAATTTACCACACAAAAACCAACACAGAGCTGGGAGGAAAATGGGGAGGGGGGTTAATACAGGGTGGTATGAGAAATCAGCAACTCTCTCCAGGGAACTTTGAAACCAAAATATTGATTGGAATTGCACCACTGGCTAAAAGCTGAGGCATATAATACTAGTAATAATAATATTATTATTCTTTTTATTATTATTATTATTATTATTATTATTATTATTATTATTATTATTATTATTAATAATGACATAGGGGCAGTGGACAAAAAGCTTAGTAAGAAGAAGCCCCAGAAATAGAGGCGCATGTTTGGACCCGAGTTTTTCTCAGAGCTATGGCCTTATTAGTTACTGTTTCTCTCATACCTGAACCCTCTGCCCACGGTAGCAGTTCCGGCTTTTCCAGCACCGATGAGGATGGATATGTGATAGGTGACTGCAGAGACTCTGGGGACAGCAACCAGAGCCCCGGCCTCGTCATCGTCAAACCGGGGGTACGTGGATCAGGGATATTACCAGGCATCCCCGTTTCCCTGTTTAAAAGAGAATGTGTTCCTGTTTCCTCCAAGTCACTGACATCCGGCACCACCTCTTCTGAGAGTAATGTAGGGGAGCACCAGCCCCCTCCGGTGCTGACAGGAAAGACCACACCTAACGAGGGACTTTCCAGCTTACTGGAAAGGTAACCAATACATGCATGTGGCCAATATGTAAATAACTCTATTAATGTGCTTTTTGTATCATTTCATTCTCTGTTCCTCCTGCATCGTCTCCTCTGTCCGGGTCCCGAAATGGCAGATACCCTGAGAGTGCATGCAGAGCTCATGCAAAAGCAGTGACACTGAACTTGCCACTGATTTTCAACATATACTGTTTAATCTTGGAAAGGTGCAATCACTATGAAGTCAATTCAATGTATTTGTATATAATGCGTTTTACAACAGAATCACCCCAAGGCACTGTACATGGGTGTGTTGCAGGAGAGAGAGCGAGAGAGAGAGAGAGAGAGCGAGAGAGATAGCGAGCGAGCGAGAGAGAGAGAGAGCGAGCGAGAGAGAGAGAGCAAGAGAGAGAGCCAAAGCCAAATGACACCTCAGTTAGGAACCAAAAACTCCCAAGTAGGGAGGGAAAAAAAAGAATGAGCCTGCTTGCTAAAAACAAGGTGTGAACTGAGGGGAGGGCAGCATCCAGACATGTGGAAAGAAGGTAGAGAGCATGGGTGGTCAGAACATGCAGAGATATATTGATGGATAAGCACAGTAGGTCTAAAGGGCATGTACTGTATAGCAGATCCAGCAGCCATTGTTGTGTGTAATGTGTTCAGGTACGGCTAAGCTAGACTAATGTAATAGGTCTTCATAGAGATTTAAAGATTTAACCGATTTGGCACTCCGAATATTAGTTTGTTCAGTTTTGTTTGCTATCACAGACGAGGCTTGGTCAGTTGGGCAGTGTCATGGTAATAAGGTTTATCAGATGGTGGTGGTGGTGGTCCCCCACACCCCCACAATAAGAAGTGCCGGGGGGGGGGCGGGTCTGGATGGTACGAAACCTAAGTCTAATCTCAGCCCACCTGACTATCACGGCCCTTGTGATGTGAATCATGTGACAGTTACATGTACACAGCATAGCATGTTCATATCAACATCTAGCATTCTGTATCTATTCAAAAAGCTGTGATTGTAGGACAACAGACACCACAGGTACATGAAACCCTCTGAACAATGCAAAGAGGAGATAACTGTATCATTAAGGCAGGGCATTTCAGAGCATTTCAGAGCATTTCAGGGCATTTCAGAGCATTTCAGGCGCAGGAATCAGTCAATGTTATGATTTGAATCAAAGTTTGATTTTTTTCCATTAACCAATACAAATCCCATTTAAACTCTCAAGAAATTTCCCCTTGATCTTCCTTTATTTTATGCTTGCCTCACTGTATTATGGCTTTTCATAGATAAGATAGGTGTAGATGGATACTTTTTTAATCCTCAAGAAAACTGCAGAAAAGATGGACTAAGGAATAAATCCTAGCAAAAGATTTATGCAGGAATAGGCACTGTCGTTATTATTTCAGCACTTTGGCTTGTACTGCATTAAATCCTAATGACATCCGGAGGCACTAATATAAAATGTAATGTGAAAAATGTTCATTTAGATTAGCAGGGCAATAGCACTTAAATTTCCTTCCCATTCTTTGAATAATCAAGGGGATACAGGAGCCATGAATAAAATAAAATTGAAGCTTAATGAAAAGGTTGTTTCTTAAGGTTACGAATGTACTCTCTATTGTTATGAGACTAAAGCTTGGTAATTCTAGTTCGAATTTCCCGCAGTGAGTAATCCGCACTTACTATTCCAGTGATTCAGGCAGCCGAATCTAAATGTATTATAGGGTTTTTCAAAGTGATACTCAATCCTGTCATTTATGTGGAATTATTGCCATTCACAGGACAAACTTTAGCACAAAATTGACCAGTGCAAAGCTCGTTCTAAGCAAGAACAGAACATAATCATCACTGTTCATAAGAGAAATTACATGTTCTGCCATCCACCTTTTTTCTAAATGGTCCTGCTCTGCTTTATCTCAGAAGGTCATGGACACAATATCTAAATGGTCTAACAGGGAACAAAGACTTTCCAAGTGACACCCTAATGTGCTGACAGGAATGGCAATGACAAGGCCAGGAAAGTTCCCATTGAAGGTGGGCTTGGACGAGTGCAATTCACCCGCATTGTCTGCAGGACACCTGGACCTGGTCAGCAGGGCAGATAGGCTTCACATAGCGTCCGTTCCCACCACGCTGGGTCAGTCAGTTACATTCCTTCCTAGAAACGCTGAAATCAGATGCCAGATTGACCCCCCCCCCCCTCCCCCCCATCTGACAATGCCGCCAAAGTCATTACAGGACAACAAGGACAAAGCACGTGACTGGACATTCAGAAATGCGAAAGCAGTACAAACCCAACCTCTCGCCTTGGCGCTTCAACCCGCAGCAGCTGGCATGAGTCGCATCAATGAGTCGTTATCGAAAGTTGGCATGATTATCTCACGCGTTCTGCCTGAAAAAAAACAAACATATTTGCCTCGGGAATGTTGAATCTGCAGAAATTACATCAACTGGCCAGAACTTGAAAAAATAAGTATAATTTTAAGGAATCTGTTTCAAAATAAAGAATTTAATTAGGAGCCAGTCTGGATGGAAAACGGAAATATTTCTGAGAGATATCTTTGCTAATCTTGGGGCCCAACCTAGGCATACCCTGTTTTAAGTCTTTATCAATACATATGACTTTGAGGAAAATCTGCTTTTCATCTAACAAAGAAAGACACAGGAGTTAAATACATTATTTTCTGAGGAAACTGACCGGATGCTTCATTTCCATGCTCTGTAATAGCTGTCAAAAATTTTTTTCTAAGAGGGATTCCCAATTGAATCATGTTCTCAAATGAAAATGTTTCACTGGTTTCTCAATCTATTTTACTGCATGATTTATATTACTATATGCTTCAAAGTATCCTCTCCTTAAAACGGAGTAAAATTTTAAAAAGACGTACACTATGGATGGGATGCCAGTCTTTCATAGGGCTCTCAAGCGAATACTGAAAGTAATTTAAATTTTGATTAGTTTCTACTGCCATCAAGCGGCCAGATGCACTACTGCACCTGCAGGGTCATCTTCAAAATGTAAAAACTCCATCAGGTCTAGCAGATAATATTATTAAATGTCACTTGTCACAACACCGCCGCGGGGACCCATGGTCCATTGCCTGATTGACAGGTGGCCGCATTCCTCCTCCAGCACCCTGGAAAGCAGCCGCATGTCAAGGCTTCAGCCCCGACGTTGTGGACAGACGATTGAGCACTTCCGTAATTCCACCCGCCTGGAGAGCACTAATTACCCCAGCTGGCTGCACTTTCCCTGGGGTTTCGGGAAGAAGAAAGGGCAGTTCTGCAAAAAGACAGTGGCAAGAGGACAACTGCCTAAACCGCGGCCAAAACCAGACCAAGCCAGAGCTGGCCGGAGTGAGATTTTCAATTTGAGACAAGTCTGTACACACATGCACACGCGTTTATATGGATGCTGTATGCTATGGCTCTTGCTCCATGTCAGCTCTAGGTTTGTGATGTATTTATTAACCTTTTGTATCACTTTGGACAAAAAATGTCTGATAATAAATATAAATGACATTTTTATGGTAAAATATCAGACAGCCTTCCCTTCTGAAGACTGATGGGCAGTGAAATGAAGTCTGCATTGAGAGCTACAGTTGAAAAGCATAAATGTAAACAGCCCCCAGAGGGTTGGGGTGTGCAGATTGTGGAAAAGCAATGGGGAGGGACGGAGGGAGGGAAAATGTGGGCAGAAATATTTTACATTTGCAGGGATGGAGTTTGTGTACACGGCATGACAGATTTGTCAAGAATGGGGGCACTGTATGTCCTTAGGCTCCGAAAAACAAAAAACGATGGATTCTGGAGGTCACAATTGGTCAAGTTCTAGTTGATAAACTGGAAGAAAAAAGTCTGCTGTCCTTGATCTCAAACAATGCATGCTGTCTTTGATCCCCATCCTCCTGTGAGAGAATTTTATCAATACTGTCAATGCCCCTTAGCCCCAAACCCAACATATAAAGGCCACTATCCTAGCAACTGGCTTGGCTCACTCTCTATGACAAGGTGAGAAGTTTGGCTGCAGGGACCATTGGCTGAAGAGCCAGCTGTGGCGGTGTGGGAATTTCACAAGGATGCCACCTGGCAGGCTCCCGAGGAAGCTGTTTTGGGCACGTCCCACTGGGCAGAGGCCCTGGCACAGACACAGACCACCCTGGAGGGATTATATCTCCCAGCTGGCACAGCAACACCAGGGAATTCTCCAGACGAGTCTAGGGTTTGCTCTGATCTGCCAAGTAATCTTCAACGTGAAGGTTCAAAATATGTCTGAAATGGCAATTATAATTAATAAGATTGAATTTGAAGAAAATTGAATTTTCTATATTTTTCAATGTACAGGAGGTGGAAAAAAAAAACAGAATCAGAAGAACTTTAAGTTTGCAGTAAGTCACCATCACAAAGGCAGTTACTAAGCTAAGACATATAAGGAAGAATGCCAATTAACAGTATGCAGAGTCTCATAATGAGCACTCCGATATGTGAATTTTCAAAGTAAATCAGTGAACCTTTTGGCAGTTTCTGGGGTGTAGATTGCAGGGAAGGTTTCCACCTGCTTCATCCCTCAGAAAAAGGAGTTGAAAGCTTTTCTTCTTGTTGTAACATTGTACAGGATTGTACAGAGTGTCTACTGTCCACTGTGTCGTAACTATGCTGTTGTTATTTATTGTAGTCTGTGCATCTATTTTAAGTCTGTGAGCAAGTAATAGTTGGTGCACGTGGCAATAAAACTATCTCAATACAGTACAAAATTTCCAGAATTGCAAGAAGTATTATAGCTGTTCTGAAGGCAAAGGGTGGCCCAACTCCCTATTAGCTGTGTGATATTATTGTGTTTCCATTATTTTGTCTGCAGCCTGTACATTCTGGGTTTTCTATATTATGTGCCTCTCCGTCTTTTTTCCCTCTCTTGGATTACGATTTAATGCTGATTCCTTCCCTTAGTCTCCATTTGAATGATTAAATCCAACAATCCATACACTTGCAGTTTTTCTTGCAGATTCTTCCTTATTCTGCAGACTCCAATGCAAAAAAAAAAAAAATCTCAAAGAAAGAAATTGTGCCTATTGCACCCCATTGGCCTAACATTAATAAATGATTTCATGCTACAATGCATTGTTACACCCCTACAATGCCTATCGTCATCTTTTTGAATCACAGCATATCGTGCCACCAGTGCATTTCTGTGCTGTTGTGCCATGGCCTGGCATCCTGTCCAGGCTGTACCCCTGCTTTGTGCCCTGTGTTTCCTGGGCTCCAGGCCCTTACCGTGACCCCGTACTGGGATAAGCCATTAGAAGATGTATGATTTTTATCAACAATTGTCATAATTACACATAATAACCAATACACAGCATTGGTCGAATTACTTATTATTTTGAATCTTTAGTGGAACTGGTGGGAAAGCAAGTTTTCGTGTGTTTCGGTGTGTCTCTTATATTTGACATTTTAATCAATATCTCAAAACACTGCGGTACTGCCGTTAGATTATGTATGCTTTCCTTCTGCAGTCTTTATCAATATAACCCGCTACTCCGCGCGCCTGCCAGCCGGAGCCGAGAGGCTCGCGAGCGGCGCCGTGTTACCGCGAGGTTTTCCGAGAGCAGTTTGCGCCTCCCGTTGTCCTCGCGCCGATCGGTCCCCAAATCACAAAACTCTCTCCGCCTCGGAAGCGCGCACTTCTTTCTTGATATTTTCCCCACACGTTTTAACACGCCCACTCCGCCGCATTACGGTTTACCTGGATGAAGGCGGAGTACATGGGCACGTCTATCACGTCTGCCACGTTTGTTAAGGAGCTCTAAAAGCTATGAAATTGTAAGTGTGGATCGTATTTTCTTCTCATCTGCGGAGGCAGACAGCCCTCTTAAAAAAGGACGCCGACTCATACTGCAGACTGATCTTTTTTCCCAGTTACGACTTCTATATTTAGGATTCGTTATGACCAGAGTCACTGTGCAGCGCGGTGCGCTGTTTGTTTTGCTGTGGCTGTTTGTCGGGAACTCTGTTTTTGCTTGGCTGGGTAACGACAACGTCAAGTCCAAGAAGCAGAAAAACGGACAGTCCGACTACGAGGCCACCGGCAGCCAAGACCAAAATTGCTTTTGCCACGTAAGTACGGCAAAAACCCGCCGGCAGGTGCCTTTTCTGAATGAAGACTTTTGTGTACTTGGCCTCAAAACCGATTGATACCTGTACTTTTCTGGCACTTTCTACTGTCGCCCCGAAATCGCGTCATATAAGCGCGTCCACCTGGCGTCGCATCTGTGCTATCGGTGTTTTGTTACAGCTAATTTATAAAGACTAGATACGTTTCATCGTTTAACCAGCATTACCAGAAATTGCTACACATCTCGTTTCCCACCAGAAATCATCTACTCACTCATGTGTTCTTTTTCCGACATGTTATTGTAAAATGGCCACAAAGAATCTGAATCTCTGTTAATGGTTCTCTTGAAATCGACTAACTGAAGAGCATACTTGACAGACATGTCGTTTGAAGCTGGGAGAAATAATCGTGCATTCCATTTGCCTCGGGATCCGATTTTCGGATTAACCTAATAAATTAATTAAATTAATAAACCTTGCTTTTAAAACTCACGCAGAATCTTTGAAGACATTAGTTCACCATTTATATAATTTAACGTACAATGTTAATACAGAGAACTGAATCAGAAGGCCAGTTTTAAATTTTAATATATCATAAATTATTTGTCGTCTGTCATAATTTCAACATAATTGTAACCCAGAACCCCACTTACTATAACCGCGTGGTCTTACTGGATTGGATAAGAAGTGAACCGCTGACGGGATTTACGGAACTTGTAGTCTTTTTGGTTGAAGCGTACGCTGACTTTCCAGGTTAAACGAACAAGTGAAGACTACAGTTCTCGCAAAATATGTGGGCGGAGCCTGGAATGGAAAGCGCTTTGTAATCAGTTTTTTGTTTGGGGGCGGGGTTTAGGTGGCACCCCGGAGGTGAAATTGACAGATCAGGCGGCCAACTGTTGGAGTCGAAGTGCAGTTACACTTACCTGCTTTAAAAAGCGCTCTCATTTCTGTGCCACGCTAGGTTCATAGCATAGGCGTTACCTTTGTTGCCATATGTTTCAAAGCCAGAGTTATTTAAGCTTTTCCGCCTGGGACAGTTATACTTGCGGACTTGAGTAGAAACCACAACGAACGGGATGTTTAGGGTGTTCAGCAACCTGTTTATGGCGTCCTGTCTTTCTCTTTACTTTGTTGGACAATTGCATTCCGAGGTCAGTGTTTATATTATAGTACATTTTGTGTACGATCCTGCTGGCATATCTTAGCTTTGTTTTGGAAGAGGTGTAGTTTAACCTCTGATCAATTCGCATGTTTTATATAGAGCTCCGCAAAATCATAATAGTTTTGGTCTTCCTGGTTTGATGACGTTCGGTCTCCGTTAGATGAAGAATGGGGGGACTCTCACAATGTGGAGAGCGTTTAAGGATCCTGCGGTCTGCTGGGTTGATTGAGCAAGGCTTAAATAATAAATGTAGGAAGACAGTTCAGATGCCAGTCTGGAGAACAGTGAGAGGTCAGACGGAGTCATCCCTGATTAGTCTCACACAAATTAGAGTGCTCCAAGCTATACGCCTGGATGTAAAAGTGAGAAGAGGACAGCACTCATAACTGACATTTTAAAAATTGTTTCCTGTGGGAGAACTTGGTCAGTGTTGGCAGGCAGCCACTTTACTGTTGCAAGTAGCTGCTTTTTGTCCCCAGCTTGTGCCATGTGGGACTGCACATTACCTCTCTATCTTTGCTGTATGAAGTACTAACTTGTATTGAGGTGTATGTAAACAAAAATGGCAAAGCTATTTACTGTGATTGGGGTTTTTTTTTAGTGCTCAGTCTAGGACTGAGCGTTGTAGTGGTGCAGAATTGGGGAGAAAGGAGGAAATGATGGTGTTTCCCTGTCTTTTGTGTGTGATAGATTTTTTTTTGTGAAGTTTGATCTTCATTGGCTGAAACTATTTGCTTACTATTTGCCTAAAATGCTAAATTTAGCAGTTTTTTCCCCTGATGTTTTAGCCTATGCAGTTTCAGGATTTGTGTCGCCACACGGCGCAGAATGCTTTCATGTTCATATATCGTTCTGCTTCCTCCATTTTAGTCCTTCCGTCTTGCTTTCCGTTTCGCTGCATAACTGCCTCGCTGCAGCAGTGAGGGTCTCAGCTTTGTGTGTTGACTCTGCACTCTGTCCCTCTTAGCTGACTGGCATCCTGGATGACTGCTTCTGTGATGTGGAGAGCATCGACATCTTCAACAACTTCAAGATCTACCCAAGGATCCGCAAACTAACAGAGAGAGACTACTTCAGATATTACAAAGTAAGCGTGTCCCTTGGGCCATATTTAAGCTGGCATGAGCCGCAAAATGCCTCGGGCTAAATTTAGATCGTAAATCATTCATCATTTCCTGTCATGTAAAAATCTGAACATTAGGTTCATTAGATAAAGGTCAAGGAACTGAGCTTTCATGAAACCTTCCTTTGGGTTAAAAACCAGAAACTCAGGTGATCACAGTTTATATATTGTGAAATGTAGAATAAATGAAAAATTTGGCAGTTTCCACCCTTTTCAAGCAATATGCGGATTTTTAACCTGTTTTATATGGCTGTCAGAAGCTGCTGAGCGAAAGGATTGTGAATATACGGTAAAGTAAGCTCCACTTGACAAAGTAAGGGGGTAGCAGGGTTTGGCCGCTATCTGGCAGCTGTTAGCACTCAGCTGGAATCCATACAGTGTCTGAAACTTCTATGCACATTTTGCATGGCCCCCTGTGAGCGCTGTTACTAAATGGGACAGTGATCCTGAAGGGTTATCATGACACATTCAGCCTGATTGTCATTCCCTTCCATTTAGAGTTCAGGCATACAGAACGTACCTTGTACAGCTTAGACCTACAATGTCATGGTGGTACTGTTGTTCAGATAAATGTGGAGCTGCCTCTCTAGGGTACTTCCCAGGGGGAAGGTTGTTTTTTAAAATATAAATTCTCTAGAGACACTAGTTTGCATGGGATTTGCTTTGCAAACTCCCTTCATCGTTATAGAGCAGTGTTTTACAAATCGGTATAAATAGGTACTTTTTCTACTGTTTAAATTGTTGAATTGGCTAATACCCCCCCAACGCCAAAGAACCTGTCGGTAAACTTCCGAATATTGTAGGAAGTTCTCTCGTGAGAGCACGCTCTAGTTACAGTGAACTGGTTTCACCAGAAGCTCGACTGAATGAACATGTGCTGCTTATTAGATGCAAGGCAACATATGACATGGTTTGATAGTGTTTACTATCAATTTTTGGTGCCGGGTTCCCATACACTGGTGTTTTTGCACATCAGCCGCAGAAGCTACCGGAAGACATTTTGTCAGCATAGTTTGTGGCTAAGGACCGGGTGACTGTCCCTCTTTTGGTCAGATGGATGCCACGATGTCATTGTGTCACGGTGCTGTTCAGCCGTCGTCATATACAATCAAAGATCAGGAGCAGACCGCACAGGGTCATGCACAGGGTCATGCACAGGGTCATGCACAGGGTCATGCACAGGGTCATGCACAGGGTCATGCACAGGGTCATGCAGACCCACCAATGGTGACAGGTATTCTTAGCCTTTTAAGGGAGAAAGTAAGACGTTGTGTCAAAGGTGTCAAGCTAATTGGCTGATGTAGATGAGTGGCCTTTAGCTCCAGCCCCCACTGACGTGAGATGCCTTTGACAGTGAATAGCAGCACAGCTAACTGCTATGTTTCTCTTCCCAGGTAAACCTTAAGCGGCCCTGTCCATTCTGGCCTGATGACAGCCAGTGCTCCATTAAGGACTGCCAGGTGGAGCCTTGTCCAGAGGTCAGGCTTCTCAGTGGATGGGGCAGGGTCTCATTTTGATGTACATACATACTTGTGATCTCACTTGTCCTTCAACAAATAGACCAATGGGGTTGTCTTTCTACAGTCAGTTGATGCCTGTTTTTTCATTAACAAGCAGTGTTCACCACTGGTGTGACAACTTGAATGAAACCTTAAGTTACTCTGGCCTTCAATATGAGGTTTGGAGGGTGCATTATTTTCATTTTACCCATAGTACTGTGTGCTTTTCTTTACAGAGCAAGGTTCCAGTGGGAATTAAAGCAGGCAACTACAACAAGGTAAGCGTACCTGCTAAATTAGCTTGGACAGCATGTGCGTGTACGTTATCACTCAAGTAAAGATGGGTGCCCCAATTAGTGTGAGCTCTGAAGTCGAAAGCCTTAAAATCCTTTTTGAACATGTCGATGAGTATTTAAGACGCTTATAAAACGAATGAAAAGCCTGCCATTTTATGTGGGGTCGTCAAAACATAGACCAGCTGTTCCCTCGACAATGCTGTTCTTGGGCTGAAAAGATGACATATTGAGGTCTCCTGTCAGAGGAGAAGGCCGACTGTATTCAGTCGGCAGTCAGCTTTTGTTTTGTCTTGATAGCGAGCTTGTTTTGAGCTGCTGAACTTTCCCGTCAGACTCTGGATACTGTACTTGTAGCGGGTGAAACTGTAGCGAGAGACAAGTGTATGTATGACTTCATTGACCGCTCCCTCCATGCTGTCGCTGTAATCTTACAGCTAGTGTTTCCTGCTCACTTCCTTTCCTGCGTCATGTGGCCTTGTACGTCTGGATTAACACTTTAGGCAGTTATTTTGATTGTTTTTAGGCAGTTATTTTGATTGTTTTGGAGCTCCTGTAAGATCTTGGGGATTATGAAGAGCCCTCACCGTATGGACAGAGCAGGCGGGGGGGGGGGGCTGCAGTGACCTGTGTGTTTTGACAGATAGGCCCCCCCTGCCTGACTTGGCATGGCATGGTTGTCCAACAGCAGACCTTTAGGACACCTAATGTGACCTCAAGGTTATTGGCCACCACCCCTTGCGTCCCCCCTCTAATATCACTTAGAAGATTTGACATCAGCCATCCTCTTCCTGTGGCCTTGCGGGTTCCTGTTCTGACACTTTTTTTGGGTTCCCAGTTGCTGTGAAATACTGATGAGACAAGAGATTGTATCACTAAAAGCAGTGTCTGTGCAGTGGGGTTGGGGCCCATATCCCCCCTCACTTTGTACCTGTTACTGGGTTTGTAGCCCCTGAACACACGTGCAGGTCAACCTGTGGGAGCGGACCCTTCAGGTCCCCTCTACGACCCTTGATAGGTTTAGGCTGACGGCCGTAATGTAACACGTTCTCTGCAGCGCCCTCTAGTGTTGTCACGTAGCAATAAAACGCCGTCTTTCTCCCTCTGCTGAAGTACTCCCAGGCATCCAACACACGGTCAGACGTAGAGGAGTGCGAGCATGCCCACGAGCTGGGGGCCATCAACAGCACGCTCAGGTAAGGAAAGCAGCTGGCCGGCCTCTCTGAGAGCAGGCCTCGCTTTGCAGTCATTATTTAGTGTCTGTAATCTGACCCCAGGGCTGTGGTTCTCTTCGTTTGGCTCCGGGGGAGTGTCCGCTGCTTATTTAAACCTGACCGCACCCTTCATTAACAAGTCTCCATCAGAGTGTTAAACACAAGTGCCCTTCAGGCTGTCTGTGTACCTCCCGCACTGGGGTCATTCTGAGAGGGTTACGGGTGTGTTTCTGCAAGTGAAAAGTGATGCTTAGTCTGGTCAGTAATCACTCAGCTAAATAAGTAACATATATAATTGGTATCATACCTTTTCACTGAACATTTACTCATTCGTGCTGTGAGTTTGACGCTTGTTTTAAGGGTTATATTGTCACGAATAAGACAATATTGGCATATGATTAATATTTGTACATTCCTTAATGTTGCCCCATTGAAGGATGGTGTTTGTGATCCCGTGGATCCTCTGTGGATGGAATAATGTAATCGTCTCGTCTGCCTCTCCAGTAATCAGAGCAGGGAGGCGTTCGAGGACTGGGCCCGGCACGACGACGCCCAGGACCACTTCTGCGAGCTGGATGGTGCGTCGCGTTTCCACGGCCGCCGTAACCACGACGTCTGTCGCTCTACAATGCAGGAGCAGCCTGGCTACAGTTTAATCAGTACCGGGGGGGGGGGGTCACTGGGGCTCACTTATAGGAAGCACAGGGCAGAGGGACACACTCACAGCACATACACACCTGCAGTCACACGCCAGACTGCCGGAGGAGTCCCGCCGGGCCCCCAGCTCCACTTCCTGTAGACGTCCTCAAACACGTGTCATATCCTTTCTCCCCGTGAGAGTCGCTAGCCTGATGGAAGCGCTGGCTGCTCACGACACGCCTCCCTGTCCCCAGATGAGACATCCCCAGACGCCCAGTACGTGGACCTGCTGCTGAACCCCGAGCGTTACACCGGCTACAAGGGCCCGTCAGCCTGGAGGGTTTGGAACAGCATCTATGAGGAGAACTGCTTCAAGTGAGGGGCCTGGCTGTTACTGCTGCCTGCCTGCCTGCCTGCCTGACTGACTGCCTGGCCGCGTATCGCCAGACCGCCTCGCGAGCTCACACATGCCTTCTGCCTCTCCCGCAGGCCCAGATCAGTGTACCGGCCCCTGAACCCGCTGGCCCCTAGTCGCGGTAAGCTGAGTATAGTGGCGCCATCTGCTGGCCGCACCTCATGCCCTTTATTGTCAGCAATTGCATCTCCTTAGTTTTTCATAATTATTCAGCAGTTTAAGTTTAAAAAATTAGTTTGTAACACCCACTTTCTCTATCCTTGTCTTTTTTACGTCTTATGTTAGGAGATGATGATGGTAAGTCCAGCTTTTTAAGTACGTAGATTACTTGTTTATAAAATACAATACATTTTCTCATTAATAATTTATTTAAATAAATTAATTGCTGTTTTATTCACACAGGTGAAGGTTTTTACAACTGGTTGGAAGGTAACTAATTTTATTATAAGGGTGTGTGTGTGTGTGTGTGTGTGAGACCCTCCCCCCCAGTCTGTAATGCTGCCACCCTCTCTGTCTGGCCCCCAGTTTGCTGGTAGTGTTAAGTGGGTTGTAGTCAGACATGCCCAGTGACCCCCCCATGCACCCTGCAGGCCTCTGCCTGGAGAAGAGAGTCTTCTACCGCCTGATTTCCGGCCTCCACAGCAGCATCAACATCCACCTGTGTGCAGGGTACCTGCTGGAAGGTGAGCGGGCGTGCCGATGGGCAGTGCGCATGGGGGAACGCTGCCAGTCCTCATGCCGACGCCCTCACCCGCAGAGCCCTGGAGCAAGGCCCACTGGGGCGCCAACGTGCGTGAGTTCCGGCGCCGCTTTGACCCGGCTGAGACCAAGGGCGAGGGCACGCGCCGCCTGAAGAACCTCTATTTCCTGTACCTGATTGAGCTGCGGGCGCTCTCCAAGGTGGCACCGTACTTTGAGCGCTCCATCGTCAACCTGTACACCGGCAACACGCAGGAGGATGCCCAGACCAAGGAGCTGTTGCTGCAGATCTTCAACGAGATCAGGTGTGGGCGCCGTCCCCAGCCAGTCGGGTCGCGGGGCTTAGCTTTCCTTGGTCAAGGTTGCATCTCCAGATCACTTCTGTCCCAGGGCGTTTGCATCTCCGTGACCCGTCCTGTTCTCTGCGTTCTCAGAGCTTTCCCCATGCACTTTGACGAGAAGTCCATGTTTGCAGGACACAAGCTGGAGGCCAAGACTTTAAAGGTGAGCTGGCTCC
>JAODJW010000041.1:13983062-13993138 GCA_026777045.1 Hyperopisus bebe
GGCAGTGGCTAAGTACAGCCCAGTCATGTGTCATTACAGGTTAATATGGTTTGTTGACTTAACAAATGAAACGGACCGTGCTGGATTTATTTGATTTTTCCTCAGTGAACAAACATGGACAGGGTTGAAACATACCCCTAGGTTAAACCTCCATAGAGAAATGCAGGGTTTTTCATTCACAAAATATATTCCAGAACTAGCTATGGTTTTTATTATTTTAATAGCTGAAAAAAACAGAACATACTGGTGATTGGTCAGATTTCTCCAACCACAGTTAAAACTGTGGACTGTATTGTTTCTGTTTTGCAGTATTTACTGTAAACCGTTGCTTTCCTGTGGAGAGCTTCATCCCTCCATGTCGTGAGGCGACTGATGCCCCGTTCTGCCCGATTCTGAGATGGACCCGCTGGCTAAATACTGCAGCTTCTTGGCCTTATGGTTCCTTTAGGAGTAGAGCGAAGCTTCCACACTTTAGCACACGGAGCCTGTTACTGGAGACTGAGAGTTTCCCAGCTTCCCTGGGATTAGTACTGATGCGCTGATAACATTCGTATTTCAGGGAAGTAAGCTGAGCTTCAGAGGAGCAGATCTAGGCTAAAACTGTTGGGAAAACCTTTGATTTCTGTAGCATTTTTCATTATCAGAGTCAGTGTTTCCAGAGCAGCTGAAATGAGTAAAATCCTTACAGTCCATAGACTGCCTTAAAATATGAAATGTAAGACCTTTTACCAAGTTGTTTTACATAAGATTCTTTTCCGTGACATTATTTTAATTTCTAACATAAACATAATGAGGGTGATTGGTCCTTGGTGTGGTTTTTAGTTGTCTTGATGTCCTAGGTGAATAACCCCCCCCCCCATCTTCTGTGTCTCCCCCAGACTCAGGGGCTGGGCACCGCCCTCAAGATCTTATTCTCGGAGAAGGAAATTCAGAACCTACCGGAAAACAGTCCATCGAAAGGGTTCCAGCTGACACGACAGGAGATTGTAGCCTTTCTGAATGCATTTGGAAGGTGTGCTTTACTTTCTCGTAGCCCGTGCATGGAGACAGCGCCCCCCTGTGGTGGCCTGAGAGTGGTGGCACATGTCCCTTAGTAATGAGCCATTAGTTTTGTTTGTCATTACAGCAGTCTGTGAAGGCCTTTGCCTCCCTTTGTCATGATGACCACCCCCCCCCCAAGCTGCAAGCTGTTTTTACAATTCCTAGAATTTTCTACAGGGCCTTTTTTCTCCAAGCTGTACCAAATTGTTTGTAAAACAGCAGGCAACCACTAGAGGGAGCCTATCACACCCACAGATTCCACAGAGACGGTACTTTAAATTTCAGATGAGCCCTTTACAGGAAGTATTGTCAAATTCCAGCCTGTTTCACGTTCATTTTTTAGGAAGCCGTGTTTAGCTTATATTATGCATCAGGTTTTCCATAGGTTTATGAACTGTTTTCCTCTTTCTCCTTCCTCCAGGCTCTCCACAAGTATCAAAGAGCTGCATAATTTCCGAACTCTGCTTAAGGACCAGAGGTAACAAACATGCCTAGCCACCAGGTGGCAGCAGCCAGAGGACACTGCAATAGTCTTATCTTCCCAAGAGTAAGGCCACCATTTCAGGGACTAACAGGTTCAGTTCCAGAAAATCTTATCCCCTCCGCGCCCCTCCCCCCGCAGCCCCATAAGAGCCTCGATTACTGTGGAGTCAGGTGAGGTTCTTGGCTTTGGGCCATCTTCTCTATCAGTCATTCCCCGCTTGCTCTTAAGAGATTCCTGCTCTGTTCTTTTTCTCTGTCTGCTGGAGAGATGCAGGTGAGAGCGAGGGTATCACCCCCTCGTTCCGGACAGCAGACTCCTGACTTTTTTGCTGATATTGGCTGCCGTCCACTGCGGTTTGCTCATTTCCTCAAAGCGGTCGTGTTCTCTGTCTCTGCAGGCGCATGTAAATGGCAGTTATAGATATGAAATTCCAAATAGGATTGAATTTAATTTCAGCCGTCTCACGTCACATTGAAACTTGATTTAAACATCGAATGTGTTGTCTTTTGCTTTATTGGGGCCGATGATAAATGTTGTTTATTCAATTTTTTTTGTTTTTTTTTTTTTTGTTTTTGAACCAATATTTATTCTGAGCAATAACAGTAAATTAATTTTGCGTGTCTGTGGTCCCAAACTTAAGCAACTCAAACAAGCATGGATCTGGTGTAGTGCAGCCAGATCCCTTTACAGTGTTCACTGGATGGGTTGGGCTCTTTTGTCACTGAGACCAGGTGCACAGATGAATGTTTTTTACAGAGCGGACATACTCGCTTAGCTAGAGCCTGTAGCTACACCTGGCAAAGACAGCAAAACGGGGGCCATGGCGTTTGTGACGGCTTCTGCCGTCGCTTCTCCAAAGGCAGCTATTCTCTTGCACTTGGAGTAGGTCAGCAATGGCCAGTTTCAATGTCTGTCTCGGGGTTTCCATGGGACGGCCCCATAGTGCCACTCTAACGATATTTGCAGGAAGTGGTTTGTGGGGTACGTTTTTCAGGACCTGTAGGATCTGGGAAGCTTTGTGCTCCTTGTAGCTCTGTGTTTAGGGCATTCAGCGCACCATCTGGGGCATAGTCATTGGCTTGAAGCTGGGGAACTCGTATCTAGAGAATGACACAGGAGCTGAAGCTTTCATTTATCTGGCCCATATACACAATAGAGAACGCAAGTCCATGACCCGCGGAAGCAGCCAGTTCACTGCTGATGCATTATTGTACTGCACACAACGTGCAGGCCGTATGTCCGGATATGGCGGCTTGGCTGCTGGTCACTCTTCCAAGCAGGCTGTGTAACGGGCCGGGTTTGTGAAGGTATAACTCAAAGCAGCTTCATTTCCTTTCATCGGTTTCTATGTCAAAGCCCCACCTTTTACCGTTCATTTTTAGAGTCCTTGAAGAGTCTGCTAAGCCAGTGACCCCCCCTGCCCCACCTGTCTCATGAAATGTGAGAGCACATTCTCTGTCTTCCCATTCTGCACACGCTAAACGGCATGGCCCCTTCCTGGAGTACCCAGGCGCTTATCATATTTGCTTTTGTCGATGGTGTCGACTTCCGGTGTTTTGGACGCGTGGGCTGGCTGCCCTTTCAGTCGATAGATGCATCTTATGTGGAGGTTGATGTTTTATTCATGCACACTTAAGATCCTGTGAATGGTGAAGCACCACATTCTCTACGTGGTATGTGTCCCTTTCGCCCCTCAAAGCTGCTTCCGGGGAACTGAAGTTTGTCCTGGCTCCAAGACTCCCGCCCCCAACCCCCCAGTTCAGAATGATAGTGTTAAGTAAAGTCTACTCGAGACCATCAGAAGTGACCAAAGAGCCCTTCCTGCCCCCTCCTCCTCCGCCGTGCTGTGCCACACATCCTGTCCAGCCCCCCCCCCCCCCCCCCCCCCCCCCCCAGAATGAAGGAAATGCCGGCCATGAGCAGGAGAGTGCAAGGAAGCCGTGTGCCACCCCCGCCGCTGCCCACTCTCGCCCCGCGCCACTCAGCACGGCGTGCCACGCGCTGCACATCCTGCCTTGCGTCTGCCACCATAAGCTTGCCTGCAGTGGCGAATCGGTTGGTCAGATCTCGCCTCCAGCTGTCTCTGCTTTAGTATTCTGCCCCTTTGCTTTTTTACACGCTCTGTGAACTTTTGAGATGTCGTACCATTTGTTAAAGAAAGGAAGATCTTTTAACTATGTATAGTTGCACCTCTGTCATCTGTACGTACTGAGTGTATTTATTTGAATGGAGGAATAAATATTTCTGGTTGTCATTCCAAATTCAGTGTCTTTCTATCAGATTTTGAACACGCCATTGGGGGGGTGCCCTGCTCTCAGCTGGAGTCCTGTAGCCTTTATAATGTGTTTTAATCAGCCCCTGTTTAACATCTGTAACTCCAGGTGAGGTAATCCAACGTCCAAATAATTATCTTAGGAAAGTCATTATTAGCTGGAGTGAGAAGCTGCAGGATTTTACCCGGCGCCACGAGATGCAGCAAATTAGGTGAAATGAGTGTTTATAGAGGAATGATGGAAATGCTGTGTTAGGTGTCTTCATTTTATAATGAGCATTTATATACAAAACACACAAATTACCGGTTTTTGTATCCTTATGGTTGGTATTGTCAGATAAGCGATCTTTGAGGCTGCATATTGGAGTTTTTTTTTTCCTCCACATTCACTAGCATTTTATTTTCGTTTAAATTTAATTAGCACTTCTTTTGATCCTTTTGAAATCCCACTTATGACTTGCCTATAAACAACAAGCACTGGATCAGGATGTCTATGCATTAGTCATGTCATTGAGCAGCTGTGCAGGTTCTCCTGCTCACTGAGGGCCATCCAGAGCTGCTCTACCGTTCTATGCTTTATCTTATGTGAAGAATCCCCTCCTCCTCCATTTTCCAATCAGCTGACTGAATCAAGGTGACTGTGTGTGTGTAAAATTACTGTAAATCGGCACCTCACACAGGTTTCCTGCAAAGTGTGTTTTATTGATGATTCTCGTCAATAATGCACCAAGATGCGAGATACAAAAAGCTGAAGTGAAAACGTGACACTTCCTGATTTTTTTTTTTTTTTTTTTTTTTGACCTCCTTAGAAAAAACACAATGGACCTTTTCATAAATCAATCACCATAGTCAACAGAACAGCATCATAAATTGTTAGTAACCCTTTCATCCGCATACTTTAATTACAATTGTGCCTGGCTGAAAAGGAAATTTAATAATAATTACCACAATGATAAACATTCAAAGGAAAAAAATGACATTGAAATGTATGTTAGAGAAATGCTTCAAGTGATGAAATTAAGAAAGAACTTACTGTGCAAAACAACTGAGAATGACAAGTCCTTAAAATCATGACAAGCTTGTTTCCATGAGTGCACGCAGTATTTTGACTGTACATATCTCCCCCCCCCCCCTCCTGTTGGGGTGCAGGGCGGTAGGAGGGTAACAGTTGCAGAACCCCCCCTTGGCTGCACTCTGAGGAATGTCTGGAGCCTGTATTACAGCGTATTACAACGTGCAAAACCCCTCCGTCCAAATTCACCCCCTTTCCCAGACTGACGTCTCCATGGAAACCGACCAGCTTAAGAGCTAGCATGCTGTATCAACGCTAATTCCAATGTTTTCCCACAACATCACACTTGCATGCGTGTGTGGAAACAACTATATTATCAAAGTTATTTAAGAATCTTTCTCTGAAAAACAAAATATGTTGAATCCTGCAACCTTTATCAAAGGGTAATTTTTGTACAAAACTAACCCGTGGCTTAATTTTATAAAAGTTTTCCAAAGTTTTTTTTTTTACCATCGTCATTTTAGCGCAGCTCATTTTGCTTATGCTGAACAGTCTCTCATATGAAAGGTAGCTTGAAAAGTAACCAGATGTGGGATGTCAGGACAGCACTGTCAGCCATCTTGACTGGAGCAAATGCCTTTACGTCAGAGTACGGCTTAAAACGTGTCGCACAATTACATGAGTAACAGATGTATTAATCAGGATAACTAACGTAGCTTATACTTAACCCATTTATGCAGCTAGGGTATTTATTGAAGTGACTTAAGAAGATGATGCAGATGCTTTAATCTGGCAGCTGCTGCTCAGGGTGGGTGTGGTGTCTGCCTTAAGACAGCTGGCTACCTTCTGCTTTACCATTAACTGAAACAGCGCTTTTGACGTTGGTTGTGCTCTGAGTCACTGTGCCAGTACGTCCTTCATGGGACTGGAGCCTTTTTCCTGTCTCTAATTAAACGAATCCCAAGCGAGCTTTGAGTGTAACCTGACCAGGAGTTGTCCAGCCATGAGAGTTTACGCAAGATGGTGAGAGCGCCCCCACATGCTCAGAGATGGCATCTCTGGGAATTTTCTCACCATCCCCACCGACAACCTGCAGCTGACTTGCAGCAGATTCGATCCAGCGCGTTGTCAGACTGGAGCACACCAGCAGCATACCGTCACAAGAAACAACACGAAAGTATGAATACATAAGGCTGCAGTTTTGGGTCTACAGCGCCTGTATGCCGAGCTTATGATCTGGGAGTGCTGGTGGAGATGTCCAGAAGACATGGGGAGGCATCAGTAAGGATGCAGCTCCCCCGAAGCCGTGCTCAGGTGGGGGTCCTCTGCTCCGATGTAGGCAACAAAGCCGCTGCTCTGGCTGCCCCAGTCGTAGCAGTCGGTGGCCAAACTGCAACAGGAAGTGGGTCATGAGCCCAGAGGAAGTAGCACCGTGCTAACAAATGGATACAGTCGTCTGCTAGCGTGTCTTATTTAGCTACTGACAACGCCTTTTGTTTGAGTGCATGAATGCAGCGTTGTCTAGAAACAAATCTGCTCGGCCCGTGGTGAGTCATCCCTTCCATCGCTAAGTCCAATCGGCCAATTTCCCAGAAGCCTCACAGAGTTTGGTCTGAGCCTGTTTCCTTGGTAACCCACCACCACTTAGCGTTGCGTCGGTGGTACTGTGTGGGGCGCTGGCTGCTTACCCGGCCTGAACGCCCTGGGGGATGATGCTCCACGCCAAGTCGTCATCACTGTCGTAGCGCCGGGGGTTGTCGAAGAAGTAACCCCTGGAGAAGACGTGTCCAGGGAGGCCGGAGCCACTCTGGAAAGATAGTCACCGCTTGTCACAGCCTCAAGGCAATGCTGCAGCGTGTCCCCAGCTCCCTGTTACCCATCTGCAGGAACGTTTCATCATCTTTTACTGGGAAATCATTTTCTCTTAATGTGTGTGATGTGATGTCATGAATGTCTGACCTATGGTTTATAGCGTGTCAGGTTATGCTGTCCAGTTTTTCCCATAATCCCCTAAGTCTCCATCTGAGAAAAATAAAAAGATATAACAGCTGGCGTGCACAGCGGCCACCCTTGCTGACCTCCCCCAGACCAGAGAGCGGCTCCTGGCACAGAGTCAGCCACACGGCCTCACCAATCCTTTGGCCCCGGCCGCCGCAGGGGGGAGGGGGGGCCGCGTGAGCAGATGGGTGCCGTGGTTTCTCGCTGCTTTTTTCCTGGACCATGACGCCGAAAATGATCTTCAGCGAGCTGGCGAGCTCAGCTGCTCTGTCGCACTGAGCTCTCTGTCCACTATTCCCAGTGTATACATAATGTCTTGTTCTCACTGTTTCTCTGTGCTTCCCCTCACAGTCCGCAAACACGCTGTCTAAACTGTCCGTGGTGTGCAGTTGAGTGTGTGACCTTGTGCCTTGTGGTGCCTGGGACCGGCTCCAGCCTCATTGACTGAGTGGTTTTGGAAGTTGGATGGATTTTTCTATATATAGTGCATTACAACCTTCCAGTATATAAGCGGTTATGGAAAATGGATTGCTTGTTCTCACATACTAAATGAGTTATGGACTAAGCATCATTTCTCATGTGCTTGGATATTACCAGTCAAAACACACCTACCCACAGAAAGGTATATTTGTACTATTATCTATATTTAAAGATAATTATAAAGACATCACAACTATAAAATAACATTATTGGAATTATGTACTGACCAAGTACTAAAGGAAAATAATTAATTTGTTGGGGGGGCATGGGCAGCTCTTTGGGATGGGACTCGGAAGGTTGGCGGTTCAAATCCCGTTGTCGGCAGAGTGATGCCACCATGATGCCAGGCCATGTGATGCGGCACTCTATTACTCTCCTTGCCGTGGCCAAACTTTTGACTGGCACTGTACCTCATAAACCGCAGCGAAATAAAGAAAAAGGACACAGTGCATCGACGACGATGCCACTGGGTGTGGCACAGCCCAGCTCACCCTGTCCTGTGCCGGCCTGCGCACTCGGAAGAAGAAGACGACCAGGGAGGTGGGCAGCAGCTCCCACACGAAGAGGACGACCCCAAATACGATGTAGCCCGCATCTCCCAGGCTGGACTGCAGGTCGGCCTGTAGGGGGACAGACCGTCCCGAGAAATGCAGCTCATACAGGATCGCTGTAGGTTCAGCACTGACATCTACTGTTGTTGGATGCTTGGGTATATTTAACATTAAAGGCTGTATATACGCAGGACGCGTGGTTAACCATGTCAGCGAATGAATATGCAGCCTCTTGCTCTGTGTGGGATGCGCTTGCCTGTGTTTGCCTTTGCTTTACAGTCGCGTCTCATGCACTGTAACTGAGTAGATCGTCAAAGCTGATACATTTGTGATGTTGCGCAGGTGAATCGCTACCTCGCGTTTCCCGTGTGTGTCACTAGGTGAAGTTGTGTGTCTGTGTGCCTTGTGGTGGCCTAGCGTAGTGCTTCCCTACCCGGTCCTGGGGGACCCCACGGTTTTACTCCCTCCCAGCTCCCTACCAACAAAAATGTGGACTGTCTGGGGGTGTCTGAGGGCCCGGTTTAGAAACACTGGCATGGAGTCTCATCGCAAAGTGCATGAAGCCCTAAGGCTCCAAATCCCTACAGCCTGAACTGGATAATCAGTTACTGAGAATGGATAGAATTCAACATGTTAACAAATACAGTCAATATATTGGAAATAATTGATTCATTTACCTGGTCGGACACGTTGTACCAATCATAATCAAAGGAGTTGATGGTTTTGATGTTGGTGAGAGCCAGGACCACCAGGTTGTAGCAGGCTCGTGATGCGTACAGCAGAATGACCGTGACCCCGATGACTGTCACTTGGCACACTGACGTCCCCTACAGGTATGATTTAATCTCAGTCCACAAGCCCTAGCCATAGCTGGCAGTTCCCTAATTTAAAGGCACCTAATCACGTAAATACCCAAGGTGAAAGTGAAAGTAAATTTATAAACTTTATAAGAAAACCATCCGCTCCAGCCAATTATAGAAGTGAAAATGTGGGACATTCCAGTCTTCGTGGGCTACAAGACCTTAATGTTTTGGTTGTTTTACTGTTGTACTTTATCATAGGAGTTACCTTGGTCTACCGTCTATAAGGACTGGTACTTCCCACTGCAATACTATTCCTCAACAGGTTTAATGGTCACCTTAGACTCCAAGTAGATGTTAGCCAAGGACATCTTGGCAATTTTGTAGAGGCACAGGGAGAGAGAGATGGCACAAAGCACGAAGAGGCTGTCGTTGATGGCCACCCGCACCAACACGATGGTCTTCACTTCCGTGCTGGTCATCTTCACCAGCAGGGCGCACGTAAGGTTCACCACCAGGAACACCAGACTGATGCCAAAGAAAACCAGGTACAGGGGGAACCTGGAAGGAACAGACAGCGCTCAGAGTACTGTGGGTTTGTGGCAGATTTCAGGTCACACTTTTAGTAAAAGTCTAGACTGCTTTGCTGGCTTCTCCTCCACACTAGTCTGGGGCCCCTGGATTGCTGGCTTCTCCTCCTCACTAGTCTGGGGCCCCTGGATTGCTGGCTTCTCCTCTACACTAGTCTGGGGCCCCTGGATTGCTGGCTTCTCCTCTACACTAGTCTGGGGCCCCTGGATTTGCTGCACAACCCTTTTCATCTCCTTCATAGCATTAATATTTCATGCTCAGATAAATGTTTGAAAGGTTCTCATGTAATGGGAAAAAGTCACCTGACACCATGCATATGTTTGACCTCAGAACTCTTACGTATCTGATGGGGATCTGCAAATAAGCATCTTTAGACCTGAGGTTTGGGAGAATGACGACAGTTTACCTGTACTTCAGGAGTTCTGGTGAATACTTAGACTTTGCTTTAAAAACAACCTGTTTGAGAGAGGAAAGGCTATTTTACTACAAACATGCCTACCAAATGTGCGAGAATTGTTTTCAGTCAGGAAACAGGAATCGTGGGAGATGTTCTCCCTATAACTTTTACTAAATTTACTGTAGCTAAAAGTGCCCTCAAGAATTATTGGCACCCTTGGTAAGAATGAGTAAATAAACAAAAATATATTTTACAAATGCCTTAATCTCACAATGAAAAAATGAGAAATCCAACCTTCAACTAACATAAATTTATTCTAGATAAAAATACATTTTTAAATCAAATACATGTGCTACAATTACTACTTGCAGGGCCCCCAACCCAGACCAATCCAATTATGTTCCAAATATTTTGGGGCCCCTGTCACTCAGAGGCCCTTAGAATCATCCT
>JAODJW010000041.1:14001617-14018926 GCA_026777045.1 Hyperopisus bebe
TGTTTGATAGAGACATTCCATGTCCTGGAATGAAATTTATTTTTTCCAGGACAGACAACCAAAATCCGGGGGGGGGGGGTCCCAGAAAATCCTGGATGTGTGGCAACCCTTCCAAAAACATTAACTGGCTAATCGCTAAATGCTACATGCTAATTGCTAAAAAGGCTAACTTGCTAATCATGAAAAGAAAGCTGGAGTATGCCAGGCTGGGCTTGGGGCAGAAGAAAGTATGACGCCAAGGACCATTTATCACATTGGAAAAATAAGACACTTGCATCTGTAGTTCTTCTAAATAAGGGCAGGCAGGGTACTGGCTTGTAGTTTCCCAGGCAAGGCACAGATGTTTAACTCTGCTGTCTGGGAATTATGGGTAAAAAGGGTAAAGGGTGCTGGATTTTGACATGGCTCACAAACAGCATGGCTTGCAAAGGAGTGCCATGCTGCTTGCCAAACTGACCGATGAGAAGGAGGCTGACCCCGACAGCCATGTTCCCGTAATGCTTAGACTTGTGTTTGTTTTATTCTCATGCGATTCGATGGATCCCTCCAGTTGATGTCATCACGTGTCAATCTAAATTGCCTGTAATGTGTAATGTTGCGTGTATGTGCCCTGTGATGGATAGGCATCCCATCCAGTGTGCCCTAGCCTTGTTCCTTTAGCTGTTTGGGATTGGGTCCAGTTGTGCAGTGACCCTCTACTGGATAAACATTTGGAAGATGGGATTTTATTCTAGTCAAATGATTCACCATGATGCGTAAGTAATAGTAATAGCCACTAGATGGCGATAGTGGCTAGAATGGACTCTGTCTCACTAAAGTCGGCCTTGCGGAGTCGTACCTCAATTGAAATGAAACGGATAACTGATCAGGGTTATTCAGCACTGATATACCTGCTCTAATCTCATCATCTCTCCTGGATTTAGCCATGACTGTGATGTTTTTAGAAAAGAATGTGTTCCGCTTTATGGCAGGGCTCAGGACTAGACTGGCCATCTGCCATTCTGGTCCTTGATGGGGGGGCTGAGGGGGACCCCAATGTCCCGCGATGATTTTTAATCCCTGCCCAGGCCAGCGTGGTGTGTGGCTCTGTGGATTAGAACTCCTGACATCAGAATGTTGCTGATTTAAATCCAGCGGTCATTTCAGAGTGATGTCACCATTGAGGCCACTGAGCAAGGCCCTGGCTGACCCTGCTCTCTAAATTTCCCGTCTCTTTAGATTAAAGAACCTGCGAAATGCACGTAATGTAGTGTAATGGTACAAATGCTTATTTACCGTCAGGACAAAAACACATTAAACAGGTTTGAGTTTGCACTGCCCACTGCTGACGAATACTGACACATCGTCTATCTCAGCCTGCAGAGCACTTTGGCCCTGGATCACGGCCTTTAACCCTCAGCTGCTCCGGGCACTGTCTCATCCTGCCTTCTAATGTACATAGCTTTGGGTAAAAGCGTCTACAAAATAACTAACTAAACGCACCCTATCTGAGGAGCGGTAGATTGTACTATTGCATGTTTTGACTCAGACTAACAGGGAAAGAATGTTCTAAATGACTGTACTCCATATACTGTAATTATATATGCTGTAAGTATGTACATTTTAACACATTGGGCCCTATGTTCTTTTAAGAAGGTCTGTGTTACTTGTAAAAGAATTGTAGATCACACTTTAACCAGGCCTAGACGTGCCATGAATGTCCTACCTGATTAAAGAATGTGTACTGTATATCCAGTCAACAAGGAACAATGAATCCAAAAAGATTATTCTCTTCTAAGGATGACGATGAATACAAATATTACCCACAAACAAAATGACATGGATACAATATATTATGTAGAATTCATGCAGATTCTCATACGTGTGATAAGCGCAGGATCACAGCGAAACGTCTTCATGCTCATCCTATACACGTGATTGGATCGGGTACAGAGATATAGACCTTCCTCCTGAGTGCATTGTCTTACTGTATGCTGCATCATGGATGTCACTTTCACCACTAGACATCCTATTGACATGTTTAATTTCATCCCAGCTAAGCACTTCTAACGATCTGAAGTGTGTACGGCTACTGCAGTACTGTGACAAGAAGAAATTTATGACTTAAGTTTAAAGTACCCATAATCCTTCAGTTTGACCAAAAAGGAAACGGACTGAATGATGAAAGGAAACATTCTTACCCTTCTAAGTAGAATGAAATGTCAAATTAAATGTATCATACTCTTATTCTACATAATCTTAAGAATGTGAAAAATGTCATCTTTATCTAAACAGGGGGGAGAACATTAAGAGCACTCAAAACACACACACACACACACACACACACAAAGCCCTGGAAACTGAATATATATTATTTATTCAAATTAATTTTAAAATTCTAAAAAAATGCAGAAAATATTAAAACCCATTTATACTACCTCATATTGGTTAAAATATATATTCAAACATGCTGCAGGTTTACATCAGTAAAAAAAAAACTTCCTTTTAAAAATATGTCAGCAGGGTTTCACGTGCATATTTAAGTGATTACAGAACAATGTACATTAGGTTATAAGAGAGTGAATACAGGACAGATCTGATGTGGAAAACTGGCATTTTGGAGAGATGAT
Source organism: Hyperopisus bebe (assembly GCA_026777045.1). Taxonomy (NCBI): domain Eukaryota; kingdom Metazoa; phylum Chordata; class Actinopteri; order Osteoglossiformes; family Mormyridae; genus Hyperopisus; species Hyperopisus bebe. The sequence goes on from JAODJW010000041.1 coordinate 14,004,227, forward strand.
TAGTCAAATAATTTGGCCAAAGTTATTTGGGCATCCTTATTCATTAAAGGAATTGGCTAATTAAGACACACCCATTGCTAACACACGCGTATAATTAAGAACACAGAGAAGCACAAAGTGCTCTGCAGAAACAAACACTGACAAGCAGAATGGGTGGAACAGAGGAGGTTAGTGACGTCCAATTTGGTACCATCACAGGGCGCCGTCTTTCCAATTCAATTCCAAGTCAATTTGCCAAATATCTTTCCTGGTCAAGCTGCTCATGTCGACTGCAAGTAAAGTCACTGTGAAGTGGAAACTTGTGGGTCTCAAAGGTTTGGCTACCAGAAAGGGATGTGATCACCCAACATCAATGCACAACCTGAATGGCAGCAGATCCCACCAGCAATGTTCCAACATCTAATGGAGAAACTTCCTAGAAGACTTAAGGTTATTATGGCAGCAAGGGGGAGACCAACTTACACCCTTGGTGTTCAAATAGCTACTTTTGGCCATATAATGTAGCATCGAAGTATTGCTACACTCAGTAAACTTTTAATCTGAAATGTCTACATTTTTAATCAGAAAAGGATATAACTGACAATCATGCTAATTTGTCAACAAGTGCAAAGATCTTGTGCTTCATAGCAGAAAAAGCCCTCGAAGTGTACAATGCTTAAAGAGTCGCCTCTTCACTAACCCATCGTGTGACTCAAGGAGGCTTCGTTTAACTTAGCACCATGATTTATTGCTCCTCTGTCATTCTTTAATTGTAATTTTTGGTTCCAAAAAAAAATGTAGAACAATAGCTTTTATTTCAGTACTCTTAAAGTCCAGTGTGTGGGGCATTTCTTACATAAAAGCATAGCTAAGATGTGAGTTCTCTGAAACAATATCCTCTGTTTCCAAGGATATAAACTGCGAATGTTTTAACTTTCGGCATGATTTTGGGTCATATGGGATGCATTCTGTCAGTGTGGGCCGTGCATGTCCGGTGGGGGAGGGGGGGGGGGGTTGTGTTTCTTCTTTGGTGAAAGACTAAGGGACAAAGATTAAAAGCCAGCCAGCATTCAGAGACTGGCTAGAAGATTACAAGACCTTCCCATGAACACCATCTTATCACTTTGATCCTGCTCTGGGGGAGGCCAGCCCCCTTTGGGCTGTGCTGGGTGTATCTGGGTGTGATTTCCATTGGAATTCCCAAAATGAACCATTTTATAACAATGACTGCTGTGAATTGATTGGTGGCATCCTCATTTAAAATAATAGCAATCAAATAAAAGGGCAAGTAGGGACCTATGCAAGTGAATATCACGTTACATTTTACACCACTGTCAGATCAGACATTTTTAATATGATAAACCATGTGCTGAGTTCACACAGTGCTGTTAGTTGCAGCTCTGATGAATGTTCATTGGGAGCTGCATCGTTTATCTCGATTGCACACTGGAGCTTGCGCGCCAGACAAATGGACAACACTGGAATGTTCCTGTTTTTTCTCTGAAACTTTGCTGTGTTGTTCACCTCGCTATAATTCCACAGTGACGGGGGGGATGGTGTTTGGCGTGGAGAGTGAAGATTCAGATCATAGTGGTAAAATCACTTGGGGTCAGGTTGCAGCTCTACCAACACGGTACGTATGATAAATGCGCAAATGCTGCTTCTGAAGTATATTTTTATTAATTATGAGCCACTGGTAGACTCATAATTGTTCACTGGAAAATGCTTAATGGTGGGCAAGGATTATGCTGAAGAATTATACAAACATTTTTAAGGGTATTTAAAGTAGAAATGTGGCTTTATCTCATTTATGAGCTTGTGTAAGAATTTCTCTAAGTGTATCAGCAGTACCGGTCAAAGTCCATGTGGCACCCCCTCAAAGATGGTATCCTAGGCGGTCGCCTATGTGTCAAATTGGGTTGACCAGCAATGTCTATCAGTATTTAGTAATTCAGGTACAAAGACTAGTCCTTTCTAAATGGGGATATAAAAAACTCAGTGTTTTAATTGCATAAAGTAAAAGATTGATGACAACAAAGGTCTACAAAGGGGGCTAGCTGTATAATCTTAATTTTAAACTGACCTGGAGGGCTCTTCCTTGACAAAATTAAAAATGGTTTGATCAAATGTGAGTCCTTGTCTGAGTGAATGAAGTAACACAGAAGGAGCATCAAAGAGTATGTTTGCTCGCTGGCCATCTGGCTCGTCGCGGACGCGCCTATGTGTGACAGATGTGTGGCGGCCGGAATCCACACTCCCACGGTGTATAGCTCGCCTCGAGGTGTTCCTGGACGTCAAGCTCCAGAGAACTTGGGGGCTTCTCGAAGGACCGTTAAACGTCGGCTGTCAAAGAAGGGTGGGGCGGCAAAGAGGCACTGGGTTTGTGTGCTTTCCACAAGTGTACAGCCTTCCTGCATGATAGTTCACAAAGTTTCATAATGCTTTCATGTTGCCATGCAGAAGACTCTGCTCTGTGAGAACTTCCTTTGGACAGGGCAGAAATTACAGCTCTCAGGTCAAAATTAAGGGGGGGGGGGGGGGGGGACTTGGGGGGTTAATTTGTGCCTTTGGCCCTTCAGCCCCCTTCAGCTGTGTTTCGAGACAAAGTCTCATGTGTGCATACAGAGTTTTAAAGAGTTGTTCATTCATAAAGACACGTTTTATAGTTTGTCAGTTGTTATGTTCATATGGATGAAGGGATCATTGACTTTTTACCTGCATGTCCACCCATTTTTGTTATCACGTGATGAAATTTTCGCGTTAATAAACACATAAGCCATATATGCATATGATGAAAAACCGAAATAAACTTAACTTGGATCACCTCTGTCTGCGAAACATAATCCTTGATGACTATAACACTTACAGGTAAGTCTGCTTACATGTATGATCAACCATTAAACTGGAACACGAACCGAAATTTTTATTAAAAATCGATCATCATTAATAATGCCATACATCGGAAATCGTTCATTTTTTTGCTTTGTGGGACAGCCTGGCTGTTTCACGTACACGCCCTCTAACTCCTTTTGTCTCTTCAAGTCCTTCAGTTCTCTTCTCTCTTCAGTAGCGCCAACTAGCTGCATTGGTTACTTAAACCGTATACCTCAGTAGAACTAGTTTTTTTTTTTAACTTATTTAGGGTATCAAAATATTGTGTTAATAATGAATTTACAGCGACAGGGCTGGATCGTCTGGATTACCGTTCTTACTTGTGCTGTGACCGTAAAAAGCATTAGTCGGAGCGATCTTTTCCAGTATGGAGAGGACGTTGGGGACAGTTTGCTGGAGCAGGGGACTGACCAGAGTCAAGAGCTTGCCTTGGATAAACCTCTGTTTTTCTACGATGGATCGTTTACCAGTGTATTTGTAAGTCATCAGTCATTCCACAAAACATGCAGTTCTTTCCGTTGCTGCATCACATTATGGAAAAGAAAAATATACATAAGTTTAAACAATCATTCGCCAGAAATGTCTAACTTTTGAATTTATTGAAACGTGGCTGTGGTCTTTTTTCCCCTGATTATTAAGTGTTACAGTGAGATGTTCTGCCTACAAGTGCATTAGAGCCGGATTTCCATTTGTAGCCTTAATTTCCTCCGAGGGCTGGCTGCTGGATATGACAGCAAGTCTTGTGGCGATCCGCAAACTTAGATTAGCAAAATATATTTTTTTGGAAGTCAAGTAAAATCTAACTATTAAATCAGACTTTATTGTATTTTTCATCAACTTAACAGTTAACGTTTTATTCTCAATATAAACTTTTATCCATTCGCATAATTAGATTATGTTGAAAAGACATAATCAAAGATAAACAACTGCCGGTAATCAAGACCCAATTGCTGAATTAAATTAGTTTTATCATAAGGGGAGGAAAGCATACGGGACGGGGGAGTCACGTATTCCTTTCCTGGTGGGTTTCTCCCTCCGCCTCTGCCGCTCAATGCATAGAACAGCTGTGTGTCCTCTGGCTTTGGGATGGAGGCGTGGGGGTCACATCCTCCGCCTTCCTTCCAGGGTTAACACAGTTTTTATGGGCTGCACTACTTTCGCGGTCTGTTTGCCCGGTCAGAAGTCATTGCAGTTGCCCCAGCATTTGGTCATTAAGAGTTATGTGACATGTTTTATTATGAAGTTTACGGGGGGTCGTTATGAGTTCACAGATGGGTGTGATTTTTATTTTTATTTTTTTGTATTTCTGAGCTCTTCCTCTCAGGTTGTTTAGGATATATATATCCCCGGTTTTATTAATGGCCTCTCTGACACACCACTTGCGATTATGTCTTTTACTGAAAAAAGAAAACTTTTCACATTTCCACAAGTTACCAATCCCTGAAAAGAGGCGTATTACCTCTATCATGTCCACTCACCGAAGGAATTGCAAACAACACATAATGAGTTATCGCACAAAAAGACTTTAAAACACAAACCGTTATAATATGTTACGATATGCAGTGGATACGAACCATCTTCAGAGGGGACGGAAAAAACGTCTGTTTACATTAAGGCAAAATCAGCAAGCAAATTCTTGTGTTGTACTAAAACTGAAACGTCCCTAAAAGATTACAGCAACTCTTATCTTGCTGATTCACTCAATGCAGTTAAGAATGGAATGTGCTTTAATAACCAATGGTTTAATCTGTAGCTAGATAGCTGAACAATGTATTAAACGTGGGATCTCCTCTCCATTCAAGGTCAATGGTTAACATTTTAGAAAATACTGAAAAAAATAAGTGCACGATTGGACGTCCCAAAGTGACTAGATGAGGTACACATTGGCACTAAATTGTCCTCCTGGAGGTGCATAAATGAAAATGGTCTCTGATAAACACATTTAACAATTATTCTCTATGAAAATGGAACTGAACTCTTAAAAGGGATTTTCTGAAAATCTTTTTGCTAGCGTTACTAGCTGTGACTAACTGTCGTACAGCCTGGTGTGATTTGCTTCAGATAAATAAGTTAAAACATCTGTCACAGCAGATATGTGTTTTTACAGTCATATAATTTCCTTGGTGCTTGCTGGCCCATATGCTACACCAAAACTTTGTCAAAACTTAGCACCTAGTAATAAGTTTCATAAGAAAATCAGTACATTTTGTGCAACACTGATGACCCTATGCATGCCATTGCAAAAATGCTCCATTTGTGCTGGATGCCGTCACAGAATTTTTATCTGATTGACTGCTCCACCCCCCCCGCCCCCCCCACCACCCTAGCTCCAACAGCTTGGGGCCGAGGTTCTGTTTCTGTAGCAAATGCTTTTCTAGCTTTCCAGCTGGCTTTGATATTACCCCCCCCACCACCATCAGCTGCAGACCCTCTGGGACGCTTACGCGCAGGGGAGGGATAAATGAGTGTTAAATCCTTTTTACATGCTGTGGGAATTTTTGAGGAACAAACTTGAGTGGTCCACCTCTACCAGATGATGTAGATCTTCCTCAAAATGGCCAGGTCGTTCATCTCCTGCTGATCTGTTTTACATAACAAGTACTAGTCCCCCCAACAAAAAAACACCCTCTATATGCCTTGATTGTATTAGGGGGGGTGTTTATAATTAACCAGCTGGTTTCAAGTTTACTCTGGTGTGAGATGTAAACAAAAGACCCAGTAGGACTCGACTTCTTGCCTAAGAACCTAAAGATTACATTTCATGTGTCAACAGGTCAATTTAGGTCCAGATGCATCTAAGAGGGTCAACCACAAATCAGTCCAAAGCCTTGCTTAACACTTAGGAATCCAGAGAACATATGTAGAAAATGTCTTGGCACATCTGGAGGGGGTGGCATTGCAGAAAGTTTCTCACGCACTCCCTCGCCATGCTGTAAGATAGGCCTCTTTTCGTGTTTTGCCTAAACTTGCAAAACCTTTTAGTCTCACACCAGTCTTCAAGGGTATTGGTGGCTATATTTGTTCGGCTTCTGTAGCCTGATAGCTTGTCAACAGCAGAGACTCACAAAAAGGAGGTAAAAATTGCATCCTACTCAGCCATGATGGGTCTATGCTGGGGATCTTCTGGAATATTCTTTAGTAAAGCACCCCTCAATTACATTTTTATCTTTAGTTCATGCGCAGAGATTGTCATTCATGCAGTAACTGGAGAATTGAGCATTAATATGCACTTAACAGTTCTACCAAACAGATTGGGTCTACATAAGATTTGCATGTTTTTGAAGGTTTTTATTCTACAGTTCTGTCTATAACACCATTAGTTCTTTTCATGTTAATTTAGTTACCATCAACAGTAAATTATTCTGTAAATAATGGGCATGGACTGGCATCAATAGTCTTTTTCTGTACTTTGATTTCTGATGTGTATAAAAGATGACAGTAAAGTAGAGGATTTTAAAAGGGTGACATCATTTGAATATGTGATAATACATATGGAATAATGAAAGTTGCAGGTTTCAGAGGCAATGGGACTCAGGCTGAAATGGACCTTTGTTCTCATTAAGTCTGTCTTAAAGGTCTATGCATTTTCCAGCACAACTGCTTTTCCTGGTCAGGGAGACTGGAGCCTCTCAGGCAGCATAGGACATAAGGCTGGGGTACATCCTGGATGGGATGGAACCCCATCACCTACAGGGCTGCTCAATCCTATAGGCAATATTGGTGGCCGCCTATGGTGCCAGTTTCCGAGGGGGCGCCGACTTACCAGCCAATTTCACAATGCCTTGGACAGGGGGGCGCTGGCGGTGATGCTTGCCTAGGATGGCACCTTGGCTAGGACTGGCACTGAGCACTGGGCATTTTACATACATACACTATGGGGTATTTAAGATGGCTGACCACCCTAAGTACAGTCACTGGACTGCGGTAGGAAGCCAAAGTGCCTGAAGAAAAGTATGAAGAGTGGAGGCATGAAGCAAGAGGGCTACCCTTCATATTTCAACATATTTACATAAACTTCATTAAACTCCAAGGTGCGAATAGTGTCAAATCAAAGCATCCAATAGTGCAATTAGGAGACAAATATGACGTGTGATGTTTATGCTTTTTGTACCTTACAGCCATAGCCGGACTGGGATTAAATACTGGCCCTGGATTTTGGGGTCCCTCATGGTCCCCCATGATGAATTTTTGCAGACCGACGGGGTGGGTTGGGGGTGAGCATGGTAAATTTTTCTGGTCCACATACCCTTCAGTCAGGTCAGCCTTACTCATAACCTAATGATGCTCCTTTGAGATCATTTGTTTGTCCCTCGTATATCTGTCAGTGCTCCACTAGAAAGCTGGTAATCAGAATATCCCCCGAAAGCTGTGCCAATGGCATTCAAGGCCACGGCACGATAAGCAGGGATTCTTTCGCAGTGAGCCGTACTGAGCGCGCTCAATGAGCCCACAAGACGGCTGTCTTCCGGGGCTGCCGTTCGATTCGTTACTTCAGGTTCTCTATATGCACGATCGAGATTACTACACAGAGCATTCATGCCATAGACAAAGGCAGGATTCATCACTGTAGGGCCCAACCGTGAAACAAAGGACACCATTGTCGGACAACTTTCGGAGTCCGTTAACAATTAATGTGGTTGTTTCCCCCCAAATTTAATGCAGTTCCTATGTAGCCCAGCGAACCTCAGGCCCCCATCACCCCCATGGTATGTGATGTCGCTATGCCATACACTAATTAGCAACATATATCACTCCACACAAAGGCTGCTTTCCTGTGTTTGGGACTATGCCAGTTCTTCCTCACCAAATTAATTGCTACCATCTTAAGACTTTTTAGCTTGCTACAAACGCACACCTCATACGCAGTTCTAGGATATGACCCTTAGGATAAAATCGCTAAATGGACTTAGAATAATAATTATTAATGGAGAGTTAGACAAAAAAGGGTGATTGAAACCCCCCCCTCCCCAAATAGGGTCTAGAATTGTCTATGGCTCACCTGCTTTTTTATCGTATAGAAAGTGATTCTAACGGTGTGGTGCCTCTCTTCCTAGCTGTGTCTGACTGAGGATTTTTATTACATCACATTTATTTGCAGTGTGTGGTAAGGGCTCCAAATGGGATGACACCCAACTCCTAAAATCCCTAAATAGTGCTTCCAACTTCCATTGTATATTATTTGGTAATGAGCATGTGGTTTTGTTCTCAGGAATCCAGGTAAAAACACCAGCAAACCAGGCATACATGGTCTGTGAATGAATCCACTTCAGACTAGGAAGTCACTCCTCCAGTCGAACGGCCGTTGTCTTGTAATCAGATTTCCACATTTCTGTGAAAGCCCCCCCCAAAGGGGGGTTCCACTGAAAACACCACCAGCGCCATTTAACCATGGAAGCTGAGCTCAACAGCCATGACATACTGATGTGGGCCATTTTTTTTAGCCCTAACAATTTGAGGTGCCCTACGGTTGAACTGGTCCTGCTGGGTGTCAACAGAAAGTTCTTAGATTTCCCTTTGAGCCACTCATATGTGAATTGCATAACTGATTTTTTCCATTTTCACAATTCCAGTTGCAAATATTCAATTTATGAGACTGCTTACTTATTGCTTTTTCTGCTAAAATATCGCTTACACCATTGCATTTGTCAATGTCATCCACCTTGCCTTAGACCATTATTGTTCCCTTCATCTCAGTGATGCCTGTATGCATAATATTTTGGCCCCGCCATTTCATCTAACTACTTTGATGAGGTCGCATACCGTAATGTTTGTTATACCTTGTTTACATTGTCTTGCTTGCTACACTAAAATAGCAGAACAATGTAATAACAGTTGAAAATGCTAACACATAGCAATCGCTGCATGCAAAATGTGTAGATCAGGTGTTCATACCAGCCGGAGGCTGCTAATCTAGCTGTGTAAACACAATGTTCCGGCAATCAGTTAGACAGTGGGTTGTTACCACAGACAAGTTTCCAGACGTTCAGGACAACATCTGAGATACCTGCTGAAAGGTTTATTAGCACTCACAGAAACCTGGAGTGTTTTTGTACTAAAATATGCGTAAAGGTTGGATCTATGGGGGAACTGGGAAGGACACATTGTCATTGATCTCTTTGGGCTTATGTTCTTGTCCTTTCAGTAAGGCGCTTGATCTTGAAGACTGAATTTAATTGCGTGAAAGTATATGGTAACATTTTGCATGAATGCCTAATCTATAAGAGTCTATGAACACATTCATAACAGATTATAGTAACACTTGCGTGATGGGGCACAAATACTTTCAGTTACTACTGAAGTACAAATTTGAATGAAAAAAATCATGAATAAATATAGTTGCTACAGGAGATAAAAAATGCACCACAATTCCTTAATGATGAACAAACATAAGTTCAGTATTTCACTTGTGTTATTCATGATTTGTTCCTTCTGTAGTTCACAAAGATTTACACAATTAACCGACATAGTAACATATATTATGTGCTTGAGATGAAACATGCATCACAATTCATTAATGATGAATTAACATGACATCAGTATGTAACTAAGACTTAGTCTGTGGTTAATTAATACATAAGTAATATTATAATACTATATTATTTGTGCCCTGTTAAGTGTTACCCAGATACCCAGTTACTCAGTTTCCACACGTGGTTAATGAGAGGATGTGGCACATAGGAGGAGCGGCACAATCGCGACGTGACACAATAGAAGATACTGTAATGCTTTGTTAATCCTCATACTGATCATTATAATCCATTATGAAGGTATCAATACTGCTTTGTAGATGACAGCTATAAGTAAAGTGTTACCAAATGGATAAATAGGAAATTTCATGTAATACAAGAATCTACTAAGCATGCAGTACTGTTGATCTCATTCAGGTACAGGAGTTGGATATTCCTTGGTATAACCACAACATGTCTGTGTGCTTTCAATTTCAGATCAACACAAATGGGTTTGTTGCCACAGCAGAGCCAATGGAAGAGTCGGAGTACCTGGGCAAAATGCCCGCCTCTTTAGGCATGATTGCAGCAGGTCTGGGGAACATGGATACCAGTGATGGCTTTGGCAAAGTCTTCTATCGCCAGGACACAACGCCCCAAACCTTGCAGAAAGCATCAGATTATATTGCTAGGGCTTACCCAGAAGATGATGAGGTTGACCCTTCCAATACTATAGTAGTCACCTGGGAGAATGTGGCATCCCAGGACACTTTACGCAGAGGAGACATGCTGGATATCAAGGTGAACACTTTTAAACTCAGTCTTTGGCAAAGTAGTACTCTAGCCTTCAACAAATGCTAATATTCATCATCTCCCTGTGGTTTTTGTAGAGGAACACCTTTCAGCTTGTTGTGGCATCAGCGGACACTGCCAGCTATGCAATTCTACTATATCCAAGGGACGGGTTGCAGTTCTATTCCACTCCTGTAGGAGGCGAGAATGAGCTCATACAAGTTGGCTTCAGCAAAGGAAAAGTGACTGGCTGGTTTACATGGCACCAAGGACCGTACTACCGTGTCACTACTAGCGATGAGGCATCTGTTAAGGATCTTCCTGAGTAAGCATTACATTTCATATCTTACTTGAAGATAAATTTATACTAGCTAAAATTTGTTTGCTTATCTTTCTGGCAGTACCAATCAACAAATTTTCAGTAGGTAGCTGCAAGGATCTGATGAATGCATCATTGGTCTGAAATGTGATTATTACTAATATCTTACTTATGTTGCATATATTCAGCTGATCCCTGTAGACAATTGATTTTTTTCTGCTCCCATGCAGGAAGACAAACTGTGGAACACGAGGGGTGTGGGTGTATGAGATCGGCACTTCTCCTTTTTTCACAGTAGTGGCTCCTGGTGAGGTCACTGAATTAGTTGAACCATGGGAAAGATCTGACACGGAGGAGGGGGAAGTGGAGTTAGTCACAGAGTTCCCAGATAATTACCCACGAATACAGCACAACTCAGAGTGGGTCCCATCAAACTGGGACCAGCCGTCGACTCACCCATCCCCAGATGATCTGGAGGAGACCCAGACTGAACCAGTCCCTGAGGTTCACTATGAAAATCCACATGAGAACCCTTCCCAGTACACAGAAGCATTCCCACAGCATCCTCATTACCAACCTGATAATCCACAGGTAGTGGTGGTGGACGAAGGCAATATCAATGTAGATGGTGAGTGTGGCAAAGGAGAAGGTATTGCTACTGAAGAAAAATCTGGTAGATTAACCGATAACGGTTATAATTATAGCTCCAAGAATTCAATGTACTCTCTAGTAAAACTGTTTAGCTATACTAGTGGGCGTAAACTTTTGATTTGGTTGATAAACATTTTTTAAGAGCTGCCAATGAACTGGAAATGACAACCCGAGGTCATTTTTAGGGTGTTTTAACGTTGACATGCCCTCACTGTAACCAGCTAACCTCACGTTCCTCTCCCTCCACACCTGCAGTGTTCTCCTACAACTATGAGACCTGCGCTAACAGACAGCACAAGTGCTCCATCTTTGCCGACTGCAGGGACTACTCCAATGGCTACTGCTGCCACTGCCGGCCTGGGTACTATGGCAACGGGAAGCAGTGTGTAGCTGAAGGTAGGACCCCCTCACCATCGACATACCTATAGACAGACCCCATAATTCATGGATGCAGTATTTTCAATATGCTTTGTAAAACATATCCCTTAACAATAATCACAATTCATTAATGGTGAATGATAATGATGATAACAGTAATTGTGTTTCCTTCTTTTGCCCAAGTTTTGCCCAAATTTCCTATATCAAAAAAATGTGTTCACATGAATGGATGTCACACAAATTATACTTACCATTTTTCATGCTGCAAGATTAAGATGCATGTCATGCACTTCAACCAACCCAGGAATCTAAGACTTGACGACATGTGCTATATGTTGGCTAATTCACAATTTCTGTTTCCATTGCAAGTTTTGCAAATTACTTATTTTTCGACAAAAATCACCTCAAGCAAACATCGGTGCTTTTTCAGGGTTTTCTTTAGATGTTTCCATTAAGGGTTTTGTTTTTCAGTTAGCGTCTTCAAAATACACAAAATCTTACTCAATGGAAATTCCACTAATGATGTTCTTAAGATATATTTTAGTCCAGAACATCAACCTGATGCAATCACGCTGTACGGGAGTTGCCTGTGATGTCAGCATTAAATTGTATTTATTAGATTTCAATGGGAGTGATTCAAGTGTTACCTGTCCATCTCCTACCAGGTAAACCTCAACGGATGAATGGGAAAGTGAGCGGTAGGGTTTTCGTGGGCAATTCTCAGACACCTCTTGTATTCAACAATAACGACCTGCACTCTTACGTGGTGGCCAACGATGGACGAGCCTATGTGGCCATCAGTACCATCCCCCCCAACCTGGGACCCTCCCTCCTCCCCCTCTCCTCCTTGGGCGGGATCATTGGCTGGGCCTTTGCCTTGGAGCAGCCCGGCTATGAAAATGGCTTTAGTATCACGGGTAAGCTATCCTGCTGGCTGTTAAGAGCAAAGTTAAAGGTTTGAGTAGCTTATTGTCATTCTTTCATCTTGTGTTTCCTCAGATCTTTTCTTTTTACATGATGTCTAGTTTAGAAATTCCAAGCCTTCTTCCTGCTGGAGAAATCCACCATGTTTGTTGTTCTTCCTTACAAACCCCTAGGAAATGCTGCTGAAGTTCATTCATTCCAGTGGGTTGCTCATCTCCAAAGTGTTTTCTTTGGAAGTTTACTGCTGCTAGAGTCAGACCTAATTAAATCTGGGGCCCACCCTGGTGAGCAGGAGGTTCTCCATGACTGGTAACATCCGTCCCCATTGCTTTGCCACGGCAGGCGGGGAATTTACACGCCAGGCAGAAGTGACCTTCCAACCTGGGAATGAGAAGCTGACCATCAAGCAAGAGTTCAAGGGCATCGATGAGCACGACCACCTGGCAGTAAGCACAGAGCTGGAGGGCAGGCTACCAGAGGTCCCCCTGGGCTCCACCGTACACATCGAGCCCTATTCCGAGGTCTACCAGTATGGCAGCAACAGTAAGACTCTTTCCCATTCGTTACATCCCCAATCCAGCTCTGTTCTGCAACCTGAGCTTGAGGAAATGAATACATAACTTAGCAGGCATGCCTGTACCCTTTCATCATCTTTAATAAAGCCCCATATATCTGTATGCCAACAACTACAGCAGTTCTAGCATAATTGGCACCTTGGGCAAAATCTGAGCTGAGTCTCAAATGTGCAGTTGTGCAGTTGCCCTGAGGTGCTCCTTGAACATTGCCCCCCTTGGCCATAGCCCATCTTCCCTAGACTGGATACCCCCATAAGTACAATGATTTTTTCCCAAGAACTTTAACTGTTTGATGACTGGAACAATGAACGCTGATCACATCCTTGCCCCACATACAGTGATCACCTCCTCCTTGGTTCGGGAGTACACGGTCACCCTGGTCGATGGCAGTGTCCAGTCCATGTCCTACCACTGGCGGCAGACAATCATCTACCAGAGCTGCCCTTACAGTGATGCCTCTGCCCTGGTCCATCCTACCCAGCAGCTCAGAGTAGACCAGATCTTCGTGCTGTATGACGAAGTCAATCAGCTAATCCGCTACGCCATGAGCAACAAGATCGGCTCCATCCACAGTAAGCTCTGCCCGTTGTGACATTCTGTTTGGGTCGGACACCAGCTGGCTTCAGGGGAACAAGCATTAAGATGGAGCTCACTTTGATTTTCTCGCCATTATTTATATCGCTATTGTTATTTTTGTGTCATGAGGGTAAGAAATGCAAACAGGTGGTCCCAGCTGGAATTTACTGCCTGAAAAAAACTTGCATTGAATTCTGTGGTCAAGCTTGGCTTTGACCTTAGAGCCTCACAGTGATTGACTGCTGAGTACAAGTTGTGACTGATGTGTTTTGTATCTGTAGGAATCCTGCTAAAATAGTTGAAAGTTACCTTTATTCACAATAATCAGAACGAACCCTGTACACAAGGTCAGGTGGTTGACCCAAGGAGGTTGTGAAGGACCCTGTTTTGGCTGTGTGTAGGTGGACCGGTAGAGCAGAACCCCTGCTTCACGGGCAGACATGGTTGTGATACCAACGCTGCCTGCCGGCCAGGCCAAGGGAACCAATTCACGTGCGAGTGTGCAGCGGGCTTCACCGGGGACGGACGCACATGTTACGGTGAGATGCTTTCTCGTGGCTGCCAGCTCTGTGCACAACGCCTGCCAGCCATCATCTTGGGTGATGCCCAGGATCACGTGACCCAGTAACTGTCACATATCCAGCATCCAGCCCCTGATCCTGATCAGGGCCATAAGGTCGCATGTTAGATGCATGATTTCCTGAATTCCTGCAGTTTTCTTGAAAGTTAATGACATCAGTGTGTGTGTATGTGTGTGGGTGGATGTGTACGTGTGTGTGTGTGCGTGTGGGTGTGTAGGTGGGTGTGTACGTGTGCGTGTGCATGTGTGTGTGTGGGTGGGTGTGCACCAGAGCATGCATACTGATTTGTGTTTTTATTGGGCATGGTTTCCTCCTGCATCACTTCCTTAAGCATGACCCAGTATTTTTTTCCATTTATTATGTGACACTCTCCTTTGACTCTCGGATCTGTCAGAGAAACTAATAGTTTTTTTATTTTTTAATTAAGGACCTATAGTAGGGGTGCCCAGCTCCAGTCCTGGGGGGCCGTAGCGCTGTGTAGCTTAGTTCTTTCCCTGTTCACCATAAATTATTCAGCTTAAGAGCTGTGTGGTAATTAGCACAAGGAGTTGAATCAGGTGTGTTAAATGAGGGGAAACCCAAAAATG
>JAODJW010000041.1:14024303-14036613 GCA_026777045.1 Hyperopisus bebe
TCACCCCCCACTCACCCCCCAGAACAGGCCTGCGATAATGCGAGCCTCGGGGAACATGGCAGCCATGCACAGAGCAGAGTATCAGAATTTTCTGGAATTGCACTCTGTTTGAGGCCCCGGCTAGGATTGTAGGGGCTGGCCTCCTGACTCACAGCTGCTTTGTTTGCTGCAATACTACATGCCGCATGCAGTATAGCATGTACCTTTCAGCCAAATAAGCTAAGAAGCGGTCTGTCTTGCATAAACATTTACTTTCAACCCAAATTGCACATAATAAAATGCAATGAATTGGCTTGTTCTTCTAGTGCTTTGCCTCTTTTTTCAGTCAGCTCCATCCTTTCTTACTCGTCTCATTTGAATCCATCTGCAGCAGCTTGTCCTTGCAGTCCTTAAAGACATGGCAGCATAATGGTGTGTTTCTGTGTTTATTCTGAGGGACACTGGGTGACAGGTGTTGTAAGAATCTATTATGCTTCTGTAGGGCTCAAATGTAGAGTACGAGGCCATCTGCAGAGTCATCGCAGTAATGTGCTCTCTGACGTAGCCAGTTAGCTTGAAGACGTTTATTTCCCAGGAAAAACCCTCAAAAACTATCTGACCATGTTGCGATGCGTCTTTCCTGTCCCTCCAGCCCCTGCAAAGACGCAGTGCGAGCAGCACCGGGAAGCCGCCCTGTCGGCCTCCTCCACCTTCGGCCCCCGGGGGCCCCGGCCCATCCCGGGCCAGTACGTGCCCACCTGCGACAGTCTGGGCCGATACGAGCCCATGCAGTGTCACCAGAGCATCGGCCAGTGCTGGTGTGTGTACCAAAACGGGCAGGAGATCCCGGGCACCCGCACCGGGCCGGGCAGCGTGCCCATGTGTAAGTCACTCACCTGGTGGGATCCTGCCTACCCCCTCTGACGCCATGCACCCAGAGCAGCACGCCTGTAATACTCCTTTTGGCTGCATTTCTTGGTGCCCCTCAGCTCAGCTAGGCTCCCCCTTGCTGTTTCTGGCCAATAGGTATTGACCAGGTTGTCCCCACACCGGTGGGACCCACGACCCGGCCTGACGTCACTCCGCTGCCACCGGGAACCCACTTGCTGTTTTCCCAGAGCGGCAAGATTGAGCACGTTCCTCTGGCAGGGCATGGTATAGAGAAGACCCAAGCCAAAGCCCTGTTGCACATTCCGGTAAGTTCTGATTGCCACCTGCTTCATAGGGATCCTCATAAATGATTTTGAATGGAACAGTCTGTGTGGATGTGGACTACAAGGTTCTACTCTCCGGCGGACATGTTTGCTGACCTTTGTTGAAATCCACTGTGTGGTCAGATACTGACATGAGAGACCAAAGTTTCCAGAAACATCCATCCCTGATGACTGCCAAAGTGTGTCATTGGCAGTCTCACCAATCAAATCCATCAAAGAGAACCATGTGAGGCAGGGATAGGAGGAACGGGGGCCGGACACGGGTTTAAGTAAACATCAGGATGAAATAAAACAATGATTCTTCATTCATCCCTGTGTGGAAGTCAAGTTTTCACCTCTCCTATTTCGCTCTCCCTGAAACATACACAGCCAGGAGAGAGCAAGCTTGAGGGTCACAGCACTGGAACGGCCAGTGTGCAGTGCCACTGGAGTTGGCGGTTAAGGGCCATGTGCAGCAGACCACAGCCACAGAACCAAACACTCCTAACTCTCAGAACCAAATTTAAACCAAAGATGGCTGTTTCAGCAAATGCATAGGACAGCAGGATGGGTGACCCTCTTACCATTTTCCTTGATCTCTGTGCTTTATGTCAAAAGTAACATTGTTTCACCCTTTGAGGGCAGGGGAGGTAATTCTGGGCAGCAGGATAACCTGATATAATAGTCTGTATCGGGGTTGTCTGCTCAATTCTGTCCAAATGACATTTGTGGTTCTTTGGGAATGCTCAACTTCCAAAACAACAGCTTCAGGAAGCGTATAGGTATCTGGTCCAGTGAAGATGTGCTGTGATGTGTTGCACCTGGTTTCTGGCAGAATAACCATCCACTTACATAAGTATCTAGCAGGTGTGGGGAAACTCTGCTGATTGGCTGAGACAGTATGATATCATGATAAAAACAACCAATCAAGAGCTATTTTTATATGATAGTGTAATGACCTGCAAGCTGGACTCTGAAGTTCACTCACTTTTGCCTGTCCCTGCTGGTGTGTTTCAAAAATAAATCACAGCCCCAGCCTCACCAATACAGGTCACCGGACACAAGAAGCAGATGTTTTAATTCTTCTGATCTTGACCATGTCCTGGTGAAGAACATCCCAGCGGGGAAAGACTCTTATGAAATGTGCAAATATTTTATGGCTCAAGACAGGTGTTTGCCTGTACAGAGGTATTTAAAGACAATATTGGGGGGGGAAATTATGTAACAAAATGATGAGTGAGTCACTTTGAGGGTCCTTTCATTAAAAGGCTGTATTAATTCCAGACTTTGAGAGGGATTGTGTGGAATCTTTCAGCAGGATGTTATTAAAGATTTCAAACTTATATCCGCTTATTAATTTTGATGAAATAGTCATTACAGTCAGACTCTTCTCTGGTTTTATTTGATTCCTTTCAGCAGTGAGGAATCCAAATATTATATTTCACCCATTGCAATCTTTTTCATAACACAAAATTCGTATGAAAAGCACAAGGATCAGCCATGTACTTCAGAGCACTCTGTTTTCCTTGTGAGATGAGCTGAAACCAAACATTTATACAAATGTAGTAGCGCTGTAACTTAATGGAGATCTTGCTTACTCAATGGCTGCTACTCATTCTTACTGTGGAGATGAAGGTTGCATGATAAGGACTGTAATATCACTACAGCTGTGCCAGATCAGCTTGGGTTTAGTCTAACAGGGCCTGAAAAGTGACTCATTTGCGTTCACAAGACACATTTTCGATTTCCCAGGACCTCCACAAGAAAAAATATCCTGGGTCCTAAGGCCCTCCCCATTTGAGTATAACAAGGAAGCAATAATTGGAGCAGAGGTGAATGGTTGAGTATTTTGTGACTGTGACTTTGTATATTCACTTAGTTGGTTGAAACAAAACTGGGTCTGGATTTTTACTTTCTGGACCTGAACTATCCAACTCTGAATGGGGCAGTCCCTCCACCGCACAGACCGTGTTCAGTCAGTCTTTTCCTGTTGCTGGTGAAGGCTTCAGCCAGAGTCTCAGAAAGCTGTAGATGTGTGTGGAGCATGTGTTTTCTCCAATGTGTTGACGGTGTGTCAAAAGACCTACTGCATGCATGATGGGTAATCTGATCGCAAATAAATCTGGTGGACTTTAGAAAGAGTTCTTCGGGATGGTCATGGGTGATTGACAGTCATGGATGAATGGCCTCATAGCTGGCGTGACATTATTTAGCGCTCTGGAACAGTTGCACCCACTTGATTAATTTAAATACTGACTGTACGATCTGAAAGCTGATTTTTTTAGATTAGCTTCGCACATCGAAGGGGCCAAGTTTGACATTTTGGGTGGACAGGAGGTGTGCAGATGGCCCTGCTAAGAAATGAGCAATGGGGTGCTTAGATCACTAGCTTGTTTCTTTGTTAGCAAACATTTATGCACATTTATGCATTTTTTCTAGCCACATGCATCATTTTTGCTTAGTTAGTTTGCTTTATCTGAAACTAATTACCATTCCCCACAACACAGTCTGGCTGGTTTCCTCATCTATACAGTGATGTCTGGACATGCTGTCTGTCTGTTGTTAACTAAACTATGAGGAAAAAACAAATGCTTGCTCATCCTGTAAAAAATAAATAAATAAATAAAACAGTCAAATCAAAACTGGCTTCCCACAACTGCTGATTCCCAGGACAAAGTGGTCATCGGTTTGGCCTATGACTGCGTGGAAAAGATGGTCTACTGGACAGACATCACAGGACCATCCATCAGCAAGGCCAGTCTGCAGGGGGGAGAGCCCATCCCTATCATTCTGACAGGTGGGCCTTCATCGTACCACATATATGTTAGGTGCAGGAAGATGTTTTGAGCTCAGGGTGCTGCATGAATACACAAGCCACAATCACTCTCGCTGCATTGTGAGCTGGTTAACATAATGCTATATTTTTCTTTGACAAAAACTAGTCATAGGCAATTTCAGCTTGCCTACAGTATTGACACTGCATTACCACCAACTACCAGAGGGGGTGCTGAAGCACCCTCGGCACCCCTACTTCCAGCGCTACTGCAAGCCAGTATATTTATTCATGTATTTTTAATTTTATTAATTTGAAGCTTGCCCAGCAGCTACTTTAATCAAATGTAAAATTTTGCTCTTTCCATTTTTCCTGCCAGGGAGTTACTAACCCAACCCAGTCATAAAATTTCAGCTGACAGTAACGTTTTTTGACAGGAGGGATGTGAGGTGCGAGTTCTTCTTGTGACGCCCATCTTGATCGGCCCTTGCTGGCCTCACCTCTTCCCTCAGATCTGGAAAGCCCTGAGGGGATCGCCATTGATCACCTGGGCCGCACGATGTTCTGGACGGATTCCATTCGGGATGTGATCGAGGTGTCGTCCTTGGACGGGAATCAGCGACGTGTCCTGATTGACACCGACTTGGTCAACCCTCGTCCCATAGTGACGGACTCAGCACGTGGGTATGTGTTACATCTTCTTACACCTGGGTAAAATCTCAGACCCCTTACTGCAGGGTTGTGGTCTGTCTGATGATCAGGAAAGAGCTAGTTATTTGAACCTCACCTGTGATTTGCATGATTCCCACAACCATAAAGACAGTCTAGATGATCACCTACATTATTAACATGGTATGATCCAAACCAGGTATCTGTACTGGGCTGACTGGAACAGAGAAGCTCCGAAGATTGAAGCTGCTTATATGGATGGGACCAACAGACGGGTGCTGGTGAAGGATGACCTGGGGTTGCCCAATGGTTTGACCTACGACCCACAAACCTCCCTGCTATGCTGGGCTGATGCGGGTGGGTTCCACATGTGGAAAACAGCATGTTCACAAGAATGCATGGCTTGATCACATGACTCTAGATTTAAGTTCCTTGCTTGGCATGTGAAACATTACAGCATTTGAGCTCATCAGACTGTGACCCAAGGGTGGCATTGTTTCCTCATTAGTTTGTGTGTCTGGACTTTGCATGTTTTCCCAAAGCAGAGGTGGAAAGTTCAGGTCCAGAAAGTAAAAATCCAGATCAAGAGTTTGTCTCGACCAACCAGTTGAGAACTGCCTGACTCTTTATACTCAACCGATTGGTTGAAAATAACATCTTGGTCTGGATTTGTACTTTCTGGACCTGAACTATCCACCTCTGTTCCCAAGTTACCTAGGTTTCCTCCCACAGTCCAAAGTCTTGGATGTGTACACTCCAGCTGCATTTCCTGTGCTACCTAGGATAGGTTCCAGGCCCCCTGTGGCCCAGACCAGGATAAGCATTTAGAAGACAGAGGGACATACTCAACAAACAATACGCCAGTGTTTAGAGAGCCTCTTGGTGCATTGACGCTTCGGCATTGTGGTTGCGTTTGCCGCCTTATATTTGAAATAAAGACCTCAGTTGCTGCACTGAATGTCAGGTCATTGTTCTGGGGACAGTTTGCCATGTTGTTCAGTCTGTTATATGGTAAATGAAAATAATCAGGGGTGTCCTTTGGAATGTAGGTACCCACAAGGTGGAATGCATGAACCCAAGCCTGGGAAACCGGAGAAAAGTGGTGGAGGGCATCCAATACCCGTTTGGGATCGCATCCTACGGAAAGAACCTCTACTACACCGACTGGAGGAGGTATTCACTATGTCTTTCAAAGGGGTTCAGTTTCCAAACTAGTCTCAGGAAAGTCTCATTGACAAGGAAGTGTGACCTTTTCTGAATTTCATGAGCAAAGAGACAACAACAGGCCCATTCAGCAGCCGCACGGTGTTGATGTGGAAAGCAGCTTGACCCACACTTCCTTATGAAGAAGCTGTTAGCGTCATGGCTAACAGAGAGACCCTGTGAAATGGCGACTGCGTTTGAAAAGCATGCTACTTCCTCTAGGCTCCTGACTGCTAAATTAAATCAAGGACGTTTATCACATGACCCAACAGTCCCATAAATGGTTTTTGGCTTACTGTAATAATAATAGTCAGTCTTCTACTTGGAATACAAAGTTCAGAATCTACCCTGCTAAGAGCCAGTCCCTCCAGACCAGATGAAAGGATAAAACGGTAGACCAGACTAAAGTGCAGAACACAGAGAGGTTGGGGTATGGATGCATGACCTAAAGGTTGCCAGTTAAAAGCAGAGCCCTCCTCATGGACTCTCCACCAAGGTATTAACTGGAGTTCATTTGGACTTCAGAGAAACTCTCCAGCTGTACAAATAGACGACTATATACCTCCAGGCTTTGTTCTTACTGATACACATGCGTGAATAATTAGATAATCATCTTTAACCAAGCTGTGCAAGGGTGTAATCTGTAAAATAGTATTACGGTTTGTTGCTATTCAGAAATGTCAGGCTAAGAGTGTCTAAAGCAATGGTAACTATTCTGAATTTTCCGGTACTGTAGGTATAATTGAGGGCCAAGTGGGGCTGATTCATTCTGATCTAACCTTTATTTGGTCTGTGTTGCACATCTTTTTTTTACATTATAACTCTCCTTACTTATGACATCTGTATTATATTTTCATTTTTAATGTCTTAATTTTTCTTTCACAATTTTATTATGGCAAAGTTGACCACCTTGCATTTCACTGCAGGTTATAGTCTGACTGTTTACCTTGAATTTGACGAATCTTTGAATGCTTGGGGGTGGGATGGTTTATGACCTGCAAAAACATGGAATCACATCACTCATAATAGAATAATAATAATAATAATAATAATAATGTCTCAGGGGTGCTAATCAGACTGGGTGCTGTTTTTCAGGGAAGCAGTGATGGTGGTGGATCGGCCCGCTGAGAAGAACACGGACGAATTCGTACCCCAGAAGCGCTCACGGTTATATGGGATTGCCGTAGCCAGTGTCCGGTGCCCAGCCGGTACGGACACCACCCTGTTTTTTTGCTTTTTTATGCCACTGTGAGATCTGTGGATTTTTCAGCTGCAAGATTTGGACTTCCTGAAATGAAGTTCTTTGTAGTTCAATAATTATTAGTCATATGTGATTAAGAGAAATAGCTGGCAAAGAGGAAAAATTAATCCACAGCTAAAACATAGAACTAAAGCCCTTTTACTCTGGGGGGGGGGCTGGCTGTAGCATATCTATGAAACATCTGGCAGTGAGTGGTTTGGGGGGGGGTACCGCTGGCTGTAGCATATCTATGAAACATCTGGCTGTGAGTGGTTTAAGCCACTCTGCCCCTGCCCCCTCCCCTTATCTGGATGCAATTACCAGGGACTTTGGAGAATGCAGCCTTTCTGCACATTAGCCTCAATGCATTGTCCTAATCTGGCTGTTTGTGTGAGGTTTCCCAGCCTGACGCCGTGTTTATACCTTTCAAGGCTGCCCTGGGTGCAAAGCTGGCCTCTTCAAAGCAGCACACACTAAACGGTTATGACTAATAAGTTTTGTTTGCACCTCAGAACACAGTGTCTGCTTGTGTAAGAGGTGGAAAGTTCGGGTTCAGAAAGTACAAATCCAGACTAAGATTTTGTTTCAGCCAACCAGTTTGAGTATAAAGAGTCACATTGACAAAGAACTCATCTGGTTGGTTGAAACCAAACTGTGGTCTGGATTTGTACTTTTTGGACCTGAAGTTTACACCGCTGACAAGAGGATTGCTGTCCGGCTTTCTGAGACGATGAATCATTCACTGGCTGTATGAGTGATGAGAAACCGTTTCTGTCTCATTAACAGCTGGGTGCTCTCAGTTTTACTCAACATTTTACTCAGATGTTTGTTTTTGAGACTTGGATGTATTTTGTGACAAGAGTTTTAAGAACATATTTAACACTGACATTTTCTCCGCAGGGCAAAACTACTGCAGCATAAACAACGGCGGCTGCACACACCTGTGTCTGGGCACCCCGACTGGCCGCTCCTGCCTCTGTCCTGATAAAGCTGTGGGCGTGAGCTGTGTGGAGGGAGACAGCGGATATTGAGACGGAAGAGCAGCATAGGAGTGTCACTCCTAATCATAGCCTGGTAGAAACAGGCCATCTGTCAGTATAGTTATTCAAAACTAAATAAGCAACAGTGACGGACTGTTTTAAAGTGCCTTAAATTTATAACAGAGTTTGTCATAAGTTCCCTCTCTCTTTTTCACTTTAAATGGTGCTTATTTTTATTGTAAATAAATTCTGCGTAAACCTATTTGAAGATATTTTTTGTGGCGCTCAGCTGAAATAAAAAGACCTCAAGCGTCAGATATTACTGTGAATTTTACAACAAAACGAGAGCGGAGTGGCTGGGGTAACGACCTGTCGGAGACGGAGGCTGTGACGTCACACGAGACAGCCGCAGCCGTACATCGATGCCTCGCGTGCAGTTGACTGACATATGCTGTATATGCAACTGGTGTGTGAGTGAAGTTTACATTCTGTACAGCTATCCAATAAAAACAACTTTTTATACAGAACTTTGATGTTTATTATCTTATTTTAAAAATGCAATAAAATGTGCACGCATTATTATATTAGCACCTATACTTTATTACTTTAATTAATATAATTACATAATTTAATGTTTATTCATTACATCTATCCACCCAGGACGTCTGGGCATAAGGCAGTGAACCGGCTGAAGCTAATGCTAGCCACACGCACAATCACACACTTCAAGCAGAATTGTAAATATTAAAGACTTTCAGTTACATGTCAGTGAAACTATAATTCCTATATACTGTGTGTGTGTGTGTTTGTGTGTGTGAGAGAGAGAGAGAGAGAGAGTGCGCGCGAGTTTTTAAATTGAGTTTTTAAAATCCAGTGATAAGTAAGTAACAAAAGTTAGACACTAGGTGTCGCGCTCCACCACCTAAACGGACGCATCTTCCTGAGTTACTGTTTGTTTGAAAGCGACTGTTCGAAATTGATAGTTAATACCAAATATAGCGTATAACGAATATAACAGTGGAAAGGGTTTGACGATTACAAGGTCCGCTGATTGAAGGGCCCTAAAAATACAACATAATTGGACTGATCTGGGTTGAGGGGCAGTATAAGCTTCCATGGGGCCCAAAATCTCTAGTGCTGCCCCTGCCTCCAAAACACAGGGTGCGTTATTTAGGAAATCGTATGTAAAAAAAATTAAAAAAAGATTTAAAAGGGATGATTCGGGAACACTGTTCTTCGTTCATTCAGTTTCGCATTTAAATTTCATTCAAAATTTATTTTTTGGACAGTATATTTCAATACCTGGTGTCAGATGCCAATTGAAACGTATTCTCCAAAAGCTATTTGGATCTAGTCTTCAAAAAACAGGACTTAATAGCCATTGAAAAAAATCTACTGAATTTAAAACAGCACTCATTTTTGTAGTCTATGTTGTAACAGATTAATCATTTGTGGATTTTAATCAAGAGCAGAATCAGAATGATTTTGTACATGAACAAGAAATGTGTACGTACAAAGGGGGCATGTTTGTAATATAAGCGAAACAAACTGTACTGTATGAAGATGCTACGGATTTGTTTTGGTAAAGATTCGCTGTCCTTAATTTAAAAATGTAATCGACATAGATGTGCTTTATGTAATCAGTTAAATGAATGATTGATATGCGGATTAGCCCTTCCAGCCAATTGGATGTAACATGCGTAGATTGTGGGCGGGACTTCCTGTCGTCTTGAATTTTGTGTCAGTTTCACTCTGGCGGATTAATGCCCCGGTGTTTCCATATCCTGCAAACAGAGCTGTCGGTGCATCAAAGTCCATGTTTTACAACCAGCGATATCTTTTCAGTAGTTTGAAATGCACAGTGTTAACGTGAATCTGGGGAACAAATGAAAAACGCAACTTGAAACAGTTAAGGCCATTTCTGGTGGTGTAACTTGTCAAGCTGTCTGGACAGGTAACTATATGCATTTACCTTATTATTGGAATGGTGGTGTTTGCCTTGCTTGACACTCTCCGTGATTTTAGCTGTCTGTCAATAACCACGTTTTATTGTGCTTGTTAAAATGCTGCAGCGCAGGCAAAACTTCAGCTGTCGTAGGAAGTCTATGCGATTTCGGCGTGTCAGAGCCGGCACACTGGGGGGGCATTATTTGTTATCGCCATAAGATCAACTTAATGTTGGACATGTGGGATAATGTTGGACGATCGGGATAACAAACCGCCTTACAAGGATGGGTATCACTGAACACATGGCACCTCTTAGAGTAACTTAAAATGGTTAATGACATAAACTAACACTTTAATTACAGCATGGTTTACTGAGCATCGCACCCGGTTTGTAACTGTTCTCTCTTTTATCGTCACCGAAACAGTCCTACTGTAGTTCTTTGTACTCCTTCATTCATAATCCAGGTTGCGATCGGTAAGACGTGCTTGTCGTGGGGCTCTTGGGCACATGGTGAGCCGTCGGTTCCTCCCTGCCTATGGGCGTCCATTGTGTGCTGGGATAAATGCGGGAGCCGCAGGTCTCAGGACCGATCCACCGGTCGGTGCCTCGTCGCATGGTGCCGCTGATGATGCCGCTGGGAGGGGGGGGGGGGGTAACTATATTGAAAACCTTCAAGGAATGGCTAAATGCATTATGTGATTAAGTCACAGATCTCGTGGTATTATTGTGGTTTTATTACTGTTGTGTTTATTGTGCTTCCAAGTGGCCAACTTTTCTTGCTGGGTAATAATGCATAGCTACGTAAAGAGAGTATATAAATATATGCAGCGCACTTTGCTTTTTCAAATGGGACTTTATGCAAAAGCTGAGAAGGGATTTAAATTGGGCGTTTCAGCTCCTGTAGTGAGCTTGACTACGTTTTATAGTCATTCGGTGTATAACGTGCCCATGACAGTTTCAGTACTTTGTCGAAACACATGTGCAGCAGTCTTTGTGGTCCTTAATTTAGAATTTTTTGGGATTTGACCCTTGAACCCTGCCAACGGTGATAGTGTGTAAACCAACACTTGACCTGAATCGGGCCAAATATGCAAGTTTATTTCTTCTGACTGAACTCAAGCAAAAGGTTCATATGATACTGTGAGTGATAACAGGACATTTGATCATGAATCTTCAGCTCTAGCATTGCATTATATTCCTTTAGTGATTCGGGAGCACAAATGTGAGAACTGTGTGGTCCTGAGACTCAGTCCTGTTACCAAACACACCCCCTGGGTTTGGGGGGGGGACTTTTCTTTAGGTATTACCCTTTTCTCCCACAGTCCAAAGACATGCAGCGAGGCTAATTAGTGTCTCTACAGTAAATCACCCATATTATGCGGGTGTCCTCTTACTGGACTGGCATTCATCCGTGTAGTTCTGCCTTATACCATGTGATTCCTGCCCTGTGACTCTGTACTGGATAAAAACCTCAAAATAAGACAGATGTATGGCCTTACAGTACTATATGGCTTCTGGGACAGTACATTTTTGTAGTTCTAAAACCACAGTATAAGTAAAATATATGGGAGTGAAATGAATCAATTTTGTTGCTCCCTTCTGAAGTATTTTTAGCTTTCTGGAGGTTGAGGGAATCAGTAACTTCAGCTGAGTTCTGTCAAACTCACTGCCAGAAACTCCATCGCAAAGTCCTGTTCAAGGTTCTGTTATATTGGGTTTCTTTTACTGCAAAATATCTGTCACGGCCAATCAAGGCCTTCTGGAGGATTCACCTGCAGTGTGAACTGAATGAGGATGTTGCACCAGGCAGCTGGGAATGAAGAGCCTTCTGCTTTGACTTGCCATGAAATGTAAAGTCCATCTTAACCAAATAAAGGAATTCCACAGCTGTCTTCCCAATTATAGAACAGAACGATAGTAGGTTTTTAAATCTTATTAAAATTAAAAGCTGTGGTTAGATGAGCTGGTATCCCTAAATTTCCCCTAGTGCGTGAGTGTGTATCCTTTGATGGAATGGTATCACGTCCAAGGTATCTCCTTCTGCCTTTGCTGCCAGGGGTGTGGTCCAGGCTGACTGTAACCCTGTACTGGGTAGGTGCTTATGGGGGCTGCAGTTTTTTATGTTTGACTTTGTTTTGTGCAAATAAATATGATTCAACATGAGAAGTTCAAGTAAGTAAGGATGCATCAGGTAGTGCTTGATGAAATCCTGCCTTTTCTGTCCCCCAGCACTGCTAATGCCTAAATGTCATCCCTGTCTGTCCCCCAGCACTGCTAATGCCTAAATCTCATCCCTGTCTGTCCCCCAGCACTGCTAATGCCTAA
>JAODJW010000041.1:14039987-14051495 GCA_026777045.1 Hyperopisus bebe
CCAATGTTTTCTTATCTGAATTTGTTCTTAGCTAAGAACAGAATCTATGCACACTCAAGACCATTCGTACGCACATTGGAGTAATGATAGTTTGTTCAAAATAACTGGTTATAGCAGTTTTGTTCATTCTACAGTTCATAAAATGATTATTTTAATAATGAGTATTTTAATAATTTATAAAAGTAAAATATAAAAAAATATTTTTTAGTGTAAAAATTTTCATGGTAGTAACGGTGATCATGTGGATTATAAATAGGTCAGAATCTTCGTAAAAAAGTGCGTACGTGGGGTTTAAGAACAAATTTGTTCGTAAGGATGGTTGGTGAATGAGGCCCAATGTGTTCTGCCCTGATCGTCCGCTCTTTCCGTGTGCCATGCCCCCTCGTTAACCTCGTGTGGAATCCCCATGTGATCAGCTGTTTCTGGTTGTTTTCGTTAGTCCTCTGTATTTCGTCTGCGTTTCAGTTTGTTTCCCCAGTCCGGTCATTGTATTGTCCGTCTGCGTTTTGCCTGCCTTACCTGTAATTAAACCCCGTATTCCCCGATAACCTGACGTCTGCGCCTTTGTCTCCATTCTGTCCCTGCTCGGCAATATTATTATAATTAAACGTATTAATGGTTTATTATTGATATTAAAATAATGAATAAGAAGTCTATTTTTAAATGTATTTATTATATAATAATAATTACTATTATTGTTACTATCATTGTCTAAATGTATTTTTACTGTCTAAATATATGTATTCAGTTAGGGTAAACATGCACGATGCTATCACAGCTAATTCGAGGCTGAGACTGAAGGCTTACCCTTTGTTTCTGCTGAGAGACGTGCCGCGTGACTCATTTCCCGGCGCATGCAAGTTATCTTAGGTCGGCGTTCACGGTTTGACTTCTGAGATTCAGATCGAGCTCTAGCTAATTTTTTTTGGAACTGGTTGGTTCGACTTTTAAGAAATTCGAGTTTTAATGAGTTCAAGATCTGAGGTACCACTGTATTATTAAGGTTATTAAGGTTAAATCAGAGGCAGTTATATTGTCTTTTTTTAAGAAAGCCAATGTAAGGCACCTTGTTTAGAATCATATAACTTGTGTGGTAATGATTTATTGTCATCTGTATGTCTTTAGTTTTTACTTTCCCTTGTTGCTGTCCCCCTGCCTGCCAGTCTGCCTGCTTGTCTGTCCCCCTGCCTGTCTGTCTGTCTCTCATTAACCTTTATGTGTAACCTACCTTTCACTATGAATATAGCTCTAACTTTTTGTAGTGGGTGAAAATTCACCACATAAAATTTAACTACATAAGTTGCAACCATGCAAATGGTGGTCATTTGTTTGGTCAAAGGGAAAGAATTGGGGGTGCTGTGTTAAAGATTATGGGACAATACTAAAGGGAGATGCAGTGACAGCAGTGTTTCCCCTAGGTTTACAACTTTGGGGGGGGGGCAGATGGACACCTACAGGATTCATGGTGTTCATCTGTTTCTTTTAATGACAGCAGTCAATATAACAACTGAACTAAACATCAGAACATTTCTGCTAGTCGCAGGAGAGCAGGAGAGCGAGTGGTGCCATCTTCACCACCCTGGGAGCGTTTAAAAAATGCAGACATTTTTGTCTGCTTTTCAGGTGGTTGACGCGACGTATTTTCCGACGTGCGCTCTCTGTCCGCTGGTGGGAGTGTGCTCACAAGTTCCGCATCAGGCGGAACTTCGCCATGTGCGATACAGAGAGCAGAGGAGAATTGTAAACGCCCGACTAGAAACAAAAATGACAAGTTGTAAGACCCTAATAAGATAAATAACAAAGCTATTTAGTTTGTTTGTTTAATAAAAGGACAATGTATAGACCTGTTCTATAGGAAAGGTAGCCTTAATTAAATGACTTCTGTTGTGATCTGGCGTTATATAGAGAATAAAATTGAATAAAATTAAGTTGACCTTCAAGGGGGGGCGGGAGGTGCCGTTGGGGGGGTTGGGGCGCCCCCTTAATGTAATGGTAGGGGAAACACTGGACAGGGCTGTTTTGGGGCCTGCATTGAAAAAATAGCAAAAACAGCATCGGTGATCTAAGCAGAGAAGCCAGCAGAACTACTGAAGTCTGATGGAACTCCGTACAGACACAGGATAGCTGGAACAGAACCCAGCACCCACAGCAGGACACATCCCACTAGGATCCAAGCTGAATCCAGTCATGCCAGTGAATGCTGATCCTCAAAGGCCCTATTTTCTAGGTATCCATTCTCGCTGCTGCCTGGTACTAACCCAGAATGTCCAGCTTTTTTCCTCAAGTTTAATCCACTCTTTTCCCTGTTGACCCTGTTGCCCCCCAGGTCCAGAGTTTTTTTTGGCCTTGTCGTCGTTGAGCAATACTGCTGTAATCGACAGATAAGACCTGCTCAAGGTCTGCAGTTCATTGTCTAAGGTGAAGAAAGTTTGGCCCTGATTTTTCTGTCCGTCCTGTGGCCCCCGTGTTTGATGCCAGATGATCAAACCTCAATGACAGCTCAGAGAAGGCGTGCATTGTGCCTGTTTCAGGTCATGAGGCTGTGGATGCTCACGTGGTGTGTTCCCAGCCCTGGGCCTTAAGCATTTCTGGGAATGCAGAGGCATCATGCCCCAACAACGTTTTTTTTTTTTTTTTTTTGGCAAAGTTTGATTAAGCTGAAAAGTCACGGAGAGCAAAAGTCAAAGCCTGAATGCTTTGAGAAAACTGCAGAATAAACAAAAATAAAATCCGTTTGATATGGATCTGCCCACAACCCAGACCAGGATAAGGGGTTGCCGGGTGGTTCGGTCTCTGCAGGACTGTAATCCCATGCCATGGTGACCTGCGAAGACGGTTATTGATGCCAAACTGTCTTCCTGGCCCCTTATCAGCAGCTGAAATAACGTTGAAGAACGTTGACATCGTTCTCA
Source organism: Hyperopisus bebe (assembly GCA_026777045.1). Taxonomy (NCBI): domain Eukaryota; kingdom Metazoa; phylum Chordata; class Actinopteri; order Osteoglossiformes; family Mormyridae; genus Hyperopisus; species Hyperopisus bebe. The sequence goes on from JAODJW010000041.1 coordinate 14,042,900, forward strand.
GGGTCTCTCGCTGTGACCCCAGGATCCTGTCAGTTGGCATGTAGCCGGGGAACCAGGCGGTCAGTTTTAGCTAATCAATCTTGCAGGGCATGTCAGCCAACAGAAAACAGGCTTGACTGAACTAGTCCTACCTCTGGCCTCACAGTTTGATAAATTATGTGGGTTAGCCTTAATTTTTTTTGTCACCTGTCAGTTTTGCTTACTTACATATGCTTGTTTAGCTCGGTGTTCAGTTTCCCTGATGTGTCTCTTACAGTATGTCTGGATTATTTGGTGTTTCGAACCAGCTAGGCACTAGCTCAGGGCTGGATGTCTGGGCTGGATGTACTTTTTCAGAGGCAAAATTTTACTTGGGCCCCCCTACCAAGACATTGATGATCAGTTACATTGCTCCACAATGCAGGTAATTCGGGGCCCTGGTCAACTGCCTCTTATGCCTGTAGCTAAAGCTTGTTTTGCATGTGTGTGTATGCATCCATGCATGCATGAATGAATATGTGTGTGTGTGTGTGTGTGTGTGTGTGTATGTATATATATATATATATATTTGAATGCAGATTTGTTGAAACTGCAACTTACTCAGCTGCATCGCCTTCAGAACAAATGCGTGAACAATGTTGTATGTGGAGGTGGGTAGCTGGACATGAGTTATGAGAACATGTTCTGTGGCTCCGTAATTTGCACGTGTGCATGCGTGCGCGCATATGTGTGTGTGTGTGTGTGTGTGTGTGTGTGTGTGTGTGTGTGTGTGTGTGTGTGTGTGATGTGCTGAAATATTCCCAGCAACTTGAAAAATATGCCCAAGTCACTTTACAGAATGAGCAACACAACAATTTTGATTCCAGTTTGAAATATATTTATTTAGAAGTGCAGTGTTGTTAAATATATTCAGTTCCTGTGGTACAACAAAGAGGCTGTCGGTGTGACATTGGGATGAAAAGGCTTTAATAAGAACATAAGAACATGTTTTATGGTGTCCTCGTGAGGTTTATTTAATGTAGTACATCACTCTTTGACTATGATAGCATGAAAAACAACATTTTCTTATTACTGTTGAAACATAATTTTATGGATTTAATTGATGTGTCCCTATATTTGTATCCAAAATGTCATCAGAATTCTATTATTAGACATTTTGAGTGTTGGTCTGGTCATGTGACTTCAGCTGTAAAAGGTTCAGCTTGGAGTTGGAGCAGAGAGGACGCCCGTAGTTTCATTCTGGAACACTGGAGATCTCTGGCAGCAGTACCTGTGAAATGGTGTGTGGTCTAGCGTGTCGAGCAAAGTGAAACTGAAAGTACAGCGTCCCACCTCGCCCCTGGTCCCGGTGTTCCGCACATCCGTGGCGGTGTGACAGAGGTGGGTGGGAGCGGCGGTAAGAAGAACACTGACAACGGGGTGAAAGCAAGCAGCCCAAGTGTGAGAAGAGAAAGGTAGATGGTAATCCAGCCCTTCTAAAGCGTTTCAAGCTGCTTCTGTGTTAGTGCATTTGTTGTTTAAGTCTCTGGCAGTTATTTCCCATGGAAAATCTTCCCTGCATATCATAAATCTCAGTGGGCAGGGGTTTGCATTAGACTTTATTTGAAAAGGGTCGTTTTTGAGTAATTTTGGACGGTGCTTCTAAAATGGCCCGTCACGGTACAAATTCATCGTACGATGCATCTTATTTTCAGTCTTGTTTATTGTTTCATTTGACCTGGACCATGCGTACTTTAAAAGCTTTGAAATCTGTAGTTCGAGTTCTTCTCTCAGAAAGATAGAAACATTTTAATACAGTAACATGCAACACCATACGATGCGATAAATGCAAAAAAAAAACTTTAGTCTTCTTGATATATTCAACTAAAAAGGGGGCATAAAATTATTATAAATGCACAAACAAAACAAGACCAGTTAAGACTGAAACACATGACCCTGTTCTGCCCTGCACAGATCTGATTACTTAAAAGCCAGAGCTGTAGCTGAGGGGAGAGAGAGTGTCCCCTTTAGTTGTGAGGAGAACAGTAACTTGTACATCTTATGTTGTCTTGTGGTTCCAATCCGGTGGAGTTCTAACTGAAAAAGAATTCTGATCACTTTTTCCGCACAGGCAGATTAAATCTCTCGTGGAAGCTCTGGATCTTTCGTCGCTCATTGGTTTAATAAAAAGTGCAGCGGCAGAAATGCCGTGATGTTTGGCACAGTGGTCACACCTTAAGCTAGCGGCCATCAGATTGAACAGCAGGAGACCCTACTAAAGGTTTCTGGGCTTTAAATGCTCCTGCCAAATCGGGAAGATTTCTGTGTGTTTGTACTCTGCCCGGTAACGACCTGTCTGGCGCTGGTCCTGAGACAGGCAGTGTTGTGGGTGCTAGTTAAGGGGGGGGTCTGCAGGTCTTTCTCAACCTTTTTCCAGGTTGGAGTTGCACTTGTAACCTTAGCTTTATAATCCAGTTGTAACTCAGCTTTGATGACCAGCAAAGAGGAGCCATTTACCATTTACCACGTGCATCAACGAACAAGTCGGTACTTGAGAGTCCCGTGTTACTCGCTTTGACGCTCTGAAAGTGAACTAGTAGTTAGCCCCGGCATAATTCCTTTTTAGTTCAGTCCTTACGCTTTCTCTTCTGCCTTCAGTTTCTGGTTAATGTTCTGATTCTCTGCAGCTTGAGTTCCTCTTGAGATTTATCATTTAAAGCCATGACAATGTCAGGCTTGGCTTAGGTTTTAGCGCCTTAGGCGCTAAACGGCCGTCGCCATGGCGACGTAAACAAACCTGCTGGATGGTCGTTATCTGTGAAGAATGGGGAGGTTATGCTGCGGTTAAGCCACAGCAAATGTTTTTAAATTTAATTCTGCAGGTCATCTGCTGCTTGTGATTGTGGGTATAAAAGAGGCAGTGATATCACATTTAGCTCTTAGCTGCATTCTTTTAAGCCGTGCCACGCAAGCGCGGGCCCTGTACACGGAGTCTGCATGGCCCTCCCAAGCTTGCATGGGATTCTGCACATTTCTCAGGGCATTCGGGATCGCATCCGCGTTCCAGGGATGTGCACTTGGGATGAATGGTCACTGCGAGATGCCCCCGCTGTGAGGATATCGGCATATGGAGGCTGACTTCCCATCAAAGGTGCATCCTGGCCTGACCCTGGTTTCCGGGACAAGCGCTCTAATGCGCGTGACTCTACAATTGGGATAAACAGGGACAGAGCGGCCGACGGCTGAACGTACAGAGCGTCTGTCTGTCCAGTACTGCGGATATGTTGCCATTTATATCTGATTTATATCAGATTTCCTGCATCGGATTGTGTCAGAAACATAGCAGCCTCGTCAGTTGTCAGATTTATTAAACAGATCCCCCTCTCATTTCTTGGTTTCTTATTTAACAAAAATGTTTTGGTTCTGTTAACCATAAACTGTTCTGTTAATTAGAGATTTCCAGATATTTCACAGCAAAATCAGGGAAATATTAATATTACAAAAAATTCATTATATATATGGTTATCAGATGCACACTTAAGTTTCTGCATAATAATATTGAAATAATATTAATGTTTATGAGTGCTCATAGCAATGAGGTGCCTCCCCAGTCGTGACAGAGGATCACCGCGATCTTAACCGCAGTGTCTGCAGGATGTCGGCACACTGCAGTCATGTGGATCACCTGCCCTCACGGTTTCCGGTCTGATGGAGTCCGTGCTCTGGAACAGTGAGTCTGTTCAGTACCGCAGTCCCATGGGGGGTCGTTATAATTCCTGAGCTCGACGAAAATCCGGCGGCAGGAGTCACATTCAGCGAGGTGGTCGGAGAGCGAGTGGAGCTCTGCGGCATGAGGCCGGGGGGGGGGGTTGGCGTGGGGGTGTGGGAGTGCACCAGTTTCCCTTACCGGAGGACGTCCGGGCCTCTCGGAGATTGCTGATCCCACAGCCACAGATTCCACCCCAAGCTCAGGTGCCCTTTGTCAGTTTGATATTTTTTAAATGTAAAGCTGCTCACTTCTTACCATTACTTGGACGGGTTAAATTGGCTTTACTGTAGAGCATCTGAAAGTGACCTTGAAGCAGCAGGGAAGTGGGGGCATTGTTGGAAATTTCGGAGTTCTCTGTCCCTCTGTGTTTGGAACTACATGTCAGTTCCCACACACCTTGTTCTGTTCTAATAAGGTCTATAAATCATTCTTATGAGCTGGAATCGGGGTGTGTCATGTGACTGAGGTGGGGTGGGGGTGGGGTTGCTGTTCGCAGATCTATCTTAAGATTCTGCTTTAACATTGATGTTTATCTTTGGCAGCACTACTGCTTCTCTGCACCAGTGTCACTGGATTATGGGTACAGTAGCTCAGTGGGTGACTTTGTAGCCTCACGTATCCAGGGCTGGGGGTTTAGATCCCCCCCCCCCCCTCACTGTATATATTGGTTTCTTCCAGCTGCTCCAGGTTCTTCCTGCTGCCCAAAAATGTGCAATTAGACTAATTGGCATCTCTAAATTGGCTTTTGTGTGCTGGAGGTCGACCAATCGATAAGCCAGGAAAAAAAGGCTGATCTGTAAGAGTGCTAAATTCCTGCGGCTTACATCTGTTTCACTTCATGAATAACATCGGCGCAACACCAAAACGATCTCAATTTTTAAGTGTATTGTTTTGTTACTTTTGTCAGAAATTGAATTATGAAAAGCCAAAGAAACGGCACCACAGGTTGGTATTGTTTTTATTTTCTGCTACTTTTAAAATATATTATTTATAGTGTGGTAAAATTATTTTTGTTTTTGTATGTTATTCTTGCTAAATAGATATTTAAAGTTAAGCATTTGTGTTTTGCTATTTTTCTTTTTAAAATAATCGGCCTAATGTCAGCTATTGCACGCCCTGTACCCCCACCCCCCCAGCATAAAAACCAGCATCAGCCACTGAATAACCCATATCAGTTAACCTGTAATGTGTGCTCTGCAATGGGCTGGCACCCCACCCAGGGTCCCTTGCCTGGTGGCTAGTGCATTCTGGGACAGGCTCCCCGTCACCCTGAACAGGATAAGTGGCTGTCGGACGGATAGCATGAGTTTAGGAAGTTATTGACTATATCTCCTTACAATCAGTTTAGCTTAAAATGAAAACGGAAGAACAATCTGAGCTGGTAGCTCCCTGTGGCTTCGGGATATTTTGAAAGTAGACATTTGAGGATGAGTCGACCCAAAAAAGACTGAAGTGAAGGGATCTTTTAATTGTGTGTGTGGGTATAACACCCCAGGAAACCTTCAATACAGATATACAGTGAGACGCCCAGATCAGCAGGGTGACTGAACCCTAATTCTAAGGACAATACACTCAAAACACATCTTGCATTCAAAACTGTATCCTATGTAAAGCTACATAGACACAGTATTGCCATGGTCTGAGAGAAAGGCACTAAATAATTAAAATGTATTATTGTGGTTCTCCGTTTCTTTCCCTCCCTAAGTGACTGGCTTTTCTGTTTCTCACTTAATACATTGCAGGTTTAACCATATATGTCAGCGTTTCCCAATCCAGTCTTTGGGGCCTGACAGCCGGTCCACGTTTTTGCTCCCTGTCACACGCTCTGCATTTTTAGAATTTAGTGATCAATGGTCATTGCTGACACACCACAGCACACAGTGCACAACAACGAAATGTATTCTCTGTATTTTACCCATATGTGACATCGTGACATAGCAGGGGGCAGCTAATTCAGCGCCCGGGCAGTAGTGCTTGGGGGTGGTACCTTGCTGGTCGGGGATTCGAACCGGCAATCTTTCAGTTACAAGTGCGCTTCCCTAACCATTAAGCCACCACTGCCACAGCCACCCCTCCCAGCAGAAACGTAGACACTCTGTGGGTCCCCAAGGACCAGATTAGGAAACACTGATATATATCCATACAGAGAATGAGTTTCCTTCATCCAGTGAGCTTCTGCGCTCTTTTGCTGGCTCTATGGCCCATGAACACCAGTCTCCTCCTTCCCAGCTCCTCAGCAGATGCCCTACTTTGGCGGCTCCCTCTGGCCACCAGCTTGGACATGACCGGCGCCAGCAACGCCCTGGCCCGCGAGTTTCTGACGGACGTCCATCGGCTGTGCAGCGAGGTGGCCCGGCTGGCAGAGGAGGATGAGGCTGAGGGGGAGGACAGCAATGTCCACATGGTGGCGCTGTGGAGCTACCTGCTCCAGGGTAGAGGATTCCTCCTCCTCAGAACCCTGGACCTCGTCATTGACCAGGTGCACCCTCCTGCCAACGCCGCCCCCCCCTCCTTTCTGATTTTCTCTCAGACTCACAGGGGAGTGTCGCATTGCATCGCTCCTGTTTACACCCCCTCAGTTCCAGCCAGATTGTTCTGATGCTGCTACTTGACTCGTATTGAATCATTTGCTTGTAAGCGATGTCCTTAAATTCCCCTTGGGGATCAGTGAAATCTGTCTACCCATCTCCATATCTGTTTGCCTGTCTCCCTGCTTGTCTCTCTGTATGTCTCTCTGTCTTCATGCTTGTGTCTTGGTCTCCCCGTCTGTCTGAATGTCTTTTTCTTCCTCTCTGTCTGTCTGTCCCCCTATCTCTCTGTCTGCCTGTCTGTCTCTCAGTGAACTCTAATCTCTGGTATACACATGAGTTGCTTCTGAAAAATGAGTTTTCTTCTTTCTGTGTGAGGGAGGAGACCCAGGTGGTCCAGCAGCATCCATGCGGGCAGCCTCTCTGCTGAATCACAAATTCTAACCCCCCCACCGGATCTGAGAATAACAGAGAGAAACAAGAGAAAGAGCCAGAGGGAGCGAGCAAATAATAAAGGGTCTGAAACTCACAACCTGCTGGAACCTGCTATGGTTTCAGTCTCTGCCATTTGTTATTGTTAAATGTATCTAGTTATCATAGTGTGAAGTATTAGTTTTAGTCATTTCAATTTATATTTTGCTATAGGCATTGGCTTCAAATTCAAACCTCTTCCAGAATCATTCGAAACACACACTGAGATTGGGAGTGAACACCCGCCCGCCATGTTTTGGGTCACTTTTGTGCCATTGTTGCTCTTTGGGTGGCTCTGCTAACTGTAGTTCTGTCCCCTGTCGTTTTTAAATATCTACTTAACGAGCTGTGCTCCTTCCCTTGTCCCGGCTATTGAGACGCCAAGCAGAAAGCAATGTGATGTTATGAGAAGTCTCCTCACGGTATCAGCTGGAGGTCTGACCCCTGTCCTGCTTCCCTCTCCCCAGGATCTCAGCTGCCGTGAGGAGCTGCTGACCCTGCTGCTGTCCCTGCTCCCCCTCGTCTGGAGGATCCCCGTGCTGGAGGGGATGCCCCGGGGTAAGTTGTCCTCTCCGCTAATTAGCGCCTTCACTGGTTTGGCGCTACAGGGCTATAACAAAGTGAGTGGACTCAGTGTTCCCTCTCAGTTCCTTAATCCTCTGCTCGGTCACGCAATGCTGATTTTGACAGTCCGGTCTCATCTAGCTCGTAGGCAGGGCTAGCTCGCATCAGTAAGCACCACAGTACTGAAATCAGTATTTTTTTTTTTTCCCTGATGATGATCATGTGACCAGTCTGCATCATCTGTTAGAATGCGACCACGCTCTGTAGTCATGTCATGCTTCTGAAAATGAGATACTCCTTCTCTGTCAGTCTCATGTGGTTATCTTAAAGTTGTATGCCGCTGATGCTTGCAGTGTACAGGCTGTCCTTTCTATCAGTGTGACTCAGAATCTACATGCCATGCTGTGGGAAGGGCCACTCGAGTACTCGGCCCTCTTCAGAGTGTGAAGATGGTGTAAACTCTGCTCAAAGAGGGATGTTTGCCTTCATGCAATTAATACGGAGGCTTTGACAGTGTTTTTCCCCTGCGCGGCCATCCCAAAGCACCTATGAATGGCTCCTTTTTAAAATAATTGCCCTTTTTGTCATTAAATTCACAGGTGAAAATAAAATAGAATGTTATATTCAGGGGTGAACAATTCGGTCTCCCGCACACCCGGGACGACCGGTTTTCAACTGTGGGCGACTGCTCATGGTTACGTAGAGTAACCGCCGGACGACCCAAAAATATCGATGTGTGGGGGACCAAATTAATTTTCTTCAAAGGTGTTCATCGCCCAGTGTGTACCGAGTAAATCTACGAAAAATAATTTCAAACAATTTCGGCAGATTATGTACGATGATGGCCAATTGTGATTGATGATTTGAGAAAGTATTATCGTTAGTCTACATGATGCCCGCCGAAGATGAACGGAGATTCCCGAGCAATGCTGCTCGGACTGGTGAGTCTCGCGCTACACAGGGATTATAATGTAGTGATAGTATTGTGCAAAACCATGTACTAGTATACTGGTGTCTGATTCATGTACCTGGGCTAGACTTCGTCTGATTTCCCAAGCCCCTGTGCCGTGAGTACAGAAGTTTTCGCTATGTTTTTTAACAAAGTGCATGCTAGACTTGGAACGGTCTTTCATTCACGTGTCATCAGCGGATTGTAGACTATTCGCGTGTCGTCAGTGGATTGTAGATTATTCGCAAGAACCGATCGAGGTGACAGTCATGACAGTTGATATGTCGTGTGTGGACAGTGTACATTTCGTGTACATGTATATTCAACATTTTGTGGATTGCCGTGATTCACGTGGTG
>JAODJW010000041.1:14059665-14084933 GCA_026777045.1 Hyperopisus bebe
GGGGGGCGGGGGGGGATGGGGAGCTCCACAGCCAGCTACGATGATCTGGGAGGGCTGTCCTCCCTGTCGTCGTGGAGAACGGAGGCAGAGGATCGCCGCAGACCTCCCAAATTCTCGCTAGAACCGGAATGAATCAGCGAGCAAGGGGGGGGCGCGGAGGTCTTGAGCTCTGTCTCTGTGATCCTGCGGAGCGATGGCGTGTGACGGGACTCCTCTTTCAGGGTGGATTAGGTCTCTCGTGAACTGATGCAGTTGCACTGCGCTGGCTAGTTCCATGCCAGTGAGGAGCTTGCGTTTCCTGTGAAGATGCTTGGAGGTAAAGCACTAAGAGCTGTGTGTGTGTGGTTTAATACGTGTCTAAGCTGCTTTCACTCTCTCTTTATGTCAAGATAACCTTCCACTTTACTGTGTGCTCTCTACAGCAGCGGGGGCAGACACGGGATCCTCTGAAGAAGGTTCGTCCTCGGGCCCCTACGAGCTCCGGAACCCGGAGGTGTGCGGCATGCAGTTGGCACTGCTGGCTTCGGGCTCGCCGGACCTGGGAGTGCTGACCCACGTGCTGCGCGGTATGCTGCAGGTGCTCCGTGGGAGCCCCCGCAACGTCACGCTGCTCTACCGGCAGGTGAAGCTCAGCCCCCGTTACCCATGGTGCCCTGTACCTTTGCTGTCACTGGGGCTGTACCTTCAAGGGTAAATGTACCTTTTAAGATACAGAAACGGACTCGGAGCAACACTTTTGTGCCATTAGGGTACATTTGTACCTTGGGGATGTTCCTCAGAGTCCATTTCTGTACCTTAAAAAGTACATTTACCTACAGCTAAGGGTACAATTAGCAGTCCCTCAAGGGTACAGCCCCGGTGACAAGTAAAGGTATAAATTGATACCCTTTTTTCTGAGTGTAGTGATGTCACCTCTGTTCTTTCAACCCATAGCTCAGACACTCTCCCAGTTAAACTCTAGCTTCACAAACTATACCCCTATCCTTTCATTCACATTTCTCTTGTTTCTCTCAGTTTTTACTTAGTAATGAAAATCCTTTTTGATCCCAAACATCTTTGCATTAAATCCTATGGCGATCCATTTTCTGCTGTATTTACCATACTGTTAAGGGCTGTTTGGTTCTGAAGGTACTCTTCACCTCTGCAGGGTGCTGTGAAGACACTTTTGAACGGTTTCCAGCACATCCTGAGCCGAGCCGACCCTTCCTATGAAGGTCAGTGCAGATTTTTCCCCTTGTGTTTTTAAAAAATAATAATAATCTCCATGTTGGCGTGGAGGGCGCCCCCCACTGGCGGCAGAACGTGACGCTGAGTTTCTCCTGCGTATCCACACAGAGTGTCAGACTGTGTTGGTGGAGCTGCTGGTTGCCATGGTGAGCACAAGCGTCACGCAGGAGGAACTGGTCCTGCTCGTCCGTCTGTTCCTGGAGAAGACCCCCCCTGTCGTAAGTGCCCCCACACCGCTGCCTCCTCTGAAAGCTCACCCCCGGAACCATCCCTCTACGTGCCACAATTGCGGGCCTCTCACACCTCCTGTACCCTGCCTGACTTTTATGTACTTCCTGCGTTACAGAATTACGTGATAGTCCTAATAGGTCATCATTTTATGTGTTTCTTTACAACTAAAGATATAAAGATTTTGATAATAAAAAGATTTGGATTTTATAAAAATAAGAATTAGTGAACGAGGTTCCCAAACGGAATCATTTAGCATTCGGAGTAGATGTCACATGATACCTTGGCGTTGATGTCACATGACCCACCCCCACCCATCGGCCCCTATGTCTAATGCTAAAAAGTTTGCTGTGCATCCTGTATAGTTGGCATTTTGTCGCTTACTAAGAATATTATTAGATAATTATTAATGAAATCATTTTCTGTATGAAAACTTGTATGGTTTATTATTTTGCTGTAGAAAAGTAGATAGGTCAATACGTTGATTTGATGAATTTGCTCAAAACTTCTGTCACAGGATTCCTGCAGGTACACGGATACTTTTTTCACACCACTAATCAGTCTATAAATAAAACTGCTGCAGGAGTCAGATATTCCATTCATCTGCCCAGTACTTATGATGGTTAAGGTCACGGGCTGGGGGGTGGAGCCTATTCCTGGCAGTTTCAGGCACAGGTTCTATCCACTGAGCCGTCATGTCACCCTGTTCTGATATTGTTTTGGAGTTTTTTGTGTGTGATTGCTTTGTGTCCTCTGACTAGCTGACCTGCTGAGTGTCCAGCTGTATGACCCGCTGATTTTATGAAGACGTTTGATTTTATGCATCATGTCATCTTTCATGCTTATTACATATTTTATGAAGAGCTGAAGGCTGGTTCTGTAATAAAACCAGTAGAGAGCTCTGGAAACCCAATGTCAACTTAGTGCGATCCTGTCTGTGCTGGGAAAGATTTCTGTCTATCACATCGATCCATCTGTCTTCCGTATCTTGTAGCCCAGGACATGGTGTGTGTGTATGTATATATGCTACTTTGGGGTGCTGCATTGGCTCAGCGGGCAGCTGTGGATTCAATTCCTGCCCAGCCCCTGGGTGTAGAGTTTTTGTGTCTTTTTCCTATGTTTGTGGGTTTCTTTGCAAAGAAATGCAGTAATGTTGACTATGTTGTAAAAACAGTACTTGTCAAGGTCTGGGATATATTAGAAGGTGAAGTAACATTTGGTACTTGTAGTTGACGTTGAAAGCCGAAGAAATGGGCCGGGATAATGATCTGAGGGACTTAAATCATTATGGCCAGATGACTGGGTCAGAGCATCTCCGAAACGGCAAGGCTTGTGGGGGGGTCACGGTCCCTTGTGGTGAGTACTTACTGAAAGCGGTCTGAGGAGGGAAAAACCATGAGTAGCTGACAGGGTGTTGGGTGGCCAAGACTTACTGATGCAAGATGTGGATGAGGGATTGCCCATGTGATGTGGACGAGGGATTGCCCATGTGATGTGGACGAGGGATTGCCCATGTGATGTGGACGAGGGATTGCCCGTGTGGTACAAAGTAACAGAATGGCTACTGTGGCACAAATGGAAGATTATTTTGATGGTTTGTGTGACAATGTGTCATGACACACAGTGCATCAGTCCTTGCTGCGTATGGCACTACGTAGCTGCAGATCAGACTTGTCGGTCTGACGCATCCCACAGATGCTTGACACATACCCAGCCAAGTACATGATGCAACAGAAAACGAGATTCGTACCAAATCAAATCGGAGTTGGATAAATACATGCGCAACAGTACAGTAAACAGCGATTAATATAGGCAATGAAATGAGTTTCCCCAATAATTCCCTACGGTACTGTTAACTAACGGCAGGAGTGACCACGGTTTGCGGTTATGGGGTGTCTGGGTCCTGGATGATGGAAGCCGCCGCCTTGAGGCATCTACTTCTGTAGATATCCTGGAGGTCAGGCAGGTTGCAACCAGGATACCTACTGAAGTAGATGCCTCAAGACAGCCAGGTCCATCCACACATGATAGCCTTCATTCGCATCCTGCATTGACGGGTCTTGGTTGCCCAACACCCTGTCGCGATATCGTTCTTCCCTCCTCAGACCACTCCCAGTACGTACTCATCATGGCCAACTGAGAGCAGCCCATAAGCCTAATCCTCCAATATATTCCAAAGCTTGACACACACCGTCTTTAAGATAATTTGCATCACATACGCTGTAGGGGGTGGTCATAATATTTCGGCTCGTGTGTATATGGGTGTCTCTGAATGGGCCAGTACCTGGATAAATTCAGTCTCACTTCTGTCATCAGGTTCAGTTGAGTTTCCTCTTTCTCCTACAGGATGTCTTGCTAGGAGGTTTTCTGCGGGTGGTGAAGGCCAATGTGGACCCGGAACCCCTCTGCTTTCTGACATTCCCCCTAGCTGCCGAAGGCTCCCCTGGCCTCATGAGCCAGTCTCTGGGGCCCAGAGAGAGCACGAGGAGGGGGTTTCTCCCCCTAGGGTGTCTGGGGGCTGATGGGGAATCACCAGGACATTCTGGGGCCTCCCCCTGGCATATGGCCCCTATCCACCTGCAACTAATGGGGCAGAACTGCTGGCCACATTTGGCAGATGGCTTCAGCATGTCACTGTGGTTGAGGACCTGGTGTGACACCAAGGGCCAGGGTCCTGGCAAGAGTGAGAGTCGCGTTAAGAAGCCTGGTGTGTCTCAAGACATCACTGTGGACATGAGAGGTACTGAAGCTTCCTCTGACACATTACTCGCCAGTCCAGCGTCATTATCGAGTTATGCATTTGTGGTTGCGGTAATTGTCCCAGTAAATAAGGAAAAAATGAAAACACTAAAACGCGATTAAGAGTAGGGTGAACAAGGTGGCATTCACCATCTTTGAACTCTGGTGTATGTCCCAGAAGGGAAGAACCTTCCAGGATCAGCCCAGTTAAGCCCACAAAGCACGAGTGAACATCTGGTAAAGGATGGCCTTCTACACATCTTCTCCATGGGCTCCAAGGCCCTGATGTTACAGGTGTGGGTCAACCCTGCCACTGGGGCCTTCAGTTTCAGGTACCAAACGCCACCACGTGTGTGTGGGGTGGGGGGTCCCAATGGACGAGCCGTACAAACCATCACCTTGCTTCTCCTCCACTTCCAGGGTGTGTGTTGACCCTAGTGACGAGCTAAAGGTGAGCCTCCTCGCCAAGGCTGAGTCTCAAGGGGGCCTGCTGACCCCCGGACAGTGGGAGCACATAGCCCTCACCTATACCCAAAAACCTGAGGGCAAGAGAAATGCCCACGGCAGACTGGCTCTGTGGATCTGTGGCGTGAGGTGGGTCTTGAAATAACTCTGCAACTGTTGTGAACGTCGTTTGACGACTCAAGATTTCCCACTCAGTATGCTGGTTATCTGGTTAACCTTTCTCACTGGGTACACCACTTTGTACATTTCCTCTTTTCACTTCTATACAGTGAAGAACAAAGGAAGTAATCCAGTCCTGACTCGACCTCAAGCCAAGTGGGCTTGACCTTTTGATAGCAATATGTGGAGAGACACTGTGTGGACTAATACACCCTGGTTTACCTGCTCTTTGTTCTAGGCGGTATGATGTTTCGCTGGACTACCCACTTCCCAGGAAACCCAGCCTGTCCACGGATGGCAACAAGACCTACTGCATGCTAGGACACCGCCACCCAACTTTGGAGGACCAGTGTGGGACTGGGCGTACCTGGGACTTTGGCAGCCTGCTACTCTTCAATGGTACACCTAGCACCCCTACTCCCTGACCCCTGAAATCTCCCATAGTAACTGTGTCCATGGTTACCGGAAATTTTCCCACTCAAAGGTCAAAAAAAGTCACTTGTGTCTACAATCTATGAATAAACTATGAAAAATAGTTTTGCTTTACTGTGAACAAAATTCACTGTTCAGGAAATCTGCTTACTCTTGTGTCAGTTCCATGCCTGGTTCCCGTTTTGGTCTCTGATCCATCAGACCTCAGTTGAGCAATAATCAAACTCTGGCGGACTGTCGGGCTGAGTAGAGTGAGCGTTTCTCAAATTCTGTGGTTTCCATACTGTTGAGAAAAAGTGAAATGCAGGAAGGTTTATTACTGGCCACACAGCTCCAACTGATATCAGGTGTGACTTCCTGTTTGTCAGATGTTAGCTGAAAGCTGCAATTATAAGTGCTCACCAGCTGGCTTGGTATTGAAAAAACCTCCCCCAGTCACCTAGAATTTAGCTTGACCTTTTAATGGGGTCTTGGTGCTGGTGTTCTAAGTTTGCCTCTATGATTGTCATTTCCATTTAATTTCAGTGACCTTCTTGATTGTCTGGGTCAACGTTCTCACTCCTTCCTCAAATGTATTCATAATCTTCAGGCTCCAGAATCGAATCAGAGGAGGCCTTCTACCTGTACGCCAGTGGGCCGGACTTCACTTCCATCATGCCATGCACATACGGCAAACCTGACCCCAGGCTGACCAAGTATGCCAGCGAGGAGGCCCTGCAGGCCGACGCGCGGGTACTGGGGCTTCTCACCAAGGGCTTGCAAGTGGACACCGCACCGCTCGCCGTAAGCTAAAGCCACGTCATCCTTATGACCTGCAGGGGGTGCTAAAAGGGGTGAATAACTGGCACATTAAATTCATTTGCCCAATTACTAACTCACGGTAAATCCTTCAACGTCACAGAAATGGATGCTTTTTCTGGTTCGTCCCAGTGATGATGGAGCCCAGCTCGATAATTGTTTGATGTTGTTGGCTTACAAAAGGGTAGAATTCCGTTTCAGTTTTGGGAAAGACCCGGAGTTCCAGGGTCCCTATTTAACTTCAACTCATACTTGTGCCCTCTGAGCTAGAGCTAGGCGGTATGACCAAAAATGTATATATTTATATTTTTCAAAGTTGTATCGGTTTCACGGTATACGATGGTATTTTTTTTTTTTTTTTTTTTAAGTATGACTGGGCGTTTACCACATTTTACAGGATTTTCCAGGGCACATTTTTGTTTTACGTTTTTGTATTGTTCCCACATTAACTATATTATTTTATTATTAGCCACTGCACCTATCCATTACCTTAATGATAACAGACAGCTGACGTGTTTGTTGGCTAACTGCTTATAGATTTCCTTTTCTTAGAAGGAAAATGCATTGCCTGGTTTTTATTGCAAAGGCTTTAATGGGCAAATGACCTCAACACATATGTAGTTTGCTGACATTGCACACTAATACATACAGTACATATGTAGTTTGCTGACATTGCGCACTATTACATACAGTACATATGTAGTTTGCTGACATTTCGCACTAATACAGTACATATGTAGTTTGCTGACATTGCGCACTATTACATACAGAACCCGCTCATCAGTTAAACTTCACCTTCAGCTTCCCACCACACGCACAGGAAATCCGCCTTTCGTTCTTATGCACCACATGAGTGGAATATATAACAAAATATATTGAGGCATTGTTTCATATACGTTGATTGTATTCTAGGTGTTTTTGGAGAGTTTGAGTATTTGTATATTTTTAGTTTGTGTCTATATTAATCATCTCTGTGTGTATGTATATGAAACTTTTGCCTTATTTTTCTTATTTGTCACCATCTTCGACCTGGAAGAAGAGGTATTGTATCTCAATGGAACCTTCCTGGTAAAATAAAGGATAAATAAAATAAACAGCTAATATTAAGGTGCGCACCGGCCAAATTAACATTTTTGAGAAGTGTTTAATAGTTCAGTGTTACTGAAATGCGAGCTTTACTGACCTCAAGAGATTCTCATAAAGACCAGGATGTCGGGCAAGATGCTTCGCCAGGTTTGACGTGCTGCTTGACTTGGTCGCCACAACTTTGTTGCACTGTTTGCATAGAGGCGTATCGACATCCTTAGCCTTTCCATGCTCGTCTGCAAAATACTTCCAAAAGGCACTTTTGCTTTTTTTTTTTTTTTTTTTTAAAGCAACTTGCGAAGTGACTTCAACTACAGCATATGCCATTTTCAGCCAACTCGATATGTGTGTGTTAACCAGTGCAAATGCGTTCAGCGGCTATTGCGAGGCGGGGAGGGGCTGCGCGAGTGTCTGTGCGTGCACGCACTGTAGCGGTGCTTTGTGAAGTGTGGCGAATGAGGCGAAAACTGCACTGTTGGTATCAATAATGGTGAAAATGAGTATCTAATCAGATACTGATTTTAAATACCAATTAGTATCTGAGAATCGATTTTTGACAACCCCAGTGTCTCATTATTTTCAACTCCAGCATCAGCTATATCTTCCATTTCTGATCTTTCGCGGTACATTTTTAGCGGTGCAGCAGTGAAAAAGGTCCCCCCTTAAACAGTGTCCTGCTGTGCCACTTTCCGAACGTTGTGTTGGCTATTTAAACCAGTATTGCAGCATAAGAAAAATTCATATCATAACAATAATGAAAAACAGTTTTCGGTATGAACCGGTATACCGCCCAGCATTACTCTGAGCCTAATTTTATTGGGAGTAATGTGCATTCAAGGTGACACCAGATCTGTGTTTACAAGGGTGCCTAAGGGTGGAGGTTAATGATTTCCATGACTGTTGGGCTGGTGGGAACTCACTAATTTCAGATCTATAAGTCAGTGATTTTGTTCTGGAACCCCAGTGATGAGGAAGTTCATTGGTGATATTTCCATCTCTTTTTCCCTTTTAGGAGAGTCTGGCGGTAGTCTACACTGCCAGTAGGCCCGGCTCCTATGCCATCTATGAGCCTGTCATACGGCTGAAGGGGCA
Source organism: Hyperopisus bebe (assembly GCA_026777045.1). Taxonomy (NCBI): domain Eukaryota; kingdom Metazoa; phylum Chordata; class Actinopteri; order Osteoglossiformes; family Mormyridae; genus Hyperopisus; species Hyperopisus bebe. The sequence continues at coordinate 14,067,892 of JAODJW010000041.1, forward strand.
GCCCAAGGTGGTAGCTTCACCGAGGCCTTTCAGCACCAAGGACGTGCAGAGTCCCCTGTTGGAGGCACAGGCCATCAAAGCCCTACGCCCCACCGAAACCCAGCACCTCCAGAGTGTCCTCCACCAGATCGGAGGAACAGGGGTCTTCGTGTTCCTCTTCGCCAAGGTACAAGTCCCTCCCCCACTGAGCCTCCCTGTTCTTGGGCTCTTGGGCCAGGAAAACTCACCCATGCTCCTTCTGTGTCTCACACCCCGAAGACTGTGGAGCTCAGTGACCGTGAGGAGACCCAGGCCCTGGCCCTGAAGGTGCTGCTGTCGCTGATACGGCTCAACCAGCACCGCGTCACGGAGATGGAGCGCTGCCACGGCTACTCTTTGGTCCGCCAGGTCCTTGTCAAGCCCAAGTGCATCGTGGGATACCACATGCTGCAGGTTTATGTGCCTCGTTTATTATATAGGAAGAAATTAATTGCATCCACCTGAGGGATGCCAGTCTACCATAGGGAAAACACACACAAATACACACAGACTATGGGCAATTTAGAAACACCAGTTGTACGTATTTGGATTGTGTGAGGGAATCTGAATCCCTAGGGAGTCCCTGGAAAACCTCAGAGGACCCCCACACTCATGGACTCTGGAATGTGAGGCGACACTGTTACCCACCAACTGCCTTAAACAGCCACATGCATGCAAAGCATCGTCTGCCTTGGAAGTCCACTGTCTCAGACCAAGGCTGCTCCGTTCCATCACACTAGGACATGAGCATGAGCACAAGGAACAGTGACATCTACTGATCACTGGGGCAGTAGCATTCTCCGCAGGGTCTGCTATTGCATTAACGTGGTTCAGGATTTATGTTTGAAGATTTTAAACCACATGCAATAGTTTGCCAGAGCAGAAATACAACAATAGACCTGTTCTTTAGCTGCACCTGCTTTTATTTTCTCATTTTTATTTATTTTCCAAGGTTGCGGTGTATTTAGTTGGCAGTATGAGAATTACCGTTTTTTTCGTGAATTTTCATGCTTGACTTCTCTCCTTTAAGACCCTCTTGGATGGCTGCTGCAGCAGCCCCATCCTGTCCCAAGGGGTGGACGCCTGCTTCCACCTGGACAGGGAGTCCACGGCTGTTGTCCAGGACCTCCACCTGCTGTCCAGTTTGCTGCTTGACTGGAAGGTGTGGTCCAAGGCCCAGGTAGGTCCCTGTGCTTAAAGCACAGCAGCTGACAGACGTTCCTGTGACCTGAAAGATGCTGGTCATGTCCCAGGAGGGACAGTTAGTGTAAAACGACAATTGGGTGAGACGATCTAGAATGCTACAATAATAACTACAAAGCAAGGGTCCAGTTAGGCTCAATCTTGTGGACTGAACTCAGTGTTAGGCTGGATTTCACCTGATCTTGGATGGCACATTTTGCTCATATACAGTATGTAAACAGTGTGACGGCTTTTGTTCATGTATGTAGATGGTATAATCGGCGCTCCGTTCTGTGGGAAGTGGAGAAACACTCCGTTGTTGCAGTCTGACGAAAACCGCACTGCTGTAGCTGGTCGCTGAAGCAGTGTTCACTTTCTGTCTGACCATCTCCTTCTCAGGCCGGGGTGTGGGGGACCCTCCTGGAGGCCATGGAGGTCCTCATCCACGCCTGCCACCCCCAGCAGATGTACAACATTCAGCAGCTGCTCAAGGCCCGAGTGGTGCAGCGTATCCTTCTCACCTGCCAGGTTCTGCAGGTAGGCATTTCCACAGGCCTCTCCCAGCCATCTCCCATCATGCATTTACAAAACTGTACTGGTCCCGTTTGCATATATGTTTTTATACCTATGCAATATCGACTGAAAATTTCATGCTTTAATTTGAATGTAAACCTAAACGCCCAGCATATCGGCGACATTTTCCATTAACACTAAAGAGGAATCCAGTGAGCATGTGACTGAGCTTCCCTTTGGGCCGGCTCTGTCCCCCCCCCCTTAACAGGACGAGCATCTGGCCCCCATCCCCCAGAATGTGTGTGGCTCTTTCGTGAAGATCATCCAGGAGGTGCTAGGGTCACCGCCGGACCTGGAGCTGCTCCGAATCGTCTATGGCTTCCTGCTGGCCGCGCACCCGCCAGCCGACGCCTACGTGTGTCACGCCCCCTCGGCGTTCTGCTTCTCCCTTCACATTGGTGAGCCTGCAGGGGGCGCTGTCGCTCCCCAAGCCTCATTTAGCAGCTGCTAAAAGCAGTGTTTTGGATCTGACCCATCAAACGCCGTGAGCGGGGTGTTGAGGGAATCCCCGGAGGGTAAACCAAGCTCTGTCTGCTGCATGCAAACAGCACAGCTCATAATATTTAGTATGTTACTTTTCTTAGCATGGCTATTAAGGCTCATTGCCCTTCAGGAAGTAGATAATATTTCATATGAATTATTTAAGATTTAAAATAGTGGGGGAGCAATAAAGATGTCTGATTTATGAATAGACTATGTGGCATGAGGTTTAAGGTGTTATCCTTTAGTATAATCTCATGGACTTCTGGACCCAATGCCGAAATGAATGATTTGTTATTTACGAGCGACAGGTGGGCCTTTACACAAAGTGTGGCATAAATTGACCAGGACTGACCATTTTTTTGGGGGGCTTTAAGTAAAATGATTAATCTAGTTGCCATTTGTCATCTTCTGTCCCATTCTGACGGGCTGAATAGATAGGGGGCCCCTGGTGGCCACTGGGCCCTAAACAACCTCTTGGTTTGCTTAAGCCTTGAACCGGCCCTGCACGTGACCATTAGTATGGCTGGACATATTAAATTGCCTTCACCCTTTATAAAGAAAGCGTAGATGCTGTGGGTCAGTGTAACCCAATTTGGTCCTCAGGGACCTGCAGACAAGGCATGTTTTTGCTCCTACCGGGTGCTAGGAGGGAGCAAAAATGTGGACTGTCTGGCAGGGAGCTGGATGGGAGCAAAAATGTGGACTGTCTGTGGGTCTCCAAGGATCAGGTTGGGAAACATTGATGCAGGTGAATCTCAACGTGCTCCCCTCCTTGATTTTCTCTGAAAACCTTCTGGCCGGAACCTGTGTACTGAAGATGGCAAGGTCTACCAGGAAAAGGTGCAGTCCATCATGTTCCAGCGGCAGTTCAGCGACGGAGCGAGATCGGCGACTGGGTCCCTGTCCCCCACGGGCTTCGCTGGGGGGCCTCTAGGAGGTAAATGTAATAGCAGATTATGTCTAATGAGTGTTTGTTGCAGTCGGAACAGGGGAGGGTCCAGCCGAAATGTGAACTAAGCAGACAAGATCAACACTTTGGATGAACCTCATATTTAGCTTGTTAAATTTTCCTGTTCGTTGCAGATTACTTTGGCGACTGTCAGACCTCAGGCCCCCATCATAAGGACCGCTCCCGTTCTCCATCCCCTTGTCCTTCCCCCGGTGCTGAGGACAAGGTGGCCCCTCCAGACTTGGAACCGGTCCCTAACACCCCGGACGTGGAGCAGGACCCGGCTGCTGGAGGGCTGCTCCTGAGCAGCTGCGAGTCGGCCGTGACCGTGGTGGACTCCCACGTGAACCCCCCGGAAACGGGGCGGAGGGAGGAGCCTGAGGCAGATTGGGAAGGCAGGGACATTGGGGTGGGGGGTGCGGCAGAGGCCCTGCTCCGGCCAGACAGTCTGCTAGGAGTCAGGCCAATCCCAAAGGGCAGTCGGAGCGGCTTTGCTGGCTTGGACCTTGCATTCCCAGCTCAGAACATTGCCGCTGGCCAGTGGCCCGGCACGGCCGACCACAGCGCTCTCCATGATGATGCAGAGACAGCGTGCAATAACGCGGACCCCGCTAGCCATAGGTATGCCACATCGTGCTGTAAATTCTGTCCCAAAAAAACCCAAGTAGTGTGTGTTAGGACGCTGTGTCTGTGATCAGAAGGTTGTCAGTTCAAATCCCATGGCTGGGAAATTGACTACTGGGCCCCTGAGCAAGGGCCTTAACCCCCCAAAGGCTTCAGGGACTGGCTGACCCTGCTTTCTCAATTTTATGTCGCTTTGGATAAAAGCATGTGCCAAATAAATAAATGTAAAAACAGACCCTTTTCGTGTAAATCCAGTCTCTGGCTATAACCACGGATTTTAACCTGTAGATATGTTTTCCTGGCATGCATGCTTTTAGTTTCTAGCCTGAATGGTGTCAAACTGGCAGCAGCTCCAGGCATGTTTTTCCTTCCAAGCCACGTCTTTGCATTTGGAAGTTTGCTCTCACAAATATAACACCGGGCAGGCTGGGGCGTTCCCCAGCGGATGTGGCCCTGAGCCCCCATATTCATGCTGTTTCACACTGAACCTGGCATTAGCTCGCGCCGGTCAGTCTCTGTACCAGCTTGCCACGTATTTTGCAGTCTGTTGGTGTGTAAACAAAGCAGACATTGTCATGCAGAGCCGCTCAGAGCAGAAATATTGGCAAAAACAAATCTGTTTCCTTGTGTGGACATGCTGGCGATGATGAAATGCATGTCATTGCTCAGCCTCTATCCCTTATTTGTAGGTTATCCTGCTGTATCATGCCGATTGTGCTGGGCCCTTCACACTAGGGGGCAGTGAAGTGCATCTGAAGCACTAATCTGTAATGCCTGCACACATTATCCCTAAAGGGAGAGAGGTCTTCTGGAATACTGGGTGTTTCACCATACCAAGAATGCAAGGATCTTGGCAAGAGCATTCTTGCTAACTTGCCTCCCAGGAACAAACTTGAGACTCAATGAATCATGGGATTGTTCTTGATAGCGAGGATGCAACTGATGCATTCTTAATATTTGGGCTCGGGCAAGAACGACATCCGAGGATTTTTACCGTCCTATGTACTGCTGTTCTAAGTATTGGCGCTGGTCTTCCGCAATGGAAGATGATATCAAACGGGTACATGGGAACACAAGAACGGTGAAGTAAACATATTGAGAAACTCTTACTGTTATTCCAGTAGACATGGATATCCAAATAACTATCCCGTCCAGGATTTCCCCTCCTTGAGCCCTATGATGCCCAGGACAGGCTTCAGGCCCCTCCCCCCTGAGGCTGTACCTGAATTTGAGGATGAATGGTAGAAATAGCTGTGCCGTGTGACTGAGTCAGCACTCTGCTACCCGGACTTGACTCTAATGGACCTATTGCTCAGGGCACTTGTCCTGTGCCTTGGCAGGCCAAGCACGGAGGACCGGCTGGCCATGGTGTGCTGCGGCCTGTACGAGCTCCTGCGGGGCGTCCTGCTCACCCTGCCGGACATCATGTTGGAGAAGGTCGTCAATGGACTCATCCAGCCAGAGGCCCTCATCGTGCTTGTCAACCACCCCTCGGCCCTGGTCCAGCGGGCCGTGATCAAGGTCGGTGTTTAACGTCACTCCCTGCCTTGTGCGCCAGAGCCAGCGGGGCTTAGAGAAACCAGCTGGGTGTGATATCACTGTTACACAGCCAACACCATAACCCCTCCACTCCCAGCTGCTGGACGCCTACTTCAGCCGGGCCTTCCAGGAGCAGAAGGAGAGGTTCTTGAAGAACCACGGCTTCTCTCTGCTGGCCAACCAACTGTACCTGCGGCCAGGCAGCCAGGGCCTGCTGGAGTGCTGCCTGGAGATGGTCATGGGCCGTCCTGTGGGCCTGGAGGAAGAGTGAGTGCCATGACAAATGGGTCCAGCTACCAGCCTTTGTTGTCTGTCAGCTTTACCTTCAGGATTTTAGTGAATCATTTATTGAAAAGCAGGCATTTCGTATTTCACCCTTCATGTTGGGAGTTTTTGATTCCTTTGGTCTTACCTTGAGGATTTGTGCCGCAGGCGCATGAAGCTGATCCTATGAATCCCATGAACCAGCAGTATGATATAGACCCTGGCGTTAATTGTCTGCTTGTCTCAGGCTGGATCCCGAAGCCCTGGAGAAGGTTGGACCGTTCCAGAAGCGCTGTGTGATCTCTCTGCTGGGGCTCATTGAGAGCTCCCTGGGTGACAGTGGGCTGGTCCACGCTGCCCTGTGCACCCTGCTGCAGTTACTCAACGCCTGCCCCAAGCTGACCGACATCCTGCTGGACCATGGCCTTCTCTGCGTGCTTCTCAACACGCTGGCCGCTCTCAACGGTCTGGAGAGCGGGTGAGGGATGGGTGAGGGGGTGGATGGGGTCAGGTTGTCAGTAAAATATCCAGTCAAGTGTCAATACAATCTGGGTGTTGAGCTCAAGCTGCCTGTATGACCATTTTTTGATTTTCCGTCAAACACCCAATCTTGAATCTTGCGGCTTGGCTGTTGAGGCTTGGCTGACCCCCTATTCTTCCCCGCAGCATTCCCCTGGACGACCACAAGCTGCTGGTGTGTGACATCCAGCAGCTGCTTGTCTTCATCACCATCCACTCCTGCAGCTCCTCAGGGTCGCAGTACTTCCACATCATCGAGGACCTCGTCACCCTACTGGGACACCTGCAGACCAGCACAATACCTCGCACCAAAGGTCAGATGCCTCCGGATTCCTGAAGGGAAAGGCTTGTCTGAGCCAAAAGTGTTGAAATTTCTGGAACTCATTCCCAGTCTTTCCCCATATTCCCATACTATTCCCATCTGTGCAGAGATAGCAGTCATCCTTCAGTTCCAGATCCTCCAGTCAGCCATTAGACTCATCAGGACCACAGCAGATCGGGACCCTCCAAAGGCGAGCTGCCTTGGGGCCCAGCCTGCTATCCAGCAACACACCATCCAACATAGACCGCGGAGCTTTGCAGGTGAGCGTGGGCTCGAGGCTCGAGGTTTGAGGTGGTGGTACATTCAGTATCATGGTTGAGTGATTTGGCAAAGCTCATCCCCGGTCCTCCGAAAAGCCCGCAGACGGCTGTCACTGGCACCCCTGGAGCTGTTGACTCGCATGCGTTCGGTGGCCAGCGAAGAGCTCTCCCACATGATCCAGCGCCGCATGAGCCAGGAGAGCCCTGTGCATGCCACCGAGGCCGAGTTCAGCCAGCGCTTGCAGAGGCTGCTACTGCTGGCTGTCAACCTGCTCATCTACCAAGGTACCAGGGTACCAAGTTGGCCGCTGGCTTCCAGAACATTCCTACTCCTCCATCTTGCCACGTTTGGATCTTCTGAGCATTGAGTTTGTCTCGTGTAATAAATGTTTATGTTCTTTCAGGTCATTTTATTCATTTGTGTTTTATTCTTTGATTAATGAGTTCACTGCATTTAGTGCACTTGCTTGTTTAATCTCATGATCCCCTCCTGCTATCAGGTGTGAAACAGGACCTCTTTGATCTGCTGAATATCCCGGACTCCCCTGTGCCACAGCATGCCCCGAGTGACTCTACAGAGCCAGGTGCCCCATGGACCCTGGGCATTATGGGTAGTTTCCAGAAGGAGATCTTTGAGCTGATGATGGAGGGCCTGAAGACTGGCCTGGTCAGTATTCTTCAGCAGGAAAGGGGGGCATGTCCTGAGAGTGTTCACATAACACAGCCTGTTTGGCTTTCAGGGAGGCTCGGGCAGAGGTGGTGCCCCCCGACAGCAGTGGGCACGGATTCTGTGGTCGTGCCGCGACACTTTTCGCGCTCAGTTTGTCCGCCTGCTGGCGCATGCCCTTAACCCGGCACGCGCCCTGGTTGAGCGGAAGCGGGCCCTGGGGTCTGTCTACAAGTCCGGCCACCCCGACGTCTTGCGGGAGGCAGTCAGCCTGAGCCCGGAGGTGAGGGGGGGGTTGTGGTCGGTGGGGGGGGATGCATTGCATGGAGCTGACATTTTGGGGATGGGGGGCTCGGGCAGAGGTTGCACTACTAAAGCTGACATAGCAGCAACGCATCTAGCAAAGTTTGAGTCATGCTAACAGCTGCAATTTTCTTCGGGATTAATACACTCTACCCACCCATCCACCTAATTACCAACCAACCTGTTACTGTCCTGCGTTACATGCTTGTTTATGCTGATCATGTGACCACACTCTGGTTAGTTGTACCACTGGCAGAGTAACTCCTTTTTCCACTCCTTTTCCACCTTCTCCCTATGGCCCCCAAGCTGGCCCTGTACCTGTGCGAAATGCTCCACCACCACAGGGACAGTCTGACGCAGGAGGATCTGGCAGCCATCAGCAACCTCCTTGTCTCCCCCAAGTACTCTGCCCCCCCAGGCACCGGCTCAGAGACTGACCTCTCAGTGGCCATCCGAGAGGTAACCCCTTTAGGAAGTACAGTCTCCATAGCAATGTACCAAACCAGTTTTCAGCATGATCGGCATATAAAAACATGCGCAGGGGCTTGCTAATTGTTCCCTGATGTCCGTCTGAGGTATCTTCACTGGACTTTTCATTATTCAGGATCTGCTGAGGTTTGAGTTGGAGAAGAAGGCTTCCAGGGTGGCCTGGGAGAAGAAGACGGAGAGCGCACAGAGGAGGTGAGAACCCAGTTTCCGCATGGTTTCTCAATGATCGGCCCATAACCCCATAGAGTCCACTCCCCCTGACATCCTCCCTGCCCTGCCCTCCGGAAGCCTGATGCAGCGGCTTGACACCAAGTTGAAGGAGATCTCCAGGGTGGCGGCAGACGTGACGCAGGCAGTGTCACAGCAGCAGAGCGCCGAGCGTAAGAAGGTCATGCAGCACATTCGCAGCCTCTGTAAGCTGAGCCTGACGGCCAGCCGGCACTGGCAGTGGCTGGTGCAGCAGCTCACACACGACCGGTGAGTCAGGGCTGCGGGTGTGCCGCCGGTTGGCTCTCAAGGAGCAATGGGTGTACAGGCAGAGCTGGAGGGATCCCTAACAACATCCATCCTCCGGGCCATGGTTACCATTTCAGTGCAGTGTGGTACGACCCTGCCTCCTATCCCACATCCTGGCAGCTGGACCCCACGGAAGGGCCCAACCGGGAGCGCCGCCGCCTGCAGAGTTGCTACATGACTGTCCCCAACAAATACCTGCTGAAGGAACGCAGGAAATGCGAAGGTAGGCTGGGCCAGACCACCATAATGCATGTTAGCCATTCTGTTCCTGCCTGAAGTGGAATCATTAGCGTCTAGATTCAAGCAATCTGTTCAGAACCACAAATATCTCCAAACACCTTGTTACTGCCTTGATGGATGTGGTTTGGAACCAGGACAGTTCAGGACAATATCACGAGACACTTAGCAGCAACACTATGCACAAAACTAAAGGACACAACAGAAGTTACAATGTCATAAAAGAAAATAAGCTTACATATGAGTGCAGTGCAAGGGAAACGAAGCTGAGAGCGATGTGCAGGTGTCATAGATGCAGAAAACACTAGTACCTGAAACAGTGCAAAAGCAGAACCAGTTGTTTTCTATAGAGCAAAATAAATACAAAATAATCATAATTAATAAATGTATCATAAAAAGATATGCTTTTCCTTCACATCAAATTTGCTACCCTAATTTGCTTTACAAAATCAGTCGCCGTATCAAACACACCCACAAGATTCGCAGCAACGTACTAGTATGCACGGAAGTTTACTTCTTCTGCACGTTGTCTTTGATGGGTTCCGTGATCCTTCCCCAGATCCAGTCAAGCCCCCGCTCTCGTTCCTTTTCGAGGACAGGACCCACTCCTATGTCTCCTCCACTGTGAAGGACAAGGCCACCAGCGAGCCGACACGGTAGGCCTCTGATACTGACACTCCATCAAGAGGCTCCCTAACAAGCCTTTTAATAAAAATGTCCCCTAAATTAACGCAGACAGCTGTAGCGTGGCTCCTCTCACGGCGACACATTTCTGACCGCAGTCATTCAGGCTGCAAGTGCATGGCAGTGTCGTTTTTAATGAGCTTCCTGCCAGAATGGTTTCAGCAATATCAAACCTTGCACTTGGGTGATGAGTTGAAGGCATCTGCGACGGTGCATCTGAACATCCATGGCAAGGGGCCATGAGAATGCTGGACTGAGGCGTGTGTCATGTCCATTCAGGTCCACCATGAAGTGTTTCAGTGTTGCCCCCTCTCGGGAGACTCCGGGAGATCTGCTTCTAGGTAAGACTTTCTACTGATGGCATGCCTCATAACTGCTTGGCACACATCTTGTCCTCGTCTGTATGGACATCCACTTTGTTTTGCTCTACAGGGAAGTCTGGCATGTACTTTGTTGAGGATCACGCTACCGATGCTCCCGACAGTCATGTAAGAGCTGCCGGTCTTGCCTCAACCCTTATGCATGGCCCAGTGGTGACCCATACCTTATTTGGTTTTGTGTCTTTCTATAAAGAAGCAACTACAATAAGACGTTCGAATTCAAAATAACAACTCCCAGTTTGCTGCCTTAGGAATGAGTGAAGATTATTCCTTTAGAGAATATTGATATTGAATAGGGTAAGCAAATATACATTTTGAAGTCAATTCATGTGAGGAAGATATGATAAACCAGTGCAGACCGATGAGTAGTGTTTTAGGGTTGTGTCCCTTGTCTGGTGGTGTGGCCGCTGGGGACGGGTCCGTGGGATGCTGTTAAGAAGGGCATCCATGTGCCTAATGTGGGATTTTCAGATGTCTGAGTGTGAAGAGCATTGCTGCGAATCTTGCCAGAGCCCCCACGGGGAGACGGAGCCTGCATCGTTCTCTTGGACCTATGAGGAGATCAAGGAGGTCCACAAGCGCTGGTGGCAGCTCAGGGACAACGCATTGGAGATCTTCCTCACCAATGGGAGGACCCTGCTGCTAGCCTTTGACAACACCAAGGTAGGTTCGGTATGGTAAGAACGGTGGACATGGTGGACAGCAGAGGGAGCCCTGTGATGTAGGGGGCAGGTTTAGAGATGCTGGGAATTCCATTTCATTTGGGGGTATGACAATTCAGGAAAAGAGAGAGGACAAACTTTTTTTCGTGAACTTCCCCAACCTGAGTTTTCCTTACCCCCCATCTTAATGTATTTTTTAAAGCCCTGTTGTCTTCGTCTTGCATGAGCCTGAGATGGTACTGTCTGCTGTGCAGGCCCGCGACAGCATGTACCACAACATCCTGACCTCAGACCTTCCCAATCTGCTGGAGCACGGGAACATCACAGCGCTGACCCAGCTGTGGGGCTCGGGCCTGATCTCCAACTTTGAGTACCTGACGCACCTGAACAAGCACGCCGGCCGCTCCTTCAACGACCTTATGCAGTACCCTGTGTTCCCCTTCATCCTCAGCGACTATACCAGCATGACCCTGGACCTGCAGGATCCTTCTATCTACAGGTCAGCCTTGCAGCACCTCACACAAACAGCCCCAGCATTTGTTGCCACAGGTCTTCAAGAACTTCACTCCTAAAATAAAAAAAAGTGGAGAAGTGACCATATATACATGCTTGTTGCATAGAATCTGGTCTATGTATCTGAAAGCAATTTTGAACCAATTCAGGCACATTTGGACTGTGTTCTGTACTTTTTATTTCAAGTCACAGAGCCAGTTTTAGAATGCATGCTTCTTGCCATAAAGTTAGATGAATTAGCTCTCAGTCAGCCCTCCAGAGAACATTTCAACACCTGTAGTGTTGAATGTTGAACATAAGTAGAAAATAGCTGTTAGTCTTCTCGAGAAGGAGTTTTTATCTAACCCACGGGACAGTCTTTTTGGAGCAGGTTCATTGCTTAGCTCTTGCTCTGAGTAATGGCAGTGCAAGTCTGGAGCTGATGTATCATAAATTCCAGTATGTCTAGGAGGTCATTTCAGAGAACTGAGCCGAAGATGCTGTCATCAACAGTACAGATTCCAGGTATAAAGAAGACTGCAGGCAAGATGGTAAAAATGCTGCCTTCCATATCAAGACAACTTTTCATGTTTTTGGATAGGAACCTTGGCAAGCCCATAGCTGTCCAGTCCAAAGAGAAGGAGGACCGCTATATAGACAACTACAAGGTACGTTTGTCAGGAGATATTTGCCACATATCATTCTGTCTGATTCTTTAGCCAAGTGAGGGTGCTGTCTACACAGATTATGGAACATAAGCTGTTAGATGTTGTGTGGTGCATAGTGTGACTGTGACTCCTTCGGGCACATCATTGATGGTCTTTCAGTACCTGGAGGAGGAGTTTGTGAAGGGTGTACGTGATGACGACCCCGTGCCCCCGGTACAGCCCTACCACTACGGCTCGCACTACTCAAACAGCGGGACTGTCCTACACTTCTTGGTCAGGATGCCTCCCTTCACCAAGATGTTCCTGGCATACCAAGGTGGGGGGCACAGCCCATTCCAAGGCTGGGCTCATGAAGGGGGATGGGGTTACCTTGGAAAGGTTCTCACCAGTCATTGCTGTCTGGTCTCTTTATGTCCATTGCATTTCCAGAGGTCTTCCTGGCTGCCGAATCAGTATAGCTTTGAAGAGTACATATCAAAGGAGCTGTGATCTTTAAAGCTGTTGATTTTGATGTATTGTTCTTAGCCGGAGCTGTGAGCACAGCTTTTCAAAATACCCCCCTGCCTCTGCCTCCCTTCAGGTTGGGCTTTTATCACAGATGTAAATGACTGCAGCTTGAGGGTATGACGCAGTCGAGCTAACGGACTCATCCCCAACCCTTCTGTGTGATCCGACAGATCAGAGCTTCGATATCCCTGACCGCACGTTTCACTCCATGAATACCACCTGGCGTCTCTCATCCTACGAGTCCATGACCGACGTCAAGGAGCTCATCCCAGAGTTCTTTTACCTGCCCGAGTTTCTGGTCAACAGGGAAGGTAGGGATCTATCAGTTAAGGATGTTAATGTTGGTATTCTGAATGGGACTTCCTGTTGTGCTAGAGAACAAGGTTTACGAAAAGTGTTCTAAGAATAACATTTTATCATCAAGATCATATGTGTATTTCCTGAAAAGATTTGTGTTTAAAAGCCATGGCACACTTTTTGTGGGCTCTGCCCCTTGCCGTCATCCAGGCTTCGACTTTGGCGTGCGGCAGAACAGTGAGCGCGTGAACCACGTCAACCTGCCTCCCTGGGCTCGCAACGATCCTCGTCTCTTCGTCCTGATCCACCGGCAGGCCCTGGAGTCTGACCAGGTGTCCCAGACCCTGTGCCAGTGGATCGACCTTGTCTTCGGTTTCAAGCAGAAGGGCAAGGCAGCCGTGCAGGCCGTCAACGTCTTCCACCCCGCTGTGAGTCTGGCCTTCGCCACCTAGGACTCTCCTGAAACGGGGCCACTTATAAACTCCTGGCTGTGAGATGCATACACAAACAGCCCAGCTGGTTATAAGTTCCTAGAGATGCATGATATGTCGGGTAACATACCACCATTGGCATTTGTTAAAAATCAAGACATCAGTATCTGTCTGATGTGTTACCTTTGGTTCATGTATTGGCCAGCAGTGAAACTTTGCTGCAGTAAAATCGCTCATATCAGTGTCACTACAGATTTGTGGAGCTCAGTGGTTAGATGGTTATTGGTAATATTACACAAAAATATATCTTATCGGTGCTGGGCAAAATTTCCACATCTGTGCACCACTAGGGGGTACTCCTGATATGCATTCTTTGTGCACCATTCATAAAAACCCTGGTCATCAGTTATGGAAGTCCTCCTCCAGATACCGTTTCTCTCCACATAGACGTATTTTGGGATGGACGTGTCTGCGGTGGAGGATCCTGTGCAGCGGCGTGCTCTGGAGACCATGATCAAGACGTACGGACAGACCCCCCGACAGCTCTTCAGCACCTCCCATGTCAGCCGGGACGGGGAGCTGCCGGCCGCCATGGGGCTCCTGGTCCATCTGGCCTTTCGGGAGAACAGGGAACATGGCAAGGAGCCAGCGTGCCCAGTACGTAGCCATGGCCCGTGGCAGCCGGACCTGTTAGCCGATGCCAGCATGCTCTTACGGGAGTTTCCTTTCCCCACCTTGTTTCCATAGAGCCCCTTGCCCTGGATCAAAGGCCTGAAATGGGGGGAGTACGTGGGCTCCCCTAGTGCCCCCGACCCTGTGGTGTGCTTCAGCCAGCCTCATGGAGAGTGTTTCGGCTCCCTGCTGGCCCTGCCCACCCGAGCCATCTGCGGTCTCTCCCGCAAGTTCTGCCTCATGATGATCTACAGTAAAGAGCAAGGTGAGAGCCCCACTTCTGCTCCATGGGGGCGAGCTGAGACTACAGAGCTGAAAGGAGGCTGTTTGGGAGACTGCCCCCTAGCTGTCCATTTTGGTTCCATCCACCCATCTACCTTTATTCCAGTGCAGCAACTTCGCATCACAGTGACAATTCTTACCAAAACCTCCAGATATTTTTTTCCATAATGTTTTTTGTGGAAGGGAGACGGTGATTGATCTAACTGATCTGTGTGAGCTCTGGCACACTCCTGACATTCAGAACACTCGTGTGGTGTGTCGCCTTGTGTGAGTTTGGTGGGGGTGTGGTCGTGCTGCCTCCCCCCAGGGCTGATTGTGTGAGGGAGATCATCTGGGGTACATCTCGCACCCTGCGCTTTCAGAGACCTTATTACCACACTATTACTGGCCTATCTGATAAGCGGTTATTGAAACTGGGCGGAGGAATCGTAGCTGGAATAAGCCCCCCATACATCACTGTGACGTTCAGATCAATACTGCCTGGGCTGTCTCTATACATGGACCATCTGGTAGCTATATGGGTAAAGCTATTAGCATAGCAGGTAAAGGCAGGTTGTTAATGGGGGAAGAAAAGGGGAGGTTTTTATTACTAAAAGATACACCGATTTAACATGAAGGTGGCTCAGAAAACCATATTCCTGTGGAATTTTGCATCTGCGGGTGCTTATACACTGTATACCTTGGAGTGGTTGATCACGGTGACTAAAAAAAGATGGAAATTCAGAGACCAGAAACTATAAAACCATATATTTTGTGAAACTTCATTTTCCTTTCATATAGGTCTTGATCCATACACATACCATCAACTTAGAGTGATCTCCTCCTTAATCCAAAGACCTTATCAATTAGGAGTGATCTTCTGCTTGATCCATAGACATTATCAATTAGGAGTGATCTTCTGCTTGATCCATATACCTTATTGTCAATTAGGTATGACCTCTTATTTGACCCATAGACTGTTATTAATTAATTAATTAAGCATGGTCTCCTATTTGATCCTTGTTTGCGCACTGATCTATCTGGCCCCAGACCCCAGAGGTTCCTCTTGAGTCCCCCATCCCTTCTGGTGAGAGCGCCCCCCCCCGTCTCACTGCATGACCATTGCAGGTGTGCGGAGCATGCGCAGTACAGACATCCGGTGGTCTGCCATCTTGAGCTGGGGCTATGCTGACCACATGCTGCGGCTGAAGAGCAGACAGAGCGAGCCTCCCGTCAGCTTCCTGCAGTGCTCCCCACTGTACCAGGTGAGGCAGGAGCCGGGGAGCGGGTCGGCCGGGAAGTGGGCAGCCCAGGGAGTCTGCGGCCCAGGGAGTCTGGTAGCAGGTGGCCCTTCCTGGGAAGAGGCTCTGCCAGTTAGTCATGCTGAGGGGACAGCCAAGCATCTCAGCCAGCAGCTCCAGTCACCATATGTTAAGAAACGGCACATAAAATTTAAAAAATGCACTTTAGAGGGGGAACCATCCGGTGCTGCATCCCCTGTCAGTGCCTCTCTCCTTACCTCAGCCTTAGATTGTTACAAAATACAAAACAAATTAAAACATCTTATTTAGCTATGAAATTCTCCCAGTTTTTTAAGAATGGCAGTCATTCATCATGTGGTCATTTCCTTATTCATTTCATTTATTCACTGAGAGATGACTCGGATAAATGGGGTAAATAGTCAGTTCATTGAAGCACTATGCAGAATGTGAAGAGAGAATGTACACAACACTGCCCTCTAGCTGCAGTATTTGTACAGCGCATGCCACTACCTCACTCCTCTTCTCCCTTAGGTTACCAGCTGTGCCTGGGTGCCTGACAGTTGTCAGCTCTTTACGGGCACCAAGTGTGGCGCTATCACGGCATACGGCAGCCGCTTCAGCTGCAGCACGGTACGTGCGGCATACCCGGTCCATACCCTGCCAACCGGGTCACTCGGATCGGCTCTGTGTAGAAAGACCACTGGTGGTGCTAGAACGTAAAGTGCTTCGTGCTGCCAATTATTGGCTCCTCTCTGCCATGTGGGAGGACTTGCCTTCCCCTAATTGGGCAGCCTGCCCTGAGGCTCTCCCCGCCCTTACTGAGTGACCTTGTCTCGCACAGCCCTTGGAAGTGGAGGTGGAGTCCCAGCTGCAGCTGTACGGCCACACAGAAGAGGTCACAGGCCTGTGTGTCTGCAAGCCGTTCAGCATCCTCATCAGCGTCAGCAAGGATGGCACCTGCATCCTCTGGGACCTCAACAGGTGCGTCCACAGGCGGCCAAGCTCTGTTAGTGGGAGGAAAGCTCCCATAGTCTTCCTAATCCCTAGCTTGTGTCTGTAAACGCATCAGTCTAATTGGGCTCTACTTAAGTGAAGGGTGTCCATCTATCCTCATGCTGTTGTTCTGAAGTTCTCTGCAAGTTGTTGCTCTCCACCTTGCTGCCCAACACCCCGGTCTCCCCCTCCCATCCCACAGGTTGTGCTACGTGCAGTCTCTCACCGGCCACAAGAGTCCCGTGGTAGCCGTGTCTGCCAGCGAGACGACGGGGGACATCGCCACGGCATGTAACTCAGGTGAGGTCGAGGCCCCAGACAGGACCCCATCTGGAGATTCCACAAGTGTTTTGTGAGATGTATGTAATCCTGTAACCCTGTGATAATGTGGGGGTGATGCACCAGCAGGGGTCAGTATGAAGCAGAACATCTGTCTGAGGTCTGTTCTGCTATTTAATTTTTTTGTGCCATGTGTGGCGTTTCATCTTTCTATTGTTGTTGTTGTTGTTGTTGTTGTTGTTGTTGTTGTTGTTGTTGTTGTTGTTGTTGTTGCTGTCTTGGATACCTGGGAGCCAGTGGGCGGCGGGAGTGACCTGCGGCTGTGGACAGTCAATGGGGACCTGATCGGTCACGTGCACTGCAGGGAGATCATCTGCTCAATGGCCTTCTCCAACCAGCCAGAGGGCGTATCTGTCAATGTCATCGCAGGGGGGTTGGAGAATGGTGTGGTCAGGTAGGGAGAGACCCTGGGGTCTGATCCCCCCCCCCCCAACCCCCCAAATAATGCC
>JAODJW010000041.1:14085033-14120791 GCA_026777045.1 Hyperopisus bebe
CCCACCCACCCAGGCATGCCAGCTTTGCACGGGATAAACGCCTTCTCATGACGCCTTTTGAGGCTAACCTAAATCCTGCTAGCCTGTGTCCAAGCAACCGCTTCAAAATCCCCCGTTCCATTTTAATCACAATGGCTGACTCATTCTTCCACTGCAACATGAAAAGGAGTTTCTCTCCTTTTAGAAACAGATGTTGTAAAATCCTTTAATCATCCTCTGGCGGTGGAGATGGCGCTTGAGATGAGTCGCGTGGCTGAATGAAAGGGCCCGCGTGCTAACGTAATTAGCCACGTCGGCCAACTGCTGCCTGTTGTGTTCAAGTGTTTAAATAAGCAACACCTGAAATTGCTTTTCGGATAAACGGCCTGTCTGAGAGTGTAGACAGTGACGCAGTAAACCTTCTGTAGCTGGTGACTCGAACAAGAGTTTACAAACCGGGGACCGCTGATTCCTGCAGCCTTCAGGAGCTGTCATGTCTGTGCCTGGAGCAGTATTTATTCTAACATTAGTGTGAGGGCTATCCCATGTCCCTTCAGGGTCTGCCCAATTCACACTTAGTCTTCCAGGACTTCAGAAACACCGCTACATAATGTGTCCCTATCCTGATCATTCACCCGTACATCAGTACCCAGGTAGAAGCATACCATTCAGGGCTAAGTGTTTGCGCCCAGCACTGAAATGAACACAGACCACCATTTTGAACTCCTGAATATTTCAGGGTCTTTGTGAGGTGCACTAAAATTACGTCTATGACGAAAAAAAAATAACATGTCGTTGGGGGGTGGTGTGTTCTTTTAAAAGTGCCCTGTCCAGATCTAAAGGGTTAATTTCATTTAAATGTCCAAAAAGGCTAAACTACTAAAGTGGACATCATTGTGGAATTGTTCGTTGTCGTGAGAGGTGTTTAGCATTGGATAGTGAGGGAGATACCCTTGCACAGGGGACCCCGGCTCTGATAGTCGAGCTCAGCTCAGCATGGAGACACGTGCACGGCGGACCCTGACTCCGATCTTCTTTGGCAGGCTGTGGAGCACGTGGGATCTGAAGCCTGTCAGGGAGATCACTTTTCCGAAGTCCAGCAAACCCATCGTCAGGTACTGTCACTCAGTCCTTCTGCAATATGTCGAGCTGTGTGTCCATCCATCCATCCTTCTACCCTTCTTCCAAGTGTTAATGAGGGGGTCTTGAACCTAGCAGCATAGGACACAAGGCTGGGATACACATTACAGGTTATCAATCTCTAACTATCTATCTATCTGTCTGTCTGTCTAGTGTGTTCATGCGTACATGTGTGTGTATGTGTGTGTGTAATTATATGCAATGCATATGGATATGGATACAAAGTATGGGAGACACAGTGACTCGCTGGGTAACGCTGCTGCCGCTCACCTTTGGGGTTCGAATCCCGCCTCCCTTGCCAGTTTTACCCTCTTATGGATTTCATTCAAAGACATGCTGTACGGCTAAATGTACATGTTATTAACATCTTTCAATTGCCAAGAGTTTTAAGATTGTGCGTGTTTGATTTGTACTGCAGTAGAATCCCATCCAGGGTTTACTCCAGACTGAGCTCTGTGTTACCTGGGATAAGGTCCTGGATGGATGGATGGATGGATGGGTTGCCTGATAACAAAATCAGAATAATAGTGAGTAAGTGGTCAGTTGAATAGTACTGAATGATGCTGTCACTTCTGCCCCCCCCCAGCTTGACGTTCTCGTGTGACGGACACCACCTGTACACGGCGAACAGCGAGGGCACAGTGATCGCCTGGTGCCGCCGTGACCAGCAGCGGCTGAAGCTGCCCATGTTCTACTCATTCCTCAGCAGCTATGCCATTGGGTGACCGCCCCCCCCCCCCCAGCCACCACTCTGTGCCCTTTGTGAGCATCTAAAGCAGGAAAATCAGGTGCAGAATCCCCCACTTCAGGATCCTGCCTGAACTTCGAGGGGCGAAAAGCCTGTTCCTGTGCTTTAACTACGGATGGATGTGTCTGATTTCTGCATGTGTATATGTTCAGGCGTGTGTGTACGTGTTTACAGCATCGCTTTACATATTCTGCCGTCTGAAGTGCTGTTCAGCCCCGGGTTTCTGCTGGTGCGACGTCATTTATTTCCGGCAGCCTGCTGTGAATTGGCCGCTTTGCCAGACGAGACCCTGAAATCGGCGCCGCTCCTCGACGGGACTGAGACCTTGTCACCGGTCCGTGGATCTGAGGAATCTGCTTTACCCCCCGCTGAGCTGTGACACTGAATCCGGCGGCGCAGAGGCCGCCTGCAGGCTGTGGGTCCCCGGCCTGGATGTCGAGCTTGCCGATATCATAGCCCTGTCACTCCTGTCGTGATTACATTCTTGTCCG
Organism: Hyperopisus bebe; assembly: GCA_026777045.1. Classification (NCBI taxonomy): domain Eukaryota; kingdom Metazoa; phylum Chordata; class Actinopteri; order Osteoglossiformes; family Mormyridae; genus Hyperopisus; species Hyperopisus bebe. The sequence continues at coordinate 14,087,392 of JAODJW010000041.1, forward strand.
CCGCTCTGCAGTACATGACGTGTGTGTTCTCTGAACCCCGTAATGACGGGCAGTCTCGTTTCGGGTGCAACGGCGAATTACAGTCTTGCCGTTCGCCGGCACCTTTCGCAGTGGAGCCTTTGGTTTTTCATCCCTGTTCCAGAATTGCGTGACAAGCTGTGTTATGGAGGTTTTCCCGCTGCTAAAGAATGAATCTGGACACTGGCTGGACACCGATGCTGGGAACGACCTACCAAAGATATGACCTGTGCTGTTTTGTTCTTGTTTTGTCTGTTCAGTGAACTCAGCTCATGCGCATGAATCTGTTGACGTTAAATGTGCAAATTATTGTCATGTCTTTCCCCTTCATCCTTTTGACATGACATTCCTTTGTTTGGCATGCTGTTCCTTCCAACTACCCATACTTTTCCTGCAAATTGTACAGGAACTTTTTAGAGAGAAAGGAATAGGAAAAATGGACGGGCAGGCAGGAGGGTATAATCTACCAGCTGCTGAAATTCTGCTAGTATAGCAGAGATACTTTGCTGCAGTGTTTTGGAAATAGTTACTTGTAGACTGTCACTGTAATTGGAGCCACGTCTCATAATGAAGTCTCTGTGGATCCACAGAGCTCCACCGAAGGCTGTTTTTTTTCACAGATCCCGCACTTAGCAGCCTGCACGTTTTAAGTTGGGCCTCTAAAGTGAGCCACTATCCCAAGCACCTATCCTCACATGACCTTAAATTTTACTTTTAAAATTGCACGATACCAAACGTGGCGCTGTTTGAGGAATGTGCTGTGCAAAAAAGCAGCTCTATTTTGATAAAAATTAAGGTATTTTTAAGAGGCGTTTAATTCTGTGAATTTTAAAGATCTGCCTGAGCATGTAGACAGTCCTTTCTTTTCTGTAATTATATTTGTAATTATATTTGTCTTTATTGGTGATTGTCGAAATGATGTGGGGGGGGGGGGCTGTGAAAGCGGACTGCTCCGTAATCTGTGAGCGATCGAGGTCCTGTCCTGTCCGTTGTCTTCGACGGCGCGTGGGACGGGGGCTGGGACCACGTGCCAGTGCAATACCATGACGTAATAGCGCCCGTGAATGACAATTTGCAGTGTCGGATCTCACGACCTGTGTTTGCTCTCCTCTATGAACAATCTCAAAAATGCGGTGACTTAAATGAGTTTGTTATCCATTATTTATTATTATTATTATTATTTGCATAGAGATTCGATGTAAGAAAGGGTTAATAGTCGAGGGTGGAAAACAGTTTCCCTTTAATGTAGCAGGTGGCCTCTTAAAAGCCTTTTAAAATGTTTTGTTTTTTATTTATTAAATTCCATTATCAGAAGGTTTCTTTGTGTGAGACACGCCCTTTCCTTTCCAGTTTCCCATATGACTCCTACCCGGAACAGTTTTTTTTTTTTTTTTTTTTTTTTTTTTTTACAGAAACACAAATCGTTCTTTTGATATACTCAACCAGTCCGTGTGGATATTTTCTGCTAGCTGTACTTACGGATCATACGGACCGCATCTGTAATTTCAATATGTGTTTTTTTTTTCCCCCAGTTCATTTCTCCTGGACACAGAAACAATCATTTGTTTTCCTATAATCAAAACTCGACAAGGCGGTATGAAGTATCCCTGCAAAATGTAGTTGAAATATTATAAGATGTACTTTTTTCTTAAACTAATTTTTATAAAATCATAATTAACTTGTCGCGCCAGTTCTGTAGCGGTGTTTTCCCCTTCTCTGTGGAGGATAAGTCGGCTGGGTGTGAAAGAGCTTTTTTTTCTTTTTTTTTTTTTTACCTGTCCCAAGTATACACTACATCAAGAGGACATAAATGTAAATATTCGTGAAATGTTGAAATGCGTGTTGTCTTCCTTCTAAACCTGGTCGTGTTTTTGCCCCGAAAGCATCGGTACCCCACCGATCCGTAACGTTATTCTCCTTTTAAAACACCTTACTGTCGTAACCGCACGAACAGCGCCTAGTGTTTTGCCCTCAGGTCTTATTATTCGAGTTGGTCCTTCAACACCAAGGAATTTATTTCCATAAAAATATAGCCGTATCGACCCTGAATAATTGCTGTGTGATTGCTGTGTGTGATATACACACACACACACACATATATACATACTCACACCGGTACATGCTCCCGTTTACCTGCACCCCGGCGTACATCCCATTTGCCATCGATCATTTCTTATAGGCTAGTGTTTAGTCAAAAGAGAGACTGGAAAATGTCTCTGGTTTAGTAAACGCAAACGAAAATTAGCTAGAAGAAGATATACAGCATGCACATCGAAAAATCGTAACTGATTTTTCTACTTGCTTTTTTTCTGATTAAGCCGATGTCCTGAAATACCACAGGTTCGAGTTCATAGCTACAACAACCTATGATGTAGACGCTTCAGCTGTATGATACCACTTTCTGGGAAGGGTTTGGCAGACCATCCATTGTACCTATAATTTATTACAGTAGAAAACGTCCCTTCTGGCTGGCGCAAATCGGCAAATTAATATGGTGTTATTACAAATAAGTCATTGTCTGTGGGTTAGGGACCTGTTTATACAATTATAATCCGACCTACAATTTCAGAAGAATGCTGATTGATACCTTGAGTGGAAGAATCTATAATGTTGCTTTTTGTGGTAATTAATGGAGAACCAAAACCAACATTTCTTAACGGCATTAAAGTGGTGCCCCTGGTTACATAGATTTCAATTAATTGGCGTTGATTTAGGATTACGTCGGGTCGTTATATATTAGAAACTGGAAGCAGACATAACACAGCAAATGGGAATGGATCTGTACCAATATCTTGCATGAATAGAGCCATAATTAAGTAATAACGTAGTATCACGTTGCTTCTAGGTTCATATCACACATTTATTTATGGGCATAGGGAATACAAAAACAACACCGTCAAGGAGCATAGTAGTATAAATAGCTGACTGATGGCTCCTAATTTTTAGTTTCTTTCACAAGTGCTCCCGATCCTTAAAGACGGAACAACTGGGGGACCCGGTGATGTAAACGGTGATGTAAAAGTAAGCAGGGAATCCTAGTTCCCAAGAGCTTCCAACAGCAATGAGCGCCAGTCGGCCGAAGCAAATCTAAAATGCACCGGGATGCCATTTTCTTATTTGTGCACAAAGGAAATGGAGGAGTTGCGGTATCTGATGACAGGCAAAGGGGAATATTTCACACGGACGTTGCGTGATCGCGTTTGAGGGATGTGCACTCCGGAGTGCCCGCAGCCCAGGGCGTGATCGGGAGCAGAGCTGGGTGTGGAGTCGACCTCAACCGCATCCGCCTGATCCGCGTTCACATCCTCCCAGAGAGGTCTTCCCCCAGCCGTATTGTCAGTATTTAGGGGTGCAGAATTGCTGATCGGGATTGGAGTTCAGCTGTAGTCGGGTACACCGTTCAGTTCAGCGAAATCTCCGTGCATGCACGGCGTATTAGGGTGGGAGAAACGCCTGGCATGAAGCTGGAGCATCTACATTGGTTATCAGTCAGCCTGCTAACACAGTGACAGTCGGTGCGGGGTTTTCCTCTTAACTGGGAGCGACTTCCCCCTTCGCTCGTATTAATACTGCTTTTTATAGCACTGGAATTGGTGTGATTTCCCCAAATATCGGATAATCGCTCATTTCAGGTAAGTAAAGCGACACTTACACGTTTATATTGTATATTTGGAGTTCTCTCCTCCAATCAGGCACAACCAATAGCTCTGTTCATATCGAAATTGAATATGGTTGCTTAAATAGGCATCAAGCGAGAGGGAATGCTGGTGAAATGTAACAATTATGTGAAATGATATCTGATAAAGTCCGAAACGATCTTTCCTGGCAAACGCAGAGAGCTGCATTCGTGTCAGACAATGGAGGAAAAAGAACCAGGGAAGCCGCTATTTGCAGTAATACTGTAGATATTTCATTAGAATTGCACTACTTTAAGCTACACCTAGCTCAGCCATCACAACCTTTGATGTATGTTGGGCATAATTCAGCCTTCCGAGAGTTTTTGGGTAAATATTATGTGACGTTTTGGTGAAAATTTAATGTCTATGCATCAGAGGCACTGGGCGGTATAAAATATCGAATTACTTGAAAGGCTTAATGAAAGTGATGTGGGATCCGTAATGACAGACAGGTCCGCTGGCGTAATTTGGATGTTGAGGGGCACCCCCGTGCTATACCGTGTCGACTGTAAGCTATCGTTTTAGGTTTTAATTGAATTTAGGCATCCACCTCCCTTTTTTGCACCAGGTGACCAACTCTCTCCCTGTGCAGACGCCTTCATTTCAGGATAACATCCTTTGAAAACGGTCATCATCAGCGATTTTAATTCAAGTTCAATTTGTTTTAGATGATCGGGGGGAGGGGGTTAATTCTTGCGCAACGCAAGAGAGGAAAGTGTACTTTCACTGTCCTCATTCAAAGAGGAAAAGTCGATTATTAGAATCATATCAGAAATTTTCAATTTTGTGTCTAAGACGTTAGACCGAAGGGGAATAACTGTATTTTATTAGTCGCGAGAAGCTCAATAAACCTTTTAGATCTGGGCAATTTTCTGTTATTGATTGTACACGCACATACATATACAGTTATACACAGGCATTCTTATTTCATAAATGGTTTTTTGATTTAAAACACTGAAATGCTTAACTGTTCTTAAACTGTTACTTATGTGTACATTTCTGTGTGCTTTTTCATAGTTATACGTGAATCCATATTGCGGTGCGTGAAAGTTTATTTGTTTTTGTCACAAGTTGACACGAGCATATGGGGGCATTAAGAATAAATAATTAAATCACTTCAGGAGGAGGATCGCCCCTCATCAGCAAAGGAACATCACAGCATCGTTCGCTAACTCCCTGTGTGAGCAAACGGGGATCCCACCCCATTCCGGCACTAGCAGAGATGCATCTCCACGGTTCCGGATTTAAAAATGACTTGTTGACTGACACCTGGCTGCATCTGGCATAGATGCAGCATCGAAGTGCCTTAGCCAGCCGTTCGGGTGAATGTGTCAGGCAGCTGCTGTGTGCATTTACTCCATCGGCTCACGCTGGTAAATTAAGGCTCCCGCCTATTAGGCCCTTAATTTTTATTGTGGGTCCCGCGGCGGGACTGACGTGGCCCATCCGGCTCTGACATTGCCTTGGCAACTGGCTTGCGTGGGGTTTATGGATGGTGGCTGACTGCAACCAGCTCGCTCTTCCTTCCTGTGAAGGAGGATCTATTAAGGGTGGCGCAGCTGAGCTCGGAAGCCTGATTGCTTGATTGATTACGAGCAGCGTTGGTCAGGAGGTGCGGATCCTCTCTGCTCCTGAGGTTTTATGGTAACATTTCGGTATGAGCCATGCATAGCGGATGGGGCGTCGCCTTGATTTGAGAGCCCGGCGGAGATACTGGGGGGATTGAGGCGTGGTGCGTTTAGACAAGGTACGGAGGAGGGGCGTCATTCATATTAGCTATCGATCTGTGTCAGGGAGGATTACATTTAGGCACCACGGTCAGATGTAGCGAGCCTGCTTCTGGCATCACTGGGAACAAGGTAACCTGCGCATGTCATTTAAAATACCAGCAGTGTCCTGGGGCTGCATACATTAAATCCAAGCGTATATAAATCAAAACTTTACTGGCGAGAGGTTTTTAGTATCCATGTAAAATGTGGCATGGCACAATAACCATGATGCATTGGGGTCTTCATTGCGCTCGCATCAGAATTAGGCTTGGGCGGTATTACGGTATACCCCGGTATCTAGAAATCCCGATGGTATTGTTTTTAATTTCGAAAGGAATACAGACGTGCCTCTTACTATGAAAGTGATACGGAGATGCTGCTTTGAGGTGATGTACTGTATTCCACAGCGTCAGCGGGATTGGAGCCACACTTTAAAAATAAATAAAAATAAGCAAACAAACAAAGAAGTCGAAGAATAACGCCGGAGGTCAATGTTATAAAAACAACACGCGACGTGAATGCGTTGTGAACTGCTGGTGCGGCAAACTTGATTCAGTGTGCATGTGATCGCAGATCGGGCGGTGACGGTGATATCAATACATGAAGGGTGATTTTTAACTTTAGCAAGGAGTTGTCTCCTCGTTTCCATAGCATTCACACTGATGAGCCGATTCAGACTATCTCTGATTCAGGAATTTACAGTAGCTTAGTCGATTTACGTTATGTATTCTATTCTGTACCAGGGTGAAATGTCTGGAAGGTATGATGACATGAAAAAATGGATACCACCCAAGCCTAGCCAGAATATACAGTTTTTTGAATGAATAAATGAATGTCGAGGCATGGTTCAAATCTGTTATTTGACATTTTATACCAGTTTAAAGCCTTCTGTTTTATCACATGGCCTAAAAAGCAAGAAATTGGTCATTTTTTGTTGTACATTTAAACCGGCCAGCAGTCAGAGTTTAATTACAATTTGTAATATGAATAAGTTTGTTTTTATAGTAAATATAGATACAGAATGGATCAACTGTAAAAAATGAGTCTATTTGAAGCGACTAGCTTTCACCTACACTCTGCTGTACAGCCTGGTAGACACCAGGCTGTCAGTGTCATCACAATTTCACAATACTTTTTACACCATTTCTGGTTAGTTTTAGTTAGTATTAAATAATCAGCGTTTAATTGTCCAGAGTCCATAATTGACCCACCCCCAGACACCTAATTCCTAAGCAGCTGTAATGAAATAGTCCTTATCGGAACCATTCATTTGCTGTAATAAATTCTTTATGAAACCGTTGTGTTTCTCTTTATGGATATTGGTGTATGCTTCATTTAACTGATTTCAAAATAGGCCAGCTTATCACAGTTCATGAGCACAGTCATGGAGGTGGGGAATAGGCCCTCAGAACCAGCAGAAGTGCTGTTTATATTTGGAGTTCCTCACGTTCGATTAACAGACCACTGCTGACAGTCTGTCAGCCCCAGTACACGTGTATGCCGTTGCTATTGGCTGCCATCTCGACGTCGTCATTGGCAGAGCACTTGCTGCCCTCCGTCACATGACACATTTAAGTACTTCTGTTTGCTCCTTATATGCGCCCCCCCCGACATTCTGTCATCTCACACTGACCCCAAAGTCCCTAGGCAGGTCTTTTAGCAAAATCGTCCAGCTCCTCTGCCTTGACTGTGTCAACTAAGGCATCTGCGTTTGCCCTCTGCTCACAGATGGGCTCCGGTGGAGTCTGCCAAAGCCGGCGTGTGGCTGGAGGTAGCCCAGTAGAGCCCACACACACACACACACACACACACACATCTGTTGAGTACTGAACAGATGTATTTTAAACATCTCATAGCAGATATTCCATTTACACAGCTGGGGTACTGTAGAAGCTGAGCAGAAAGTGCTTCACTAATAGGTGCAGAGCAGAACCATGCACCTGGGTAGTAAATCAGCACGATTATGAGCCCACTGCCTCAGTCATACCTTCACATGCTCTGATTTTTTCTTTCTTTTTACCTATTTCTAATTTCTGCATTTCCCCAATCCTTGGTGAAAGTGTTAACACTAATTAAATATGTACTGAAGTGTATAGTAAATTAGAGCATGGACAATGTGTTTTCCACCTCTTTGTAAACTGTTTTTAGAGCTCATCGGATCCATTAATGAGATGCTCATGGAATTGAGGGGATGGATTCATTAACAGGTAGAGAGGCTGTTTATCCTTGCTTGAGCCTGCGGCATGTCAAACACACCCAGGTGGGCTGCCTAGGGGGCAAACCCCGTAATCCGTGTATGTGGCATCTTCGGATGCTAGCTAGTTATTTTGCGTCGTGTTCATAAAGGCACGCTGCTGACCTACCTTACTGCGCTTCTGCGGTGGAGAAATGGCCCCAGAGGACCATCCTGGTGGCCTCCACAAAACATTCTCAAAACAGTCTGAAAATGTTGTGTAGCTCTTGCTCCAATAATGCTAACCCTTATTCCTGGGCATTCGCTGGGAGCTCAGCCTAGCTGCACAAATGCCTAGTCGACTCCTTGACAGCTGTATGTTTGTAATGTGCCATTTGCCTCACTTGTTTGTGACTTTGGACAAAAACATCTGGTAAATAGAAGTAAAATTAAAAAAAAAAATAGAAAAAGTAAATATGGGATGTTGGAGTGGGGAGGCATGGTGGTGCAGTGGTTAGCACTGTCAATCTACACCTCTGGGACCAGGGTTTGAGTCTCCACCATTGCTCCATGTGTATGGAGTCTGCATGTTCTCCCCATGTCATCGTGGGGTTTCCTCCGGGTACTCCGGTTTCCCCCCACAGTCCAAAAACATGCTGAGGTTGATTGGAGTTACCAAATTATCTGCATGTGTGAGTCAATGGTGTGTGTGAATGCGCCCTGTGATGGGTTGGAGCCCCATCTTGGGTTACACCCTGCCTTGTACCCGTAGGCTCTGGACCTCTGTGACCCTGAATAGGACAAGTGGTAATAGAAAATGGAGGGTTGGGACTTTGGAGTGACCTGACACCCTATAGTGAAAACAAGCATTAAGAAATGTCTGTCTAATAGATTATGTTCCACCAGTGTTGTGAGGCAGTAAAGATGCTTATGACTAAGTAGCTGTGTTTCATGGGGATTTTCCATGCAAATAGTTTTATCAAGTGGAAATAAAACATTTTAAAAGGCCAGTGGGGTGTTCACAGATTGAAATGGCTTAAGTGTACCAATGAAACACATGAACATTTGCAAATCAACAAAGTATAATATGCTAAATGGAGCATCTCAGATTGGAGATTCTCTGTCACTGGTGAGATGACGCTGTTTGTCCGCATCCTTTAACTTGGTGTTTTCCAATCCAATCCTGGGGGACCCACAGACAGTCCACATTTTAGCTCCCTCCCAGCTCCCGGGAGCAAAAACATGGACCGACTGTGGGTCCCCGATGACCGAATTGGGAAACGCTGCTCTAACCTGTCCTCATGTGACCTTGCAGGAGGCCACCATGAAGGATGCCATGGCCAACAACAACACAGCCAGCATCTCGCAGGCGAGGAAAACCGTGGAGCAGCTGAAGATGGAGGCCTGCATGGACAGGATAAAGGTGGGTGGGACCCGTGCATGTATATACAGCTAAGGGTTCCCCGGCACTGCAGTGAAGCTCTACATGTAGATGTTAGTGAAGTGCTGTATCACATTTGCCTGCTGAAAGCCAGGTAGTTTAACCTGACAACAGAGGAACACCCTCACGGCGGGAATGTATGGGGGGGTAATTTGGCTAAAGCGCATCACATATATCAGAAGCCAACTCACATTAGGTGTCTGTCACTTTACAAACACCACAGTGTTTTCATATATTAAGTGCTAGGTAACAGGCACAAGGGGTGGCTCTTTGGGATAGGACTGTGTGAGTGTGGTCTGAAGGTTGTTGGTTCAAATCCCATGCTGGGTGATTTCACCATTGTGCCCTTAGCAAGGCCCTTAGCCCTAATTGCTCCAGGGACTGGCTGACCTTGCTTTCTCAGATGTACATTGCTTTGTGTAAAAGCTTCTGCTAGATAAATAGATATAATGTAAGTCATAGCGCAAGCGAATGCCATTCAGAATCAGAGTTTTCACACCTGTAATTCAAATTCACTTTCCATCTGTAGAGTATCTTCATCTACCCAACTAAAAGTGCACTTTGATGCCAAACTACTGCAGTGATGCAGAGGCTTGGACAGCAGCTGTAAGTGTGCAGAAATAAAAACTGAGTTCAAATCAAGGAGACTACCAGTATCTTCTGGGATATTAATTGGAAAAAAAGGGGAACATTCCTATTTAGGATGTAGGGGCCTGTAACTCAGCATGACCATTCATAGGAAGCTGTATATCACAATCATCCAACCGTCCAAATATCCACTTATCCTGGTCAACATTGTGGTAATATCACAGTCTATTTTCTAAGTTTCTTGTGATTTGTCTTGGAACATGAAACATCAGTTATAAATATAAAGGTCCAATCAGTACGCAGGATCTGTGTTGCAGATGCTCGGAGCCTTTCTGCAGGGCCCCTGCATCTCCCTACATGTCAGTATCTATCACTCACTGCTCTCCCCATGCCTCAGAGACGCCAATTGCATCACCGGATGCACATGGAAGTGTCTCGTGTTTACAAGCACCCCCTGCAGGATAGGCTGATCCAAGGACAGGCCGCCACCTCCACCTTCCCATGAGGCTCAGGGTGAGCTGGACCTGACGTTGCTGCCCACCCTCATGGTGTTGGTCCCGACACAGCCTGTGTTTTGCAGCTCGTAGGGCAACAAGCTAGTGAGAGACTCCACACGTGAACATACGTGTTCGTATGACACATATCCCTGTGACACACAACACGTATACCCGTGAATGCAGACTGACTGGCTGACCAGCAAAGCTGATTTTCACCAGTTCCCTCTGGTTTTTATCCCCAAAGGGCTGAGTAGATTTTTTTCCCACCTACGAGAAGGCTGTTATACCATTTTCAGCTTTCTTGGTGGGTGGAGTCCTGTAAACTGTGAGATAGTCTTTACATGCAACAATACAGTATAAGTAATTAAGTCTAACGAAGGCTGCACTCAGACCTGTGCGATACAAAGGGCATCTCCGTGCTATTATTCACACTAGATGCGCGCATATATATATAGTGATGCAATCGGTGCAGGAAGGAATTGCAGGGGAGGGAATAAAAAACAAAAATCACTCTTTTGGGGGGAGCGGTTGAGCTGGAGGAGACCTTTTTAAAATTGCATTATATGCTAGTAGAAATTACACGACATTAACAAATTAAAATGATTAAAATCTGTAAAACAGACTGGCACCACGCATCGGATACATCGGACTGCTATGACAAGTAACGGAACGAGTTTACGGGTGGGGAATTCATTCAGTTAACTTACATACTTTGGATTCTATATGTAAGGTTTATTTGCTGTCTTTTTGCACCGTGAAATTATCTACTGAGTCTTAATTACAGTAAGTAACACGAGGTCCGCCCTCGTCTGTCATCAGGCTGAGAATGACGCTGTAATTACCCGTCTCTCCGATAGCCGTGGCCGTAATGCAAACCCTGGCCGCCGCTACTGTCAACACAAATCACGGCCGTTTTTTAAAAAAGGGGACGCAATAAGATTAAACTAAAAATTCAACTAGCCCTAAGAACCTTGATATCTTTAATCGGCGTATGATAATTGTAATAAATTTGGAACGGAATTAGTTTATTTGTCATTTTGTCAAATAAGGATTCAAAATATAACTTTGAATATATTTACATTTACAAGAGCGTTGCTGCGGCACAAAATGAGCATTACAGGTCATATATATGTCGTCCTGGCGTATAGCAGGTCGGCTGCAGAGATTGCGTGACCTCTGTTCGCTGGCGATCATGCTGATTATTGCAAATGAGCAACCTTGGTTAATTTATCAAAGCTGACGCAGGCAAAAAGCAGATATTACTAGGGTTCCGCAGATTTGCTTCCTGTTTCTTTGGGAGCAGAGCTCTACATTTTAAGTACTATAATATTTCACTGGATAAGCAAGCTCGCAGTAATCTCTTTGTCTTCCAGATCAGATACAGCTAGTAAAAGCCATTCCTGTGAAATAACCATTTCTGAAACATCTCGACATACCTATATATGTGTGTATGTCAATCAAAAAAGTGATGTCAAATGTCTTGCATTTTGCTTGGTTACTTACGGTTACGGTTAGGGCTGGGTAGGGGTTAAGGTCGTCATGTTGAGATTAGAAATTTCCCCATACAAATGAATGGAGGATCCCCACAAAGATATAACTACAAACCTGTGTGTGTGTGCGCGTGTGCGCGCGCGTGCGTGCGTCTGTCTGTGTACTTGTTGGGAACGTCTTTTGTTACTTTTTATGCTAGTCTTTTGACTTTAGTGATCCTTATGAGAATGTTCCTTATGTCTTGCCGTTTATACTAATGTAATATCTGATGTGCCTTTTCCCATACAAATAATGTTTTTCTTTATTTGCTTTGCCTTGAAGACCTTTTTGGGAAAATTAGTATAGTTAAAAATAATAAACTCCCATTTTGAAATATTCACATATTGTTTGGAAAATAGTGCAACGTATTTTATCTTGTATGGACATTTTGTCTTGTATCAGCCATTCTTAGTGAGTAATATTGTTCTTTTTTTAAAGCTTTAAAAAGAAAAGTCAAGTCATTTATTTTAGCTGTTTATGATTTCGTGATCCTAAAGTAATGCAAAAATAATGTCAGGTGTCTGTCATGAAGTTCAGTTATTTATTTAACATATTATATTAGTATTAAATAGTATTAATATTTATAATGTAAATAATATTTAATATGTATTGGTTATTTATTTTTTATAATATAAAAATATTACTTAAATTCTTTAGCCACTTGCAATCAGTGTATAACGTGTACACAGTGTTGTCTATGAATTTTAAAACAATTACTAATGCACAACACTAGCTGTGTATTTCTGTATTACCATGTTGCCATCTGATGTCAAGTGTCAGTCCTGCTAGGTTACATTTACTAAGCAGTTCCATGTAGATAAATAGAAAAAAAGCACATTTATTTCAATGTTATGTAGGCTCATGGTAAGCATGGTACAGCTAATAGCAGGACGTACAGCTAATAGCAGGACGCACAGCTAGCAGGCGGCTGCGTAATTACAGCCTGCCTGCACTGCGCTGCTCCGCATGACACGCAACCCAGGGGCCTGCTGCCCGTTGCTTTTTCTGTTCCCCATTTGGTGCAAATTCCAAAATGCCACAAAGCTGTTCTAACTGGAGCTGTAGGACAGGCATCCTGATAGGCCGGTGGTTGGTGAAGAGGTCAGTATGGCACCAGCAGGATTATATACCACAGGACCACAGTCTGGGACCTATTCACTCTGTCTGGGGCTTGTAGCTCTGCTCTCTGTTGGTTTTTGTTGAGTGTCAATTGCCACGACACTAGATAGATAGATAAGTGGGTAGATAGATAGATAGGTGGATAGGTGGATAGATGGATGATGGATGGATGTTACAGATGGGCATAGTGGAGGATGAAGGGACCATCCATGCTGTGGCTTAAAATATAACAAGGGGTTTTATTTTAAGTAAAAGAAAACAAGAAACAAAAGGAACCACAAAGGGAGCTAAAACACAGGCTGATAGGTAGAAATAATGAACTAAAGCAGGGGGCAACACTGTAACACACATGGCAAATACGGAGCAACACAGGAACAACTACAGCAGAACAACTACACTGACCAACACAAAACTAATGCAAGGGCAGGTACCTCAATACAGACATGATGAGGATAAATGAGAGAGGTGTGGGCAGTGACAAACACTAGGAACAAGCACAGGTGAGGGCAATCAACAGATAAAAGTATCAGACATCAGGGAGACTAGATAACAAGGGAAAGTGAACAATACTACAAACAGGGAATAACAGGGAGCAAAAATAAGGAACTGTAACAAAAATACAGAAATACATAACCAAGAAAATACAAAGATGCACGTGTGATAATTGAGGCTGGCCTCTAGCAACAACCAAAGGGGACGCCTTGATGACATAGCTCAGCCCATGATGTCATGTGGTGGCCCGGGGAAAATAAGCAGATAACACCAAATAGGATGGCCAGCGACACCTGCCAGTCAAATGGGGAACTGACATACAAAAGGGGGCAAGACAGGGACCGATCCTGATAGACAGACAGACAGAAACTTTATTAATCTCAAGGGAAACTGACAGTAGTATATAAATATGGTTGTTTGCCGGATGGATATTACTAGATACCTATCATGAGGCCATGTTGTTTGCTATTGAAAACACCCCAGCATCATGCCTTTATATATATTTATATACCTCTGCAGCAGTGTACCCTCTCATTCCCAGCGCTTTGGGGTCATTTCTGACCTTGGGTCTGTGTGTAATTCTTGCATGCTCTCCTCATGTGTCTTTCTTGTGAAAAGGCATCCAGTTTGCGTTAGCTTTCGTCACTAGTTTGCCCATAGTGAGTGTCTCGTTCCCTGTGATGCTCTCCTGGCTTCCTAGGATGGGGGTCATGCTCACTCTCACCCTGTACTGGAGAAGCGCTTTAGGGTCCTCCATATTGCCTGGAAAAGCGTTTTCTGAAATACTCTCTGTGCCCGTGTCATTGGCTAGGAGGAGGATGATGGGAGTCTCAGGTGTGGGCACAGATGGGCACAGTTCCCTGCCCCGCCCACCCCTTCGGCCCTCTCGTCGTAGCCCCCCCTGGGAGCCTAGCTTGAAGTCGGCTGTCCTTAGACACACTCCCTCGGTGTGACTCTTATCTAGTGCACACAACTGTGCAAGCAGTGACAGATAGAGCTCTCCAGTCCATTTAAATGGTTATTTAAAAATAAGAATTTCCATCTATACATTTTCTAAGTACTGTTCCAGTACAGGGTCTTGGAGGCAGCCTGGGGTCTAGTTTGTGAGGTACAGAGCATGAAGAATGGGATCACCCTGGATGGGATGCTTGTCCAACAAAGGAAACACACACATACTCTCACACACTCTGGGTGATTTAGAGCCACTAGCTGCATGGCACGTGGAGAACATGCAGACTCCACACACACAGAACAGCAATGGGGGCGAACCCTCATCCCTGGAGTTGCAAGACAGAAATGCAACCCACTGAACCCCAAAAATAGGCATTTAATTCTAGATAAATGCATGTGTGTAGGTTATATGACTTTTAATGGATTATTGTGATTAACTTAGCTGTATGTGTGTACTTAGGCTGTGGTTTGATGTGTCAGATGACAAAGTAACAAAGTTCATTTTACCATGATTTTCAAGGTGCTATTTCAGACTTCCTCTCGCTCCTACATGTACAAGGATTCGCAGCTAAATGCAACAGTACAGCACATCTCCTGGAGATTTAGTGTGGGAGATGAAGGTGAAAGCAGCCATGATATTGCATATAAACATAAAACCATCTTAATAGCTTAATTAAAGCATCTAATCTTAAATTGTTACTATAAGCGATATGAATTACACAGTAATATATTAGGTTCTGTGTAAACTGTGCTCCTTCACTAATTCATTTTTACATTTTACGGTTAGTGAGTATGTCAGGCGCAGTTACACAGAGCGACATATGTGACCTGTACACTGACAGTCATTCAGAACAGCTGCGAAGTAACAGCTTCACCAATTCTCATGACGTGGCCCAACTGTTAACGTGAAGTTGTGCTTGGCTCTTAGCTGCTGGGCCTTAAGGCTGATTTAAATTTCCATGTAGAATCCATTGTGTATAATATCTACACACCAGCCTTTAGATTACTTTACAGTTAAACCCCCCCCCCCCCAAAAAAAAAAAAAAAACTTTGGAGATGTAGCACTACCTGTGTCCTTCTAAGTTCCAATTCCTTGTCTTGCCAGGCACTCAAAACACTTCTCTCAAAATAAAGGGGGGGGGGGGAGGTGGTAGACAAGGACGTAAGCATAATAGTTCACCTATTTGTTCACTGGCAGGGTCTAAAGTCTCACTTAATTTTCTCAAAAGTGGAACCTTAAGCTTTGCTGGAGGTGCTTTCAGCTGGTCCTATCTGGATCAGATCGGTTATGTCTGGATCCGGTTGGTTTCCTCCTGTGATGACGCATGCGTGTGTCTGCGTGTTGCATCCCCTAGGTGTCAAAGGCGGCGGCTGACCTGATGGCATACTGCGACGCCCACATACGGGAGGACCCACTCATTGTGCCGGTGCCTGCCTCCGAGAACCCCTTCCGGGAGAAGAAGTTCTTCTGTGCCATCCTCTGAAGTCTGTGCCTGCCCCCCCTCGCTCCCAGAGGCAGGCCGTCCCTGCCGAACCCTTCACCACCTTGGAGTCGACCGGCACCAGCGGGAGTTTAGAGGCAGACGCGACACTGCGTGTGGTTCTGGTCGGGTCACCGGAGGGCTCGTGTCAGTCATCTTTGGGGAGTTCTGTAGCTCTCTGTGTCTCCTTTTGAATCCTTACGCTTCTTTATTAGAGAACAGCTGCCTAGAAAGGTCTTTCGTTTACCTTAGCTACTGGATCACGTGGGCCTCAGGAAAATAAAATGATTCACCACTCAAAACATTCTCATTCCATTATCTTTGCTAATCCCCAGATTCCTTGGTTGGGATTACCCTCAACCAACTGACCCAAAAATGGAACCCATTTGGCCTTACAGGATCACACTCATACCTGTCCAGAGAGTGTGTGTGTGTGAAATACACATCAGTATGAACAATCCGGGGGAAGTAAACATCACACTAGCTACATTTATTAGTACTTTAGCTTTTTTCGTAATTCACACTTTTGATATTTTTCTCTCTTGTCCATGATCACAGCAGTGTATAAAAGGCAGGATTTTACTTTATGTAATTTCAGTAATTACATTTCAATAATTATATAATGCCATTACAATAGCAGATTATCATATTGTATTATCGTTATTATGGTCACAGTATTTTTTGCACAGGATCTGTTCCCTGTTCGGAGTTTATTATCCAGCTTTTTCTGCTTTTCGGTTTTCCGGTTTACAAGATCAACATTATAGGGAGTCCAGCCTCCTGAGTGCTGGTTCGTATTACACATGTTTGCAGTGGATTTTCTGCACACACAGGTTCACAAATGACAGTAGAACACCTTACATCATTTCAGCAGCTGCCTTGGATGCAACAGAAAATGATCTGTATTCATTTGTTCAAAATGAGGTAGATTATACTTCATATATGAGTTACTGAAGTCTTCAATTACTTATCTAAACACAAAAGTGAGAACTCTGTAACATCTCACTATGAAATCTACTTTTGTATTCCATTATCTAAGTATTACAGTATTCACAAAGTTCAAACTTTGTATCTGTTTCCAGGCTCCAGGCTTGAGTACTGTTCAGGAAATACTGCTATCACCGGTTCAATTACATGTATGTGTAAATTAAAATTCAGTTTTCCAAATAGCCCCGTCAACTTGTAAAGGAGAGATTTTGCTAAATATTTATTGTTCCTTTCTCAATCTCTCTGTTTAAATACTAAACAGGCTACTAAAAACTCATCTTTATTGTTGAATGGACCTTTTATTACTATTCATATATATTTATAATTATCTTATGTTCAGTATATGCTTGTATTTATGTTCGCACAAAGCCCTGACTAGAAAAGTTATATTAAGATTCAGTCTACAAAGTTTCTCAAACCACCTGGCCCAAAATAGCAGAGGGTTTTTTTCCCCATGCATTTTTCTAGATAACCGTCGTTATTAATGAACTGATTATTGAAACTATATACACAGTATTGGACCATTTCCTGCAATGAAAGGGCCCCTCTTCTCATATGTTCATCTGATAGCTCTTCCCAGAACATTTTCTTAAAGCCATTTTAAAACCTCCCCCACATCCGATTGCTTGCAAATTTTCTTAGGTTGTTTTCCTCTTCACTATTCCCGACTCTTCATTTGGGCAATGATGTGCTGTTAGACTCGTATACAGTGACAGGAACATGCATGCTCGTCTGATCACTTAGCCTCCTCCTGTCTTTGGAAAGAAACTGTAGATTGTATCATATGTAGAGTGCCAAGTACGGTGAGTTGGGTGTACCTAATGCACCATTATATCACCGTATTGACCGAAAAGCACAATTTTCAAGTTTTTGTTGTTGTTGTTGATGTTGCTGGATTTGTAGACTAGTTATTTTTACAAAAAAGATCTACTTTGCCGAGCACAGAGTATCAAATAAAATGCGTAATATTTCTACTGCTCATTGAAAATTAACATTAAAATTGTTTTGTAAGCTGTACTATAGAGAATGTAGCAAAGTATGAGGCATTTAATCCAATGAAGACAGTGACTAGTCCTTTGATGTTCACTATCTTCACATTATAATGTTTTTAATGAGAAGCAATTTTCCTTTATGAAAAGATTCCCCGAAATATCTGTCTGGATTAGCCTTTACACCAGGGGTGGCCAATCTTTTCCAGAAAGGGCCGTTGGGTATACGGGTTTTCGTTGCAAATTAGTTTACTAATTAGAGGACTGATTGGCTGAAGAGTCCTCACACCTGGGTTTGAACAGCTGACCTAAAGCTTATCCCAAAAACCTGCATATACACCGGCCCTTTACAGATAAGATTGGTCACCCCTGTTTTACATCCATCTTTGGTTTTTCATGAAATTATAAGATGAGAGTGACTAGAATAAATGATTTGGCTTTGTGTATGTGAGGCTGTAACAGAAAAAGAACGCATGTGAAAATATTTATATTACCTAGACTATGTCAACCCTTTAATAGATTATAAATCCTAGCCTGAAGGTCATAAATTCATCATTTATGAAAATGGGAAAAGTTTATTCAAATGTTTTGCTGTCACTTCACTTGCAGAAAAAGTTTGAAACACACATGTGTGATCATATCTTAGAACAGTGTTTCCCAACCCAGTCCTTGGGGACCCCCAGACAGTCCATGTTTTTGCTGAGGACTAATTGGCAGGTAGTTTGGAGGGAGCAAAAATGTGGACTGTCTTGGGATCTCCAAGGACCAGATCAGGAAACACTGTCTTCGGAATTCATTGTAAGGATGGTGGAAACTGGGAAAATGTACGTGCAGGAGGACAGATGAAAGATGATTCTTGGGCCTAAATGTAAAGTGTAATTGTGCAATTACAGGTGAAAGTGACATTTTATTATCAACTGAAATTTGGCTTGCATGTTTCTACCTTCTTCTCTGAAAGTGAATAGAATTGTTGAAGTTGAATATATTCCTTCTCCTATAATGTATGTTTGACAGGGGCGGTTTGTCACTGTATTGTTAAGTAAGCATAGCTGTTTAGACAAATGCGATTCATGTTAAAACACACTTTTGGCTAAAATCTCAGGCTTGTTTACTGTTTGTTTGATTAAACAGAATAAATGGAAAATAATAAAAGCTATACATTTATGTTTCTTGGCCTTTATTTTTCCTCAAATAATGTTTTATTTTCCCAGAAGTTTTCAAAATTATTAAACATAGTTCTTATGTCACTGATATTTGAGAAATGTATTTATCATTGGAAAACAATTATTTTGGAGGTGTTTGGCTGAAAGAAGTCAATTTTAGCATAAATGCATCTGTTTAAGGGAGTAACATAATCGGGGCTGTAGCTTGAAATTCCGGACCCCCTGGCAAAATGTCACCTTGGCCCCCCCAACCCAATTTTTTATAAATAATTTTACATATAATTTTACATATTCTAGAGCCCCTGTATGGTGCTGGGGCCCCTGAATCTACCAGGGTATCCAAGTCTCTACTTTGGTACGCTTGCCTCACCCTCCAGGGTTGAGGGCTTGAATCCTACCCCTGTCCTTTGTGGGAGGTTTGCATGTTTTCCTATGGCACTATCCTTCTAGTCTAAATAAAAATGTATTGAGGAATTGAAATTCTGTTGCTTTCTGTGAAATTTCTGTCATTCGTTTGGGCTGTAGGAAGAACAGAATCATCTAGGGACATGGCAAGACTGAATAAATACAATCTTGCCAACTGTATACCTGCAGAGAATATATCACCATATAATAAATATAAATATTAGATGTAATTACAGTTGGATGTCTCGAGACTGGTCTTAGTCTCAAGACCGGTCTCGAGACCACTTTTACGCTGTCTTGGTCTTGTCACAGTCTCGACGGCCTATGGTCTTGTTCTTGTCTTGGTCTCGGATCCCTCGGCCTTGTCTTGGTCTCACTGTCTTGGTCTTGCTGTCTCAGATCGACATAATGGTTGGGAGATTGGGAGCGAAAAGTATCCATGACACACAACGTTCGATAATGCAACATTATTATTATTTCGCCTTTCGTGCCCTTCAAATGCAACGAATCAATGACATACATGCATTTTGTTGTGATTCAGACATTGCCGTTCATCCAATCAAAATATGCGTTATACGCGCAAAATAAGTGTAGCGCTAGTTAAAACGTTAGTTAAATGTGTAATCACATGCCACTGCAGACATCAAGATGTCAGAATCTTTTAAGCATTTCCTTATTCTTAGTAATGTACAATTTGATGTGCAGTTTGTATTGGTATATAATATTTGTAGTTTGCATTTGATTCATGTGACGTGTGCGCATGTCTTTGTATTGTTTGTTTACAGTATTTTACTTAAAATGGTGTTGTTTGACTAAATAAATGTGACCACTGAGTTTTAAATAACATCTGCATATCACGTTGTGTTGACTTAACAGGCCTAATCCATTTACTTCATTTTGGATATGGTCATTAAAATATTTTTAGCACAATATCAGGTTCACCTTCAGTGTTTTCCGGCATATTTCAAAAGGTAAAAATGTGCGGTAATTCGTTACCGTAAGCCTTAAAGTAAGAGAATTGCGGTAGGCTTGACGCGCAGCACATACGCTGCGTGACACACGCAGGAACGCGACCAGCAGAGCGTCATGAAGGGCGCCACAGATATATAGCGGCCGGCCAGCCCACATTTGGGATCGTTTTGTGTTTTGCAAAGCTATGCTGCTATGAAGACTTGTTTAGCTCACTGAATGAGTTGAAATTTTACCTTTAATCATTGTTCATGAGAAGCGCTGTATTGCTCCTGTTGTGTCCGTGTATTGTGGCAATACTGATCCATGCCTGGTTGATACTGTACAGACCGTCTGGTGGGTCCTCCAGGGATCCAGGTATTCTGATCGCATCAGGTTATGAATTAAGCTTTTGTCTTTACTTTTACTTTAGCGGGTATTGCCTTTCATGACAACAGATAGCAGTGCTGGTCTTTTCACTTCCGATCATTAACTGCGTGCAAAAAAACTATTATTTAACAATAACTGTTCAGGTTAATATTTGGTACTGTTACAAAGATTTCTCAAACGCATGTTATAGTACATTCAGTATTTTGCTAGTTTTTCATTGTATTATAGATGTTGTTTCTGTTAAGTTACATGCGTTTAAACGGTAGTGCAGAGACAGCGTTGCATGATAGACAGATGACTACTGGTGTAAGCAAAGAAAAAGCAAACTTATGTTTAATACAGCAGGTGGGCTTTCGGTCGATGTACTGGTGGGGATTCTTTCGGCGCGACACCACTATGATCTCAGGGAGGCGATAAGGGAGACCTGGATGGGGTATCTCCGGGACCAGCCCTACTTCAGACACAGGTTTGGTGCCCGTCTAATAACCTGTGCGCTTTAATGCTTAGACTGTAATTAAATGAAAATGACTAAGAACTGTTATGCACACACAGGGGATGTATTTTTCCAAAATCTTTTTTTTCTGTCTTTGTCCTGTATGTTGTCTTGAAGAGTGGAGGTGAAGTTCATTGTAGGTCGGCATGGCTGTCACATACCAGAGGAGGACAAGGAAGACCCATACTCCTGTACCCTGCTGAACCTGACAGAACCAGCAGCACATGGTAAAATGCAGAAAAGCTATATCCACTGGGAGCTCATTGTAATGTGTACCAAGTTTATGATCGTTTTAGGAATACACATAATGTCTTAAATTAAAAAATAATAATAATTTGTCAAAATCGTAATTGTATACGGTAAATATAATCCAAAATAAAAACAGAAAACACATGGTGGTCAAAAACTCCAATTTGGATCAAAATTTAATGAAATGGTTCATCAGAGATAAGTGGCAGTAGGCTTTAGACACTACTTTGCTGTGAATTTAACCAGGTACGGCAAAAGTTTTTTAGAAATCATAGATCTTTTCAGTCCGACTGAAGATGTTCGATGCATTTTTTCCACGCCCAATCCTCCTGTTTAAAATGTCTTTGGGGAGGTGAGGGCACCATTGATAACCAGGTCCAGGCCTCCTGTAGAGTTCAAATCAAAGATGAGTCTCTACCCAGGGCGCAGCAAACACTGAAATTGCACCAGTAATCGCCAGGAGTCTCTGCCCGGCTGATATTCATGCTCATGTTGACTTTCAGTGGCTGGACAAGAGGTGGAGATTGTCAGCAAGCTCCAGGCACCTGTCCTGAGCCCCTCTGACGTGCCAGTGATCAGCTTCGACTTCAAGGTTCTGCATCCCGTCGTGATAACCCAGTTAGGGGTGTTCCCCAGGGGCCCAAACTGGGAACTCCCCGGGAACCTGTCAGTCATGCTCTTCCCGCTGGATCAGGAGGTGAGCCTGCACAGTGGAGAAGGTCTGATCTCTTGGAGGTGCGAAATGCTGGAGTTTGGGCTTTCTTCATGGAGATTTTGCTGCATTTACCTCGGAGGTTGGAAGTCGGAGCTGGGAATGAAATTGTGGGAATGGTGATTCTAAGATACAATCACACACGTGTTTCAAAATTTTTCTGCAAGTGAAGTGACAGCATACCTGAGCAGGTCGGGAAGCCATTAGCAATACCAGAGACCTGTTTCAAAAAGCAAGATATCTGGCTTATCCAGATAACTTGTCGGATTTAATTTACCCCAGTTTAAATTGCCTTTATCTTCATTCACGTATATTTATCCCAGGCTACCTTAAATCTGACAAGTTTCCTGGCTAAGCAAGAAATCCTGCTTTCTGAAATAGGCCCTCGTTCTAGACCCATTTAATTGTTAGCCATTCATGGCAGTACTAGTTAATAACAACACATTACGCAGTATTTTGTGCATAAATATACTGTAGCAGCATTGTCCACAGATAGCAATTGGACAGTACTATGTGTACGACTGATTTAATGGGCCACAAATGAGTGTTAATAAGCAGTATAAAACTATAGCTTTAACTTGTCTTGGTAAAGGGTGTGGCCATCTTGAATTATGAGGTTGGGGTTGTATAGATTCCTCTGACTTCTGAGTAGGAATTCCAACTACAGAGGGTGTTCCAGTTGAAATTTCCGACTAGAAGCTCAGAAATTCCGAGTTACAAGTTCAAATGGAATGGAGCGATAGAGTGTGTTGGGCTGAAGGACCTGCCCACTTGGAGTGGTCCTATGGTAAATCTCAGTCTGACTGCTGTAGATGCACTTATTACAGAATTAAATAGCATTTTATATCTAGCATAAATTATTTTATGGGGACATTATTACATTATTACAAAGAATTGCTGGTACAGGGGAAATTTTGCCAACATGATTGGACTGAATCAGTTCTGAAAAAGAATATAGTTACCATAACTGGTATGTGCCTACACTAAATATGAAAATTGAAAATGTGACCAAAATATGTGTATACCAGGCACTATATGTTGTCGAAATTTTTAATTTTGGCTCATTAGTTTTTGTACAGGCTTCATTTTAGGTTTTAAAATATTAAATCAAGAGAAAATATTTTGTTTCCACTATGAATACATCTCTGAACAACTTTCAGAACTGACTAAAATGTCAAGATCTGAGTTGTACGGTGGGTCTGTCATGCTGTAAGCTCAGCTAGAATAAAGACAACGGTTATGTTCAGGACCAACTGATGAGGTTTTATTTTGAATTTAAAAGTTGTTACTTTTTCACGAATGGACATTTTATGACCTGTCCCCAGGAGCCAGTGATAAGTGTCCAATTCAGCCCTGACAGCCCTGGGACAAACAGGAATGGAGTGTGGTACAAAACGGTGGAGAAGTTCATCCTACCCAAGGTGAGACGTTGACCATGTGGACATCACAGCCCAGATGATATGATGACCAGGTCAACACGCCCTCACCCGCTTAGGCTACCCATCCTGGAGGTTATAATTAATACAACTGGAAAAAATAAAGTATTGAAGGACTGTGACTGGAGAAACCCTTTTGTGGAGAGTGATTGAGAACTATGCGTACTGAGGCAGCCATAATGAACGTCCCTCACCATCTCCAGGGCTTTGAAGGGACGCTCCTCTGGGAGGCCCTGGACCCGGACGATCTGACGATAGCGAACGTCTCACAGGTGTGCTGGGACACCGGGGGAGGAGTGCTGAAGATAGCCACCGTAAGTTCACGTTCATCTACTACAGGTCACGTTAATAATTTTCTAATGAATCAGTTATCTCATGATTAATTCATTATCTTTTAAGCTAAGGGTGTTTCCTATTTAATCGCCAATTGTCACATTCACTCATGCATGATGGAAATAGATAAGCCATGTTGTAATTACTGAGAAGTATTTGATACTCCAGCATGGGCTCCTGGCTTGCTGTGACTGTGCTGGGGAAAAGGGGTGGATGGATGGGTAGATGGATGGATGGATGGCCAGACAAACAATGTTAATTTGGGGTCTCTGGCACTTCAGGTTGCAGATGGCGTATTGCCACACAGAGACGCACGAGGATTCCCTGGATTGGCAGGAGGATTTACCTTCTCCATCTACGGTACGCTTGCATTCCTGAACATCTACATCTGCGCTTGTATTCCGAGACGTGTGGCCATTCCATGTAAATAGCAGTTTGCCAGTATGGAGTTTGAGTCACCTGAGCCAAAACAAATCATGTCGAAACTCAACAGGGGAAGAAGTTGCCTTTTTTGTGATGATGTCATACTGTGATTCAGGACTTTGTTGAAGCTCTGAGATCCCCTTGTAGATACAGTGGGGCTGTCGGAGATACTAGGGGGGCGCCCCGGCCGGATGACCACCCAGGAGGCCCAGCTGGCACGGGAGGAAGAGCTGCTGGAGCAGGAGAGTCAGCGGCACGGTGACCTGGTTTTTGTGAATGTGGTGGACACCTATAGGAACGTCCCATCCAAGGTCCTGCAGTTCTACAAGTGGTAAGTCCCTCAGCTGGGGTTGTGGGTATATGCCTTCACAGGAGAAAAGCCAGGGCATGGATCTATAGCCCGAACGAATGACAGTAATATGGCTGAGTCCATTAAGATGCGCAGAATTTTGAACAGAAGCATGGAGGCCATAGTTTGTTCGTTTTTCATTTCTTTTTTATATACAATAACTTAGAAACTTTTTTTTCAGTACGATCAGCAAGTCATTCTTTAGTAGGTCACTTTATGAAAGGATGGATGAATATATGGATGGATGGAAAAAAGTAACCACTCTAAACGGTGGTAGACAATTTTGTAGAAGCACGGCATGGAAAAAGGACTTTAGCTTTGAAGTAACTAAATCGCAGTTACAAATCATCATTTCCCAAGATCCAAGAGGACAAAGAATTGAATTGCAAGTACATTGGTAGCAAGAAGAAAAGCGTAGTACAGTCACTAAATGCTAAACAGCCTCAGAAATGTGAATCAACACTTCTGTGACCCAGAGTCTCAATAGACCAGTATGTTCAGAAATTCACAAAGCTGTATATTATGGCAGGGCTGATTTTTGAAAACTGTATGTGACACACAAAACATGTAACCTAATACTAGGAGACCAAAAGCTGGATCCCTCAGCAGTGGAGGAAAAGTACTGTGGTCTTTTACCCTCTTTCCTACACCAGGATTTGTTAACGATTGGATAAAAACAAAGGATGCCTTCAACCCGTCGTCTGTTGGCATGGGCAGCTACCTCGTGGGAGTCATTAGGTCCAATGAATGCTCTGCGTGGTTATCTAACAGCCAAGAATATGAGGCCATTTTATAGGACTAAGTGTACTCCAAGGTACAAACATTGTTCCATCATAAAATTCCTCTACTGTAATTCAGTAATACTTGTATAAAAACTACTGAAATAAATCTTGAGTACACAATTGGATGAAATCAAATGTTTAACGTGGCCTCAGTCTGGAGATCTGAACATATCCAAAACTTTTTTGAGAAGTTTGAGTACAGAATGGTCCAGTATTCCACTTTACACAGTTCAGGACTTTGTATGACTACATTCCAAGAAAGACTGAAGTTCCTCTGAAGGCCACACTCTTTATGTCATCCTTAAAAATACTGTTAGGTATTTTGGTGATTTTTGTCCATTCCCAAGTAGTGTTCTGCCATGAACATGGATACCACAACTTGGTTGAAGTAAATTGATGTTAAAACCTTCAGGACTTCGAGATCCCATCTCAAAATCCTCAGAGGGGAAATTGGCGAGCTTAGAGTGAGGATGATGGTTATTACAACTCTGGTGTCTTGGGCCTCGTTAGGTCACTGAGAAATGCTGACTTCAGGCTGCTTCTGAAAACTGATGATGACTGCTACATCGATGTGGATGCTGTGCTGAGGAGAATCAAGGACCGGCACCTGGGCAGGAGGAACTTCTGGTGGGGAAAGTAAGTGCCGCCTGCACTGCACTGCCACTGTATGAGCTGTAGGTGGTGTGCAGTTACATATACATTTATCCAAAATGATATATGATTGAGGAAGCTGGTTCAACCAGTTGCTGGAACAATTGGGGTTAAGGGCTTTGCTCAAGGGCCCAGAGTGACATTACTAGCCATGTGTTCCTGTATGTGCTCTTGCAGTTACACACCAGTGTGTTTGCATCATGTGGTCCTCCTTTCTTGGGGCTTGGCTCCAGTTTCAGGCAGAACTGGCCAGTGGACCGGGTCGGGAAGTGGCAGGAGCTGGAGTACTCTAGCCCAGTGTACCCAGCCTTTGCCTGCGGCTCTGGCTACGTCGTCTCCAGGGACCTCGTCGAATGGCTGGCTTTCAATGCAGAGAAGCTCAAGGCTTACCAGGTAGCAGACTGAAGGCTTTTCATTTGGGGATTATAAAATTAATATATCCCTAATATATTGTTGTAGCATGCTTATTGAGTAATTTTACAATTTAGAAAATTACAGTTGTGGGTAAGGCTGCACGTTACCATACTGTGCATGCATGATAATCACCAGGGCTTCAGATGACAGGTGTAAATATTTGTCCCAGTTGCCAACTTTTAGGCACTACACAGATGTTTACTTGCATCCATAATTTAATAACCTGAAATACAGTAGTATGCCTAAAATATTAACGAGGCATATTCTGATGCCCAAAATGTAGTAATCTGTATAAAGTTGGCGTATCCTTATATTTAATAAATGTATTGGACTTTAAACTGCAAAAAGTACCTCCATGCCACCCACCTCTTTTTTTTACCTTGTTTATCCACAATAGGGCTGGGACGATTATTCGACGTAATCAACAATGTCAATTATAAAAATGCGTCGACGTGGAATTTTAGTGTCGATGCATTGTGTAAAACTACATAAATGTTTTGTAACTGCAATTCACTAAGTGATAAGCTAAACGTATTGTAAGGGAACATACTTTATCCCTTGAGGAGCACGTTAGCGCTGTCCTTTTAAGAATCGCGCAATAAAACAGTCTGCTAATAACTGAATTTTACTCTCTTCGCCACTCGAGAACTACAATATTTTATTTATTGGACCTGCGGCATAGTTTTCATTTACAATACAAAGTTAGTCCGCTAATAAGTTGGCATCATTAAAACTATATCAATTATACTGAATTCCAATATAGTTTTGTCTAATATCGCCGGTGCCAGCAGTGCCACACTATTTTATGAGGCATGCAATGGCCAAAACGTGCATAAGGCAACATGGCTGCATCTACCAGCAGAGCTCCGGAGCCTCTAGAAAAACACACGGCAAAAAAGGCTCGACTGCGATCTTCCAAAGTTTGGGAATACTTCAATCATGACACCTTTTCTGCACCTCTACTGTAGCTGACGTTAATGATGCTGTTTCAGCCGTTTTATAGTTTCTATTTACTTATTCTGTCATGTAAGAGTGAGACAAATTATCATTTACCACGCCTCTTACACACTCCTTGCTCACTGAAGTAAGCTTAACTATAAGCTACCTTTGCTAGTGTTTGTTAAAAACATGTTTCTCTAGTTATGAAATCATTCCATGTCTTAGCATCTATTTCAACATTAAAGTCAAATTGGTGTACTGAAATAATTCACATATGAAGTAAAAACTATTGCAGTGATTATTAACTTCAGTCTAACACAGAAATCCTGAATCTCTTAAGATTTGCCTTTTTTGTTAATAATGCTCTAATGTTTAAGAAATGTTTTAATAAATTGAAATGTTAGAGTTTCAGATTTGTGTGGGGGGAGGGGGTGAATTGTTCTATTAAATGACTAACTTGAAAATAATTGCTTATCAATAAAATTATCAGATCAGTTGAAAATTAGTTTAGACTAGTCGAATAATCAAGAAAACAAATCACTAGATTATCCTTTAAAGAAAAATCATTTGGGACGGCACAAATCCACAATATCTCCTCTTTTATAAGATGTTCTGGCTGTCCAGTTGTCTCTTTCTTCACTGCTATTTCAGTGCTTATTGCTTCCACGATATAACAAAAGTAGCATGTGGTGTACTCTAACCGAGTTTAATAAACATAAGGATTCTGAAAAGCCGGCATCTGGAGAAATGTTTACGCTCTCATTTAAAGCCTTGATGATTATTGCGTATGCGGCATATAATCACGATTATCACGCAGTGCGATATCATGCAGCTCTAGTTGCAGGTTACACAGGTTAGACAGACCTGAACCAGCTTGGGCTGGATTTGCTGGCCCTAGGTGTGTCAGGGCAGCCCTGTGTGTTTAATGCTCTGCCCATTCCACGTTTCAGGGTGAGGACGTGAGCATGGGTATATGGATGGCTGCACTTTGTCCGGAGAAGCATCAGGTTCACCCTCGATCGTTGAGTCCCACGTTGCGGTTCAGCGTGACGTCTTGGGTGGTGAGGCGGATGGTGACGCCGCTTTCTCTGTTTGGGCAGGACTCGGGCTGGCTCTGTGAGCAGGCCTGCTACTTGGATATGCTGTCCTCCCCCCAGCACACGGCCGAGGAGCTGCGTCTGCTGTGGCGGCGAAAGCAGGCCTGTGGGGACCCATGCGGGTGTCCCTGGGACCTAGACTAAGCTGGTGGGGGGCATGGCCAGGGCTGGGACAAAGTTCACTCCTGCAGAACACTTCATGGTTTCCATGCTGTCACTGCCGGACGTCGACTGCATACACACACTACTGGTGCTCAGGTGTTTGTCTAAATCAGTCTCAACCTGGGGTGCGTTTCCCAAAAGCATAATTACTAACTGTTAGCAACTTGAGTAGTTTGAACTATGTAAGTACGATGGTGGTGCTTGCTGAAACCATAGTCTGGTTCTTGGGCACCCCTAAGCCATCCAAGATTTTGCTTCCTCCCAGCTCCCAACCAATCAAGAACACCGGATACCTGATATTGTATTGGCAGCTGGGAGAGAGCTATAATGTAGACTGCCTGGGGAGGTCCTAAGGCCTGGGATAAGAAGCACCAGTCTAAGGGAAGTAGCAACACATTTAAGTCAAAACAACCTTCTATCCCATAAAAAAAGAGACATTATTTCTGACGTGACATTTAATTATTATTTCATTTAGACAGTAGTTTCAGTAAGCTGTCAAATAAAACGCACTCATCAGAAGTCTTCTTGGTGGTGCGCTTTTAAATACCTAGACAAGCACACTGAGCGTGGGATTATGAACATGCTCGCTATCCGTTCATGCCCCTAGTCCTTTATCTCACCCCTTTGTCTCACAACCAGCATGGCTGTAAATGCCTGACCGTGGCAGGTAGGAGTCCAGCAAACATTCGGGCAACAATTAGTCCATCCTGCCAGTCTGTAAATGTCGCGATTGTGTTAAACAGCCTAAATAGAGCGAAGCCAGGCTTTCCCAGCCAGGGTGGATCCCAACTTCCTCCAAGGTCACCAGCCAATCTTAGGTGTTCCGTCTCCCACCCCACGCCTGACGTCCGACGATCAGGACCATCGGACCAGCACCGTGTCCCCGTCCTCCACGGAGTAGAACTGCAGCGGCTTCAGGTCGTTGTCGATCTCGATCTCCCTGCCCTCCATCTGCAGTGGGACGGGCATTAGCTCACAGTCACCCTTTGCCGGTTAGTGGTGTGTCGCGTGATGCCTTGGGCCCCCCCGGCCCATACGAGCATCAAAGGCACGGCTTGTTTATTATTTCATCACGCTTTTCATGCTGATGACGGGGAGGCACCATAATTCATAAAGAGCCCTGCATTATTTAAGGCAATCCATTAGCACAGAGCAGAGGTTAATGCGACTGCCTGACATTTGGGGTTTTGGGTACCCTGCGGATTTACCTTTGAACTGGTGTACGTGAGCCTCAGCTCCGAGCCCGTGACCTTCAGCATCCGGTGCAGGAGACCTTTCACCTTCTGCACGGTCATGGAGTCTGGCATCGAGACATGAGAAGCATTGCCGCACACCATTACCATACATAGTCCAACTACAGAACTGAACGATGTATTCCCCAAATGACCCCAACAGACCCTCCCCCTAATCCCTACTCCTCCCACACCCCCCAAACTCTCCAATCTCTAGCCCTCCTACACACTCCCCCCCACCTCCGCCCAACATTGTGTGACTAGTCTCGATGTACTCCAGTTCACCAGATCTCCGTCTGTGGCTGGCCTTTCATGTATCACCACTAAGTGACGCTACATTAGTTTCGGTGCCATTTGTCTCTAACTAAAATAGGTCCCAGATCAACACCTATACAATGTTCCTGGGAGGTTTGAGGGGAATACAATCAAATTGACATTAAAATCTTGACTAAAGAGAGAATTGTGGGTAATCCAGTGTGTTTGGTGCCTGTTTTCTGTACTTCCCAGGGTTTCATGTCCATCCAGTAATTAAAGAGCATATACTGGTTTAGTCCATCACCCTGTTTGTTACCTAGCTCCTTGAGAATATTAACATTGCCTATGGGAAATGGAGTATTTGCTGGGAAATGGAGTATTTGCATAAGGGATGCTTGTAATTTGCAGAATCTCCCACATTTCCTTGGGTCATCCCGCACCCCTACTGGGCTGTCATATCTACCTGGGAGCTTCTTCTGGACCGGTGTGCTGTCGGCCATGTCGGGACAAACGAAAGTTATATCTGGGAGCAGAGGATAGACAGATCGTTTCAGGCCATGGAGTTCTGTAGAACGCACCGACAAACGCACCTCATTTATCTTCACTTGGGGTGCCCAAACGGCAAGTACAGAGAAAGGAATCTCCGTCATTAGCAGGGGAGGGTCTACCTGTGTGTGGCCCTATCAGGGTGACCTGTGGGGTACCTCCCGAAGAAGCAGGGATGGATGGAGGAACTTACTCAGTAACTGATTTTTCAGTGCGAATGGTTTTTGCCGCTTGAGTTCGCCGTCCTCTGGCGCACCATACTCTGTGAATGGAAGACACATGTTCTGTCTATCCGAAAGCAGTGGAGATAGATAGATGGATGGATGGATACAAACAATTTGGTGGGGTGGGGTACACGACTACAGCAGGGAGGTGATGTGATGTAATGGACTCATTGTCAGCACCTTCTGCCATAGACCAGAGCAACATGATGTCAGTTTGAAGTAGTTTTGGCAGATGCATCTCTAATTCGGGAGAAAACAAAGGGGTAAAATTGACTGGCGGCACATAGGAGGTTTTCAGAATGCCTAAAAGGTGCTGCGATGCATCCTGCACCGTCGATAGTAAAACGCACCCACACATTCCGTTCTCCTTGCTACCAAGTAGGGAAAGGGAGGGCAAAAGACTAATTTTATGGCTGCAGGATATTCTGAGGGAGGACCACTGAGGAAAACAACATATGGGACCCAGACAGCAAATTTGTCTGCAGCAAACACGTCTGGTCTACATTATACAATTACTGTTCTTATTATTGTACACAATAGGCTGTACAATAAATAAACTGCTAAACTGGATCCACACATTAACACAGTAAAGTTAACAATGTGGACAGTCTAAGAAGGCAGCTACATATAACATGTCTAGACAGTGGCAGTTCTCGACCATTTCAGCTGCAGGGGCCAGATGCATTTGACCTTACTGACCAAGTATTACTTACACTAGATTGCTGGCATTAAGAAGCGAAACACGATTTTGAAAACCGCCAAGTTATTTATGCTATGCAGTTACATTTTACAGTTCTTACAAATATGTAACTCACTCATTTCTTTTTTAGACTATATTGGTTCCACAAGCTTGATAACTTTACACTGCAGTAGCTCGACCACCCAGCAGACCCGCATTAAGAGTCCATCAGGAAAATATGCTTACATTTGCGTTTCATCTGTTCCCAGCACAAAAATTTTTAGCCCACATACAGTGCCTATAGAAAGTCATACCCTGTGAAAATCTATACCTTTTGTCACATTATACCCTGGAAAATAAAATCCTTTTAGCTATATTTTTTGCTGTATGTACACATTTGCCCTCACTGTTAATGTAAAAAATAACATTTTAAAACATTTTGTACAATTATTTAAATTAATGAGTGAAATACTTGGTTTGTGTTATTAGTGATCAGCCCCTTAGAATGTACCATTCTAAACTGGCTCAGATGCAACCAATCAGCTGCCAGATCAAACACTAAGCTAACTGCCACACCTGACATCAATTGTAGAGGTTGTAGGTGCTTTCAAAAGCCCCAAGTTGGGAGAAGGCTACAAAAAGATTTCAGAGGCTTTACCAATCCCTCTGAGTGCTGTTCAGAGCATCATTAAGAAATGAAAGGTGTAGGACACCACCAAAACGTTGCCTAGATCAGGCTATCCGTCCAAAACCGGATGACCAAGCTAGAAGGACACTGATCAGAGAGGCTACCAAGAAGCCAAAGGCAACTTTGAAGGACTTGTGAGGCTTCATGGCTGGAGCTGGTCGATCTGTGCATGACAACAATTTCTCACAAAGCTGGGGCCAGTTTCACAAAGCAGGATTTCTTGCTTAGCTGGATAACTTGTTGGATTTAAGGTAGTGTGAGCTAGATGCACTTTATCTTTGTACACTTACATTTAGCCTTGACTTCTTTAAATTCAACAAGTTATCCGACTAAGCAAGAAACCTTGCTTTGTGAAACAGGCCCCTGGTCTGTATGGCAGGATGGCAAAAAAGATTTTTTCTGAAAAAGTGCCACATTCAGTCTCCTCAGGATCGAAGGGAAAATGTACGCTACAAAGTACACCCAAATACTTGAGGAAAACCACTGCCCCTCTGCGAGACAGCTGTAGATGGGTAGGTCATTCAGCTTCCAACATGACAATGATCCTAAACATACGGCAAAAACAACAACACAGTGGCTTAAGGACAGGAAGGTGAATATCCTTGGGTGGCCAAGTCAAAGCCCTGAGTCAAATCCAATTGAAAATCTGTGGATATTCTTGAAGAGAGCAGTCCATTGCCAATCACCATAGAATTTGACTGAACTCAAGGAAGTTTGGGCAAACATTCCCCCAATCTAAGTCTGCAAGGCTAGTTGAGATGTATCCAAACAGATTAATGGCTGTAATTACAGCAAAAGGCGGCTCTACTAGGTATTAATTCAGGGGATTGATGACTTAACCAACCCTGACATTCTGTTTTTTTTAAAATTAATTTTCTGAACGGTTGACTTTCTTTCCAATTGTTTGACAGTGTAAGGCAAAATTTGTAAACAAAGCTGGTAAAGGTTTTTTTTGAGAATGGGTTTTGATCTCAGGCTGTAAGGGTATGATGACTTTCTATATGCACTGTATATAAATGTAAATAATAATAATAATAAAATGAATACATTTATTCCAGACCCAAGCAGCATACGTATTTAGGTGGGCCACGGGGGGGGGGGGGGGGAATGCATTTTTT
>JAODJW010000041.1:14137102-14171441 GCA_026777045.1 Hyperopisus bebe
GCTGAGCCATACAGTGCCTCCGAATGCTTTGTGTGCGAAGTACCTTTCTACATCTATTTTTCATTATGATATGCGCATGAACATAGATTTATAAATAACTCTTATCCTCCAAAGCTCTGCAGCATCGTACTACCTTCACAAAACCAAAAATGGCGGAGGGCAGTGGAGTCAATATCACCAAATCCGTTTAATTAGTCTGCACACAGTTTGTCCTGTCGGGTTCCCCTTATAACCCTTTAGTCTATTTGCAGTCTTCCTCTCACAAGAGCTGCTGTACATTGTACCGCATGGAGTAAACAGGACAACCAAGAATTAATAAATGAGCAAACTTAGATGTGTGCTTGGCTGTTGACGTGACAAGAGAACGAGGCACTGGGTTCTTCTGGGCCGTGTTCCCAAGTCCTAAAACGAGTCTTTGCCAGAATGGTAGGGAACATTACAAAAAGACGTTTTTATAAGCAAACTCTGTAGCCACAGTCAGCTATGCATCTGTAATCGCGTCATGATTGTTTTTCATTATTTTTGGCTTTGGTGCCTCCGACCGGCCAGAAGCAGAACCGCAGAACAGAACTCTGGCAAGTTGGTCAACCCCATGGCCAAGTTTGCGGTTCTCCACCAGCAACATCGGGTCATTCAGCACAATTTAACTGTCGGTTCTGAGCCAGAACTCCGTTCCTGGCAGTTCTGCCCAAAGACCAACAGGCTCACACATCTTGATTCTCTGCAAGAGACCGCAGTGCGTGTCTACAGCAACTGGAAGCTTCGGAGATAATGCCAGACATTACAGTTGGCGGGAGACGATGTAGAAGTACATTCAAATTCTAACCACCCGTCTCGTACATGGCTGTAGAAAAGCCTGAAGCCAGTTTGAGGCAACATTAGGCACAAGGCGGTGACGCATCGTGGGGGGGGGGGCAGCCCCTTGCAGGGCACGCACCCGCAAGGGCATAGCTCTGGTTTCAACACTGGTGGGGACCTAATCGATCCCGAACCCCAACCGCCCTTACACACATGCTACTCCCACAATATTGGCAGCCACATGTCCGTGTTGTTCATACTCAGCTCGACGCCCTTACACACACACTACTCCCACAATATTGGCAGCCACATGTCCGTGTTGTTCATACTCAGCTCGACGCCCTTACACACACACTACTCCCACAATATTGGCAGCCACATGTCCGTGTTGTTCATACTCAACATATGAACCTTTCAAGGCCTAAAATAAAGTAAAACCAGGCCAACCCACACTGTTGACATTCTCAATGAACCACAAGCTAAAACGCAGTTTGCCCCAAGGATTCCCAGTAGACACAATGAGCTGACAGGGATGCTTAGGGGGGTCAAACTGTCCTAAAGGCCTCCGTTGTTTATGAAACATCTGCGACACAGAGACACTCAGGCTGAGTTTGACACGACCGCAGCTTGACGTCCGTCGCAGGATCCCTTGAAGAGGACCTCCTGCTGAGACAGATGACACCACAGGGCTGCTGAATCCCTTAAAGCCCCAAAACCCCAGAGAAAATGCCAAACCCACACGTCAATCAGCTAGGCACACACCCCTAACCCCGCTAAATCCCCGAGTCCAGAGCCCAGACCCATTTACAAGGCTAAGGAGACTGGCAGCAAACCCCCTATAGCTCAGAGGGTTATACATTTACATTCAAGCTGGGGTGATGGCCTCTTGTGCTGCACGCTAACAGAATATCATTTTTAAACTGTGTGGAGAGCGCTATCCGATCTATAGAGATAAATATTGTTTTCATCCGCAGTAATTCTGCGGTAATTACGTCTGGCCGTGTCGCCCATACCTGCTGCGTGACTGAAAAACCCCCCAACAGCCGAATTAACTCGTCAGTTCTCTATGGAGGCCGCATGTTCCTCTCATAGAAGCCAAAGCCATTAGAAGCAGGCTGGGAGAGCTGGAGATGCTCATCAAATCCCATTTGAGAGAGAGAGAGAGAGAGAGAGAGCGGGAGGAAGGGAGACTTCTCTCTGCTGGTCGGCGCTCACTTGGACACCGATCTAATCGGCCAGATGCTCTGTCTCATCCACTGCTGTTTGCTTGCTGGGCCTCCGAATGGACAGATTTAATTGCCCCGTGAAAAATATAAACCACTCCAGCGTGACCATAACTGCGAATCCTTAACGATGTAATCAGCGTGGTAAAAAGGCACGGGCTAATTGCACGGTAAAACACGAGGACTGTTCGACGCGTAGCCGCGATCACCACAGAGCGGCAGTAAATGTTTGGGTGACGGATCCAGTAGCAGTCGTGGGTGAATTCATGAGGTTAAACCAATCGTTGGCTGCAGGGAGGGGCATAGGTAGACAACATCTTGAAGAGCGATTCAGGAAAATTATCCCTTTTCCGACATGTAGAATTTTACTGCTTATCAGCGTTATCTAAATCAGGCTAAACAGCCACTGACAGACTTTTAAAGTGAATCCACAACAAAGTGTACATATCTGCATCAGCCGATGTAGAGAGATCAGATGGTCTTAAACCTAAACAAAAAATAAACCAAAACTTTTAATGTGCGGGACATTTCAGCATTCAGAAATCACAATACTTTTTCACTGACTTCATGGATGAGTGCGCCACCTGCAGGTTGACTAGAGTCCAAACTGTATGCATTTATAATTAGACCACCCAACCTGCGGATGACTCCGCAGGAGCTGGTAACAGGACACCCCCAGGTTTCAGCGGCATCCTCGAATTGTACGCTGCTGAAATCCGCAGAGCCTTTGCCAAAACCTATTTAGCATTGATCTGGGACAGAGAGACATCAAGAGGCAGGAGCTCAGACTGGCCGGCATATCAGCTTTCTGGATGATGATCAAAGACCTCTGTGATAGCGTGATGCTTAAGGAACTGATCGCAACCATGAAGCTACCCTGGTGTTCAGGAGTGGAAGGAGGGGATTGGTGTGGGAGGGGCTTGGACCAAAAAGGAGCAGGGCCACTGTCAGGTTTCTGCCCCTTTCCCCCAACTCAATGCTCAGTGCAACTAGACAGTCTAACGCAATGCTGTAATAGCGCAGCCAAACAAAGATTTGGGAAACCCTTTACATGGATCTGATGACAGCTTTACAGATCAGAATTTAAGGAAGCATCGTGGCTTGGGAAAGCTAGCAGGGGCCCTTACAGATCTGGTCTTTATCATATCCTATATGCCAACATCATCACCAAAAACCCGGAGCTGAACCGAATACTGAAACACACGTCATCACGCCTGTTTGAATCCGTGACTAACACTTCAAGGGCTTCGTTTGAAAATGCAGCCCCCGTTACCGACAGGATGATGACGAGAGGATTAAATCAAGCGTCTCTCCACTGTATACGATTTCACTTTCTAGTGCATGGTGATGTCATCCAGATCTACTGTTTTTCTACTGGGGAAATCACACAAGCTGCAGGCTGTCTGTCCGCTTGGCCACCTTTCCGCTGTGTCCTAAAATGGGGCCACCTACTGGGAAATCACACAAGCTACAGGCTGTCTGTCCGTTCAGTCACCTTTCTGCTGTGTCCTAAAACAGGAAACTGGAAGGTGCACAAAACACCCCTGTCCTTAACCTGCCAAGGAGGACGGAGCCAGACAGGAGACCAGACCCCCGTGACATCCTATGGTACTCGAACAGACTGGCATCTGTCTGACATAACAGAGACCCCATCACTGCTTGATAAGGGCGTCACCCCCTCCCCCGATGAGAAATAAGGGCTACTTTTTACACTTACGATCAAAGAGAAGGGTTTTAAAGTTAGTGACACACCCACATACCCTTCCCAATAGCACTGAGTGGATTCAGAAATCCATCTGAGTCTTTGTACCAAGGCGTCAGAGTTGTTACACGGACGAAAAATCTCAGCTTTCGGCTCTCGCTAATCTGGATCCTCCCCAAACTCCTCTTCCAGCAGAACAGCAAGCCTCGACAAGCACAACCAGACCCCCCCTGACAGTGGCCAGATCCTCAACACCTGTTTCCCATATGAGTTTGAGTAAACAAAGTGCTCTCTGGACACTGAGTGGTGTGTGAACCAGACACATTTACATTTCATTTATTTAACAGATGCTTTTATCCAAAGCGACATACATTTTTTGAGAGGGTCAGGCGATTCCTGCAGTAACTGGCGGTTAGGAACCTTGCTCAAGGGCCCCACGATGACAATGTCACTCCGCTAACCACGGGATTCGAACAGCCGACCTTCTGAGCCACACCCTCCCCGCCAGGGCGCCGTCTCATCTGGTTTCGGTTGGGTTCTGGCTATCGGAGTGGCTTTCAGTCTCATTGATCTGAGCACCAAACGGCATGGTGTCCCAGGAGTGAAGGTAGGATGCAAGATTTCATAGGGAAATGGATAATGGCCTCAGAAACCGGACCGGGCTTTTAACGGATTTTATTACAAGCCGTGCCACGTAAAACCGCTCAACCCTGAAATGCACACAAGTGACGGTTCATAACTAAACTGGGGTCAATCAGGAACAAGAAAGAATGATGAACAGTAGGGGTGTAAACTGCTAACCCCAAGGTGATCTGATTACGATTATTTAGGGAAAGATTTGAAGTATCGGAAATCTTTCATTTCTACCATGATTGAATTTGATTATCTCGATAACTCAATGTTAACCAATATATTGTGCATCTCTAAGGCTAACATTATTTAGCTAGCTAGTTAGCTAGCTCAGGGTCTTGACTGCTGCTATCGTAGCTAGCAAAAAGTGACTTTTTAGCATTACAAAAGACGGTCGTTTCCCTTAAACGCAAAGACCGTCAGGTTGCGTTTCCTTTATCAGTATTAATGAGCCTCACCCTGACATTCTATGGTTTGGAAATTCGCCTGCTGCTGCTTCACTGCTCCTCTACCTGCAGCATGTGAACACGAGAGCATGCAAACTGGAATCAGGAGTATCTTCGACTGTAACCAGTTCTGATGTTAAAGATTGATGCAGCTGAATCGTCATCTTAATAATCAATTCATCATCCCCCACATTTAAACCCCTTGTGAACGGTCAACTAGCTAGTTAACCAGTCAGCTGTAAAGGACTAGTATTACTCAGCGTGAGAGGAGGGAAATATTAACCAGTCCACATGGTGCTGTTTGACCAGTAAGATCGAAGATTTATATTGCTAACATTCCCCATTATCAGATTTCCATATAAAAGCCATAAAGGAGTGTATTTAAGACATACTTAAAATGCCAATGTTTCTTTGCGAGGTGTCATGGCTTGGAAAAGGGGGAGATTCACCGGTTGAGCCTCGTCATGCTGCATTGGGTTAAACACACCTGGCAGAACTGGGCCCAGTGATCGGGGAGCATATTCAGAGCAGAGAGACAGGACAAGGAGAACAAAGAGCCATCAAAGGACTCAGCTGGTGGAAGTCACACAGCAAAGGAGGCCATGAAAAGGTTACTAAGGCAACGAGCACGATCCCCTCGAAGCGCAGTCAAGCCGATCGTTAAGGAGAGCAGGAAACTGTGTCTGTAAGGGGAGGGGGATAAAGAGGAGGGAAACTGGAGGACAGGGAGAGATACTCTGCCTTTCCAAGCATGGGGGGGCTCCTTCTGGGGAAAAGGGATACAGAGTGAGGTGGGGGGGAACATCATGTAAAAACCCACATTGCTTCAAAGGCTGGAATGGGAAGCCCAACTGCCTGGAGAATGGCCTTCAAACAGAGTGCAATGGCCAGTCAGAAGAGGCCTGAGTTACAGAGAAATTAGCACTGCTGAAAAAAAAAGGGCCCACCCAATCAAATGGAGCAAATGTCACATGACCCACACGTGCCAAGCCAATGGAGATGCAACCTGGAAAGTCACACGGACAGCGCCTCTAAATGTGCCAGCACTACTCAAGTAACCTGATAGTTTGAATCTCCGTTTATTAATGATATTTCACAAAAACAAGTGGGTGGCATATACAAAACTCCAAGAAGGACGGGCCAAAATTACACTAATTACACTAATGATTCCTAGTACTTTCTGACCACGCATACAGGCACACTTCATATATACTTGCACTACCAGTCAAAAGTTTTTGCACACCACAGGTTTTTAACACTTTTCCGTTGATTTCATTAACTGCTGATTTTTTATTCTTGTTAAGCACTGGAAAGTTGAGTGAATAATTATAAATGAAAATATAAAAGCTAAATAATGCAAAAGCTTTTGACTGGTGATGTATCATTG
This sequence comes from Hyperopisus bebe, assembly GCA_026777045.1. Lineage (NCBI taxonomy): Eukaryota > Metazoa > Chordata > Actinopteri > Osteoglossiformes > Mormyridae > Hyperopisus > Hyperopisus bebe. The sequence goes on from JAODJW010000041.1 coordinate 14,143,289, forward strand.
TGGGGACCCTCCACTTTTGGCTGTTTTAGTTATTTGATTGCATTCATGAATTTTTACTTTTATCTTTGTGGGTTAGGGTCTATCATTTCTATGGGCAAAACCTTAATCCAATCAATGACAACCCCTACCCAGCCCTAACCTCATCCATGAGTAACCAAGCTAAATATAAGACTTCTGGCATTTTTAGGTTTTGACTGCATTCACAGATTTTTTATAAAAGTTTTTTTTTTTTTTTTAGTTTAAACACACTGTGGGGAAATCTGGTCCCCAGAATGTAATATATATTAAAAAATGCACATATCCATGCATACACATGCACACCTGAAATGCCAACCTTTTCGGTTTCATATCTAGAGATGTACTAATTGTATCAGCCAACTATCAGTATCAGCAGCAATCGGCCATCAACCGACGGTTAAAAACGGGCTGATATTTACCGCCAAAAATTCCCTTTGAAATGGTGACCCAAATGGCTTTGCACACCCGCGCACTTAACAGTCAGGAAAAAAAAATTCTGTGTGGAATTATTTTAACGACGTTAGAAATGCATTGTGCAAATATTGCTCTGCTGAAATTTCACAAGGAGGATCTACTGATTAACATTTCAACTGGACAAATCTGATTGGTCACCTTAAGGCGAAAGTGAAAAGCAGGAAGAATTTCTGAAAAACAAATTTGTTCCAACAAAGAAAGCTGCAGTGTTGCTGAATAACACTAGTCCGTCAGTAATTCAAGCGTTTGATTGCAAAAGAAAATTCAGTCAGTGCGAAATCAAAATATATTACTTGGCAAATTACAGAGTTGATCACACTTGATGATCAGGCTTTCTGTTATAAATATATAAAATATAATGCTCTGATACTGTTGCTGTATCCCAGAGTTGGTGTTTTCTTACCAAAAAATAATGTTAAATTATTTGGGTGGAGTGCCACTTTGAAATTATTTAAGCAGAACCTCCCAAACTGGTATCAGGATTGGTGTCAGTTTTCAAAATAATCAGCTATCAGTATCAGCCAGGTGTAGCACGATTCATATCCCACTTGCTCAGTGAGGAGCTTACATAGCGACAGGTGCGATGAGCGTGATGGTGGCCAGCAGAGGGCATGGCTGAGAGCCCAGGAATTGTTTGGAAAAGCAGTAACCTCAGCACAGCTTGGGAGGCACTGATCCGCCTCAGAAAACACCCAGATCACAGGAGGCCTGATCTTATTAATGCCGCTCCTACGATTAACTAGCTCTCTCCCATCTCTCACCACAGAACCAAAGATACAGGCAGACCTCAGTCGCTAATCTGTTTTTTTTCTATTGAATTTCTCCATTTGCCTCAACCACATTCATATTTCAAAAACAGTTTATCAACATATCAGGAACATACCAACATGCCATGCCCACGGGGGTGCCCCAGTCGCTTTCATGTCTGCCCTTACCTGCAGCTTGTCTTCTGGGACGTTGAGCCAGTGATTAAATGCTTGTGACAGTTTCTTCCTCACTTGTTTCCCTGTTAAAATAATAATAAAAAAACATATTTAAAAATCAGTCACCTCGCATGTAATTCCGTGCTGGCTAATATCAGCTTCCCCTCAGGGAGGGACGTCTCGAACAACAGGGACTCGCTTCTGTCGTAGTGAGGTGCTCACAATCTCACCCACTCTGCCCTCCCCTAGGCACTTTATGAGCTAATTAAATTTCACCTCGGCGGGACAACCCGCACACCCCTCTGTCTTCTGACTTGGGCGAGACGAGAGTGTGCTGCGTACAGCATGTGACAAGGTTAGGAGGAGGCCACAAGCTTCTCACAGGAAAACAAAAAAAAAAAATCTGATTAATTTGTAGCAGTTTTGTGATGAGAGAGCCGCTGTGACGAAAAAGTTTCACTAGGGGGCGCTGGAGGATGGCCATAGGTCCCAGGTGACATGGACTTCTGTAGTGACTGGTCATCATGTCTAGATTGGACAGGGCTGTAGCCTCGTTTCAGGGGGCTGATGCTGTAGGTGTCACCTGGGGGACCCTACCCTCCACCCCCCATCACTGACAACTTGGCCACCCGCTAAATACGCTTAGGCCCTCTTTAGGGGGGTGTCCTTGTGTGGCTTGATGGCTCTTCCTCTGCCACATAAAACATGGAAGCATTTATCAATACTGCAGTGAGACTCAGCATGCCAGGCTTGGGGGGGGTAAGAGTAAACTGTACAACAGAAAACTAACACACACACACACACACACACAATATGATTCAAATATATATATGGAGTACTGTGCAAAAGTCTTAGGCAGTAGAAAATAATGTTTAAAGCAAATTTCTGATTAGTAAGTGTGTAACACTAAACAAAACCCCAGCCAGTTCATGTAATTTGTTAAGTTTCTCTACCCGCTACATTCATTAATAAGATGTTTAATTAAGTTAAGACGATGTTTGGAAATGGCTAAGCTAAAACACTTTGGCAGACACAATATCATAGTTTTACACTAACAAGATCATTTAATCATCATTTTCTTTGACTGCCTAGGACTTTTGTGCAGTATTGTATATACATATGTATATTTTTGTAGCTCACTGAGGTTTTTCTCGATACCTGCACTCCCCAGAATAGAGTTACGGATCATGTCGGCCCCGGTTCATTTAACACCAGGCACGATGTGCTCGTATTTTAAGACGGTTCCTGGTCCACTAACTCCGAGTAAAACCGAGGAGCTTCCAGGGCGTGACGCACTAAATCTCACCCCCCGGGGATCCCCGGAGACGCGGGCGTGACGTCACATCGCAGCATGGCTCAGCGCGCGATGAATCACGCGCTATGGGACGCGGCGAAGTCGGATCGGAGGCTTCGTGACATTTCTGTCATTTACATAATGACACATACAGCCCCGACTGCGGGTCTCAGGGGGGAGGTATGGAGGCCGTGCACACCCGCCCTGCACCCCAGTCACGGCACACTTCGGGGCACGACGGCTCGTGGTCACAGCACGGGGCTAAATGACAAGACAGGAATGACAGACGGAGCAGAAAGGGCAATGCGATAAAGCGCTTGACGGAACTCAATTTCCAGCGGCAAGACAATTAACAAATTAACAAAGCACCAGCTTCATCATAAATATCACACTGCAGAATCGCACAACTGACCTTTAAATGTTTTATAACTCAATTAGACGAACATACAGCAATTCAGATGCGTAACGCGACAATAACAGACGCCGTAAGAATAATTTGGTAAGATGTACATCACACCCCCCCTCGCGTATCCATTCTAAGCAACTAAAATTTAGATGATTTACTTAGAGTGGGATATTTTCACACACTATGCTGAGCTGCATTTAGTTTCTTCACAGAAACTCACAAGGAATACCGGAACAGATAATGATTACTACTATTTTAATTTATAATATCGCTTTTCTTAATGTAATATATGATCATGGTAAATTCTTAGGAAACTTACTAATTTTAAAACTTCACCCATTCTGCAACTTAACATTTTTAGCTGAAACACCTCAAACGAAGTCAAGAGGTCTTGAACGCAACAATGACTTTTTTCGAGGTAAACTGCTGCAGCTCATAAACGAGAATCATTCAAAAGCTTTACAATCTGTTTGTTATAAATCAAAGAACGGAATTATGTGAGAATGACACCACAGGAATTCACATAAATACAGCAGTGCTGCTCTTTGGCTGGAGAGAACATGCATCTTTCATGCTAAATTATTCTCACATTACAGCTTTCGCTCCATCAAACCCTTCTTGCTATCAAGTACATCACCAATCAGTCCACAGCAGAATCACCCGTCTTCCAAATTCCACAGCCTGTTTGTGCGAAAATAGAAAATGTGCCCTCATCGGATTGCTAAAAATAATCTGACATCTGAGGCTCGCATTGCAAAGAATCTAGCACATGCAATTAAAAAGGGAATTTAGTCATTGGAGTAATATTGGCCTTAAATACAAATCTAACTGTGCACACCGCTAAAATCAAGTATGGTATCAAAAGAAACAATACAACCAATAATTAAGTATGACTTCTTGAGCAATGTCCTTTAAAATGTGTGCACCAATGCATATTTACACAGTAATGCATGCATGAGTGAACATATGCATGCATGGATGAGTGAATAAGAAGATGGTTTGGGAAAAAAACTCCAAGGTTAAATACATGTAGCTCATACTAGAGGATTTTTACTAGAAGAAATCAAAGTTACTGCAATGGATGCTTAGTAAGGAGGCAGTGATTATCGTAATGATTCAAACTGACGCACACGCTGGAGACCCAAACTCCACAAGGAGGCCACTATGGCCATGAGTCAGATACAAAATGAAAAGTGCATAGAAGAACACTGCGCGTAGAGGCTACTGGTCTGTGATTGGTGGACTGTAGCTGATAAGAGATCAGTAAAAGGGTAGCAAGTGGTGGGGGTACATTTTGCCACAAACAAGACGTTGTGCACCATGAATCATTTAGGACCCAAAGGGTATTTTATTCTGACCTTTTAATGTTCTGGTTGTCATGGGAACATTTCTGCCAGTTTTATGCTGAACTTCCATTAGTCTCCATATGTTAGGGCTTCCCTGACAGGATGCCCTTAGTCTTTAGTCTTGGAACTGCTTTAAATACAAATTCTTTCAAGCATTGCAGAGAAAGGCATGTTAATTAGCATTTGTCTATCATGTACAAAGTACACAGTGTAAAACCTATGGAATATCGTGCGTGAAATAAATGTCAGACAGAAACTGGGTATTAAAGCACCCTGAAGGGCTGCATATATGCAGTATATTATGTTACTTGTGTGTGTTGCATTTTAAAGATGGTTCAGGTCTTAAGGTGAAACCCTCAAATGAAGAATGAAAGACTTGCTAGTGTGCATGGTTCAAAACCGAACCAACATTTCGTTTTGATTTTAGTCACTAATGACTTGGATTAAAAGTGTCCTCAGCTCACTAAACGGTGCTCAGACTGGATCTGGGTGCTATGATCAGATCGATAACTAAAAATAAACAACCTGCATCGCTGCTGCATTGTACTAAATAAGCTGCTGGAAGATCCATCCATCCATCTGTTTTTGGAATACGCCTTTTTATTTGTTCATTTTCACAATGCTGCCAACATCTCTATTTGAGTGCATTTTAATGCTAAATAATGCTAATGAATTACAGAGCTACCCCCAAATGTGCCTCGTTGATGCCTTTATCCAATCGATTTGCATAGAAACAAGGCTGACGACTTATTAGAAATCTAACGAGATGCTAAATAAAAGTGACAGAACGCAAATAAAAATGTGTCATACGATTTATACTGCCTCAATTATTATGTGTGGGCACCATCGATAACAACTGATATTTATTAGATTCTCATATTAATGTATGATTAATTTTACGGGGAAAAAATCTAAGAAATAAAGCATTAACAATAAAATACAGAGCAGTGGAGGGTTTACTTTTTGTGTAGGTGGTAGAAGTTTGCTATTCAGCCCAGTGAGTGGGTGTTTTTTTTAATCTAGACTAATCCTGTGCAGTGAAAGGACCACATGAACTAAAACATTAGCCATCTTAACAAGGATTACAGTCACCTGTTTAAGAACATCAGATATTGCCCTCTACAGGGTAGGTGTCCACATCTATCAGAAACTAAATGGTGATCCATTCCTATTCCGACCAAAACCATAGTGACAGTACCAAAATATTGCGACATTGGAAGCGTGTTAATTAAACATTTTACATAATAGAAACAATCTATGTGGAATAATCTAAATAAAAATGTACCACTAATGACACACAATTCCTGCACTGTAATAAATACCAAACTACATTAAATTTCCATATTATTGCACACAAGTCACTCCTCAAGATCCACTTATTTTCTGCTGGGTTTTAGCAAGTAATGATTCAGTAGAGGGGGTAAGATCACTACAGACTGTAAACAGACTGGAATAAAATCCCACTGCTTCCCTCATTAAGAAAAAACATCACGTGTAATAAAGGATGAACATGAGTTACAAGGAGAGGAACAAAGTCAATCCATAAATAAGAAAATGCCAGGCAGTGGAGTTTTATACAAAACATGTGAATCGTAAAACTTGCTTGTGATGTGTGTTGAACAATTTCAAGACCGTGGATTTAATGCAGAGGGGAAATTAAATTTCCCGGCTGGGGCGCAGGGATATGGGTCATTATTTGTGACATTTCCCACTTATAATTACCTGCACTGTAGCGGCTTCCCCCTACTTCCTGAATCACAAGCACCGCCAGACACCGACAGCCTCTGTGTACAGAGACCTGTGGCGGGGTTCCAGGCTGCCTCTGGATCCAAACCTCCTGTATCATCAACGCATCACAATTCTGCAACATATCTCGGTAGTTTTGGTTCTATGTGAACGGAATTAATTAGCTGGAAAAATTGGGTCACGCAAGACCCCATTTTGAAAATCGGACTCCCATGCCAGCCTAACTGATCTAATACCCCCTTCAAGGGAACATGGACTACTGCTGTCAGCAGGATGCAGTTTACATTCAAACGCAACTGCCCATCCTCAAAATCCATGTAAGGTCTAGATATTGTTTGAAACTGAAAAACAAGATCAGTGTCAGCTTTCTAATAAATATTGTAGATTTTAACTTCCACACATATACTGAAGCAAGCTTGAATTTCCTGCTGCCTTTGCTGTCACTCTATTAACTATTGATCAGAGTAGTTGCAAATCCAGTAATTTAAAGCTTTTCCTTAGTAACGAGCCCTTCTTATGAAAGAAGATAAGTGCTCGTCACCTAGATAACAGTCAGCCAGTATCCAATCTAAACGCCGTCAGGGACCGGAGTAAGATGAGATTAAGTAATAAATAGAAATAAGTCTTCATCCTCTCAGCTATGGCAGCATTGAGGGAGAAACACAGAAAAATCTGTACTAGGTCTGTCAAACTGAATGTTTACACAAGTTTTATACGGTCTTAAAAAAAGGGTAACAGGCTTTGTTTCATAGCTAGAGGAAAAGTAGCGCTTGGCGATGTGGTATCAACACAAGCGCGTCAAAAGCACAGGAGCAGGAACATACACCTTAGAGTCAAGAAGCATCACATCTCAAACCTGTAAAAAACCTACCCACACTGAAACAACTGGCTCGTACAAATCAATAGCCAAAGACCTTAGTAAACGGACAACAAAGAAATGCATGCCTCCACATTCTGAGTTTTCACCTGAAACAGGAGGGTGAAAGCTCATTAAGATGGATGCAACTGAAAGAATGGATGACAGGGAGTTGACATTCTGGTGTTCTGGGACTGTAGGGTGTGTCAGGATACATTCAGATGGCATTTCATCGGTAAACCAAACACTTACAGAGAAAGTAGCAAAATGACACCTGAAATCAAATGTACAACCCCTAAGGTTTGGATGGTACCCCCCCCCCCCCAACCCCCTGCCCAGCAGAGGGATTCTTGTACCTTGGTGTTCTGGAGGAACTTACCTGGCAGCTGCAGGAGGTACCTATACGGCTCCAGCAACATTCTGTCACAAGCTGCTTCCTTCTTGTTGTCCATCACTGGCCGTTTCCCCGGAAATCAACAGACCTGTCACACAAGATGTCACATCAGTCAGCCTGACTGAGACACCCGGAAACCCTGTGAATGTTTTTTTTTTTTTTTTTTTTTTTTTTTTATCTGCTTCCATAAGAAGCAATGCCATTGATTTCTGGGACGCAACTTCCAAGACGGCGGCTGGCAGTCCTGCTGAATGGCGAGGAACGGTTTGTGTGGTTGCTAAGAGACCTTCACGGTGCAATTAAGCTCTTCCCTCATAAGTCTCAAAGAGAGCCACAAAAATAATTCCAAGAGACGGCTCTGAAAAATTTAGCGATGATCAAATAAGCACTCGCACATGCTGCCCTACATACTCAAAGGAAATCGGATTTAACGAGACAACAAGAATAAAGCTTTCCCCCGAACGATCACAGCGTCCCCTCGGAAATTGAACCCCGTGGCGCAAACGGACATAATTTCCCGACTTTATATAACATTGTCTGTTACATATTTCACCGGGAAAGTCGACCACTCAGGAAAGGCTTGGTGGATTTCACCCTAAAGGACACCTTACATGACAGCCACAGATGAAGCACAGATGTGTCCCGTTAATTCAGCATGTTTACCTATCCTGCCTCAGAGAGCATCAAGGTGGCAGGGACAGACTCTCAGCCATTGATCAACACTTCTCCTCCAAGCAGGGATGATATATCAAACGACACAATAACACAGTTCAACCGCTGAGCTTGGGACCCAAAAGCACTGGATCCTAAATTGTAGGGAGAGGCTGTTTAAACTGAGGGCCTCCATTCGTCATCCTGGCAAATGGGCTTTAAAGATTAGTGATACAGGAACCTAAAGACAGGGAGGAGGGTAGGAATAAATGATGCTGACTAATGAGACCACTTTGGCCTGTTCGGAACGTACCTTTAAAAGGACTGACTGATACTCCAGGACCGTAAAATACAGACGGCTTCAATTATTCATTTAAATTGAGTGTAGGAATAGGGCTGCTCATCAACCACCCGTGGGTCTGGTCTGGGAACTTCCATGGACCTGCAACTATGATCATACCGTGGACCTACTTGCTAATTTAGTCAATGAAGTTTAACAGAAGGGCTTAACTTCCTGTTCAGGATGGAACACAGTCTGCTCGGTTCTCAAGGTAAATAGTTACAAGTCAACGATTCTAAATGGATTCCAGAGCATTAGCTTTAGAACGACATCCAACATGACATTAAGCTTTGCAGTTTCTCTCACCGGTAAACAGGGAATGTTGCTGACTCAGCAGGAACTTGTTTTATTACCCTTCAGACGGGAAACCAAAAAAAGACTGGCTGACTTACTCGCATTCATTTAAAGATGGACTCCAGTAGGCCAATTTCTGTAGAATCCATAGTGTAACAGAGCTCGGTGTTGGACCAGGAGTTGGAGCAAAAGTTGAATGAAATCACTGTTTACTTGGAAGAAAGGCTTGTCCTGTGATTAGTCTGAGACTGTTACTCTCCAGAGACCTTAGCATCAGATCTTGGATGATAATGAAATTATCAACAGGGATATTCATCACAAACTGAGATTTGTGACCAACTCAGATCATGAAGCTTGCAGTCCAGGCCAAATCTGTACAAAGAAGATGCATAAAAGGAAAAACACCAGCAATATCTAGGATAGCTGATCAATTATAGGAACCTAATGAACATCTTCACTGCAGGACTGCTGTTGTAGCCCACGTATCAGTAATACAAGACAAAGTGTGATATTACAGACACTGCTTTCTACGCAATTTCCGACTGGAAACAACACCAAGAACGGTAATTTACAGAAATTACATTTCATTTTTCTAAACTCATTGAGAGTTCCCACTGTATGTACATTACTGCCAGTTAATCCCTGTGAACCTTTTAAAAACAACATTCTTGTATTGTGATATTTAGATTTCAATAAAATGTACCCTATAAAATCATTTCAACAGTTTATTAATATAATCAGCATAAAAAAGGCATACTATTAGCAGTAAATAAAATTGGCAAGGCTCACTCATGACCCACAATGCCAGAAAACGAGTTATAAACTCGTTACAAAAGCAGTTATAAACTCCATTTAACACAACGATGCCCATCAACCTGAACACCCTGTCTGGAGAATGACAGACTTCATTGAATACCAAACTAACACATTTCAAGAGCACTTCAAACATTCATTAATGTAATCAAAGATCACGGTGCTGCACAGACATCCCTGCAGCGACCTCTACGCTGCCCAGGTCAGGAGTCAAACTGAGGAATCAGACACCAGTAACTGTAACACTCAAAGCCACCAGAAAAGAAAGCAAGACTCGTCTCGTCTTTGTTGAAAGGAAAAAAAAAACCTGTAGATTATGTTGTAATTACCATATCTGTGGTAAAAATTGCATTTCAATTAAAATGTCATTAGAATTCACAACGGCGTCGGCCACCGGTTAGAATCAATACTACATATGATACACCTCTATGTAAACATTAGCAGACAGGACAAGTAAATAAATAAATAATGGGCTGGGGGGGCTAAAATTGTGAGAGGAGGGAGTTAAGACCTCTGGCTAAAAACCCTACCATCCTCTGCTGTGCACCTAACAGAATTTACACCCAGGATGTCGCAAGGAGAAATCATGCTTAAAAATATTTATCCTTCATTTCCCTAGAAAAAAGGCAACCTTTAAAATTATTCACTGCATAAACAGCTAATAATTAATTTAAGTGGGACAGACTAAGCTGAGAAGTGATTATGCAAGTAAATACTATAGTATACCTACTGTATTAGGATTTAAAAGAAATGTTTGAATAACCAGCCAGAATCAACCCAAAATAATGAGTGAATAATACATGAATTTCAAAAGCTACTAGGATTCAGAAGACAAATTGCTAGCAACTTTTTGGTGGCAGTACTGCATTTATCTGTAGGACATTCATTTACACTGAAATGTTTAATATGTATATTTCTCATTTTTATAAATCAATGTGAAGGTAACCTGCGGGCAAAAACCCAAAATATATACAAAAAGTGTGAATCTTTAACTTAACAAGGCACTGCGGTGGACTACCAAGTTTCACCTGAGAAGATCCCAACCCCCCCCCCCTTTTTAAACTGTCATGTGATCAATCATGAGACAACTTGTAGGGTGGTAAAGGATTGGGCATTTTTACTGGCCCGCGGCTTGCTGGAGGAAGGTACGACAGGTGACATGTTTCAAGGTTGGACACCACTTACATTTGTTTCTATTCAATTCTCCAGGCTGTAGCTGCAATCCATGGCCCATCATGCTGTGTTATACCTATGGCCGTATAGCGGTACGGCCATTCAAAGGGGGCTCCTGCATTCCACTAATTGCCATTATCCGCAGCCCTCTGAGCATTACCCAACAACCAGCTTAGGGTGACTGATCAGATGGGGAATCACCCAAAAGCAAGCACAGTGACTAAATCAGAAGATTAATATTCATCCATTAACTGCAGAGCGGGATATCACTAGGATGAGAATCTACCCTTTGTAATCTCACTCTCTCCTTCACACATATAAGCATAAAGATAAAATTTATCAATTCACATGATCAGTACGTCTTTAGATTGTGGGTGAAAACTATTTTTATTGGCTCAGCAAGCAAATAAAATTCCCTTGAGTTGAATCTCAATCTGCAGCCCAAGTGCCGTGACAGCGCCACCTGCTGAGCTGGTAGCGGCAACCCTACTGATTAACATCTAGTTATTAAACAATTAATAATCCTTCTACATGTCACAGTCTTACAGCTTCTGCTGAAACTCTTCTGTGACCAACAAAAAAGTAATGAGAAAAATGCCAGAGAGAAAAACTCCTAATTACTAAATAATCTTTAATCTAAAAATAAACTAGACCTAGGCACAGAGCAACAGTCCATAGTTTAAGAGAGAAATGCACAGTGCAGGTGTTTAATCAGCGTTAATGGGCACGTTTGGAAGAGGGTCGGGTACCAAACCAGGACTGAGGCACAGATGCGAATTAACAGCACCAGCACAGGAGGTAAACAGGTTAATTTAATCTCAACTGCTTGACAAAATGACTCATTAATGCCCTCACTTTAGTGCTGCCCTCAAGAGAGACATTTAACTGCATTGGCTCATCTTTGTATTGGAATGAAAACTTCCCACAAAATAAGTACTTATGAGTTCATTTTGCGGGTATTTTGGCACACATAATAGCACTGCCATGTTATCTGGCAAGTATAAAATCGAGGACTGCTAAACATGGAATGTCCTTTATTGTTGTGAGCGAGAGAGGTCTTTATGTTATTAACAGATATCCGATTTTCACCATATCCCCATAGTGTCAGAGGGGAGAGAAATCTTAATTAAATATCGAAGTGGGGGTAAATACAGCAAGCAGCACCATTTACACATTAACACAATTGAAGGAGATGACATTTACATAACGTTCAAATAGGGCTTACTACAATCAGGCAAAATTAAGTGAAATGGCACACTGGGAGGTTTTTAAGTAAAACATAAGCAGTCGCCCACGCATCAGCTCGAAAGAGGGAGGATTAGCGGGGAACTCTGCGCTATTCCACCCAGCGACTAATGACATGGATGTAGGTCACCGGCGATCATCCCAAAATATTCCGCTTGTAGGGAAAAACCGTCACGCGAAGCAATACGTATCTGTACGAGGGGGCAAGATGACCGTGGACATGAAAATAAAGCGAGCAAAAGCTATTCCCAAACTGGAACTTGAGCATCATTGAAAAATCAACACTTGGATCAAAGAAGGGCGACAATTAATAAACAGTTACTTCAGAATCAGCTTCTGCAAAAACTGCCATCTATTGGAAAACAAAGCTTAATATATTTTCAGGATCATATTTATATGTGTCACACGGTCGGCGCTGTCATTCAGAATGATTTACCGCGGTCATTGGGAGCAAATGTAACACGCCGGCCGCAACCAGTTATCTCTAATAAAACAACGCTGACAGCAGAGATTAAATCACAGGCGATCAGTAAAAGATAGCAGCGATTTTGAAACGATAGGACGCCATACCCCGAGAATCATCATGATATAAAAGGAAAAATGAACAATGCCGTGTCCACTAGAGTATCGTTTATCTTAGGGATTATATTATTGCATCAGACAAGAATGCCGGACACTGAGCATGGCGACGATCATGGAAAAAGAGGGAAAAAATCGGTCTTTTGCTTTTAACATATAACTCACTTAAGGATAAAATGACCTTCGGATGAAAATGTAATAGCAAACGAAGGGAAAAGCTCTAGCAAAGGAGAGAATCTAAGTAATCACAAATATATTAAGAAGCGTCTATTTGTTTGACCCAAAGAGGGGGTACACGTAAAATATTGCAAGCTTTTCATTTCACACACCAAGTATAGGCGCTGCTGCTGCTGCATATATTATGAAAATACGTCAGATACAACTTAAGCCAAGACCTAAACAATTTTTCTACTGAATGATATGAAAGATCACAAAACATACACAACATGCTTGTTTTTTCCCTTTAAAGTAAGGACACTTGCTGTATCCTTTAGAGCCACGACTACTGATACTTTCAAACACAAAACTGAATTTTCTTGAAAATTAAACGTAACGGTTTCCGCACCACGTGTTTATGCGGAATAATAAGTGACAGCAATACAGACACACCGGTGTTCTGTCGATTAATGCTGACTTGTCGAAAAATGCTACCGTAGTGCTAATCGATAGCCCTAACCCTAACTCCCCAAAAGCCCTACTTTAACCCTAACCCCTAAAACCTAACCCCAAGACGGTGGAACTGCACATGCGCAGAAAGGCTCGATCGCACGTCTAGATAGGTAGGGTTTTATGACAGAACACCGGCTATCGCGGCAGGAAACGGGGAACTCTCCAAAGACATTTAAAAATTATATTTAGTAACTCATGTTTAAAATGCGTTAGTCAGGTAAAGTTTATTAAGCATGATTTTAATATGATCGATATAAAATGTGATTTGTAGCTAAAACGTAGAATATTCTAGAAACAATCAATACCTTGGTTAGCAGAATCCATGCTATTCAACTAGCAAGCTTTAGACACAATGTCTACCTAGACCAGTATCGAAAAGGATATGCAATCATTATTTTAAATAGCATCTTTACATATCAGTTTACACAGGCTGCAGGTAGAGACCGGCGTCATACATAGATTATTGCCCTGAGGACCGCTGGCCAGTAACCAGATGGCGCAAAAGACCAGCAATGTGTTATTTGCCATTAGAAGGCTGCCTTTTGTCTGGTGTGGAAGACAGAGAATTACAATAATTTACATGATCCCACAATAATACCGTATTTAATGGAAATTGTCGACTGGACGGCGGACAGCTCCACCCACCTGGTTAATCAGCAATTTGCAATCCGGGGGATTTCTTCACCACTTCCGCTTTCAATACGTTATTCACTTATTTACTAAACAGGTATATCTACTTAAATACCATTTAATCTAAGAGAAACGATTCATTGATTCGAGTTACACGGGGATTTTGCTAATTCTTCTCCATACAGAAATACAGCAGAACAAATCACCCAGACAACATTCACAGAAAAATTGCTACCCACAATTTACGCCATCGCTTTTTCACGGAAGAAACGCATCGAAGGAGGAGTTGACTTCTTGGTGCAGCCTGCAGAGGATTTCGGGAGCTGTAGTTCCAAACGGCTGCTTGTCTTCTCGACATATCAAAATCTTTAACGGCACAAGCTTGCTGCTGCCGAAATACATTTCCCATGGAACCCCTGTCTCCGACCAGCTTTCTGCGATATAACCGCAATAAGTGGACCATGTTTTTATTTTCTAACGGCGGCTGATAATCTTGGCTATACCATTTAAGCACGGTCCCTTTAACATTGTGTTCCCAGCGCAAAACGCAACGGGGCAGTTATCCCCATTACCCGTTAAAAATAACGTCATTTTCTTCCCCAGTCAGCAAAGGGCGGCGATAGACCGGCTCTGACCAATGAATGAGTGCATCGAGGGCCGTGGGCGGTGTATGTCCGTCCGTCAGATTGAGAAGGAGAGCAACACAGAGAAAGAGTCAGGCAGAGCCAGCGACAGCGTTGGATCCGCATCCCGACGGCGACCCGGAGGTTTACAAAATAATAAAATAAAATAATTACAACCATTATAAAAACACACACGTTATTTATTGATGAACCATCTGCGTTGTTCTTTGATGATCTTATGGAGGAGTAATTTATTGCATCAACTCAAAAAAAAGTAAAATCCACAACTCATCCAGCTGGCTAACCAGCAAGTTGTAGCAGGTAGGACATTTAATAATTCAACAGTCAAATTGCCTTAATCAAAAGAGAGGGGACATTTGCTGATCGGTATCGATCTGTTTGGTCAGCCAGTTATTTTTCCGAAGCGAAGTGGAGTGGGTTACGGGCTAGGAAGGTGAGTTTTTGGACTTCGAAGAGAATGCCAAAAGGAGCCATATAACCTCTCATACAGACGTGTGGATAGGAAGGTAAAACCTGTGAAAATTGCAAAACTGTATTTATCAGCTGTAAGTTATAATGTATCCATCGGCACCTATTGCTCCGTAACAGGCGTAGTCCGAAAAAATGGCACTTTGCATCAAATACCTTCTTGGGGGAGAAAAGAGCCGATTGCCTTCGGTTAGGGCGAAAGGAGCCATACGGCGGATCGTCTTGGATTTGTGGCGATGCATGTTGTATTTTGAGGAAGCCGCGGGTTGTTTTCGCTATGGAAATCGCTTTGTGCTTACAGAATTATCAGTGTAGCGCTTCCCACAGCTCGTTCCTGTGTGTCGCTGGCACACTGGCGATCATCCTGCTTTCCTGTGTTTGCCAGCTACCTATATGTCACGCAAATTGCACATTTTTAAAACATTACTCCTTCGCTCTCATCACCTCTGGCGATTAAAATCGTTTGTGCTCGGACTTTATTAGGAAAACAAAGCTGGGGTCGGCTTGCTGAAATGAGTAGTTACAGCTGGCTGATGTTGAACTATCAATAAAAGAGGAGTTGGCTAGTTGCAGTATTTATTTTTTACGTTCGCATGATTCGGTTTCTTTGTGAAAGGCAGTTGTAATTTCAAGAAAATGTAGTATTTTTAAAAGACGTTTCGGGCTGTATCTTGAAAATTACAGTAGAGGATGGCTTAAACAAAACGCAGTGACATTGCTTAGGTATAGGTGGCTGACTCGTTAAATTAAGAAAAATGTTGTTTCTTCTCCCGCATAGCACAACACCTTCCAACGAATGAACCGTATGTCACTTTTTGCCAGTTTTCAGGTCTTTTTTTCTTGGAAATATAGCACATATTTGGGGTTGCTACGAAGCCGACTCAGTTTTACCAGCTGTCTAGTTGTAGTCAGCAGTTTGCAACCGAAAACAGATAAAAAACCGCGTCTCTAATTTATAAATACGGAGCTCTTATTTTAACATCTGGCTGACCGCACTATATACTTGCGGGGGGGGGAGGAGTTGGTATCCAGAGGTTTCGGACACACAAATGTCATTATTTGTTGGCTTTGATTCCGTGCAAGTACGATTCCTCGAATTTCTCACGTCGCAGTCCGGTTATGACAGGGTCTGCTCTCCAGCCAGCGATGCAAAGCTTTCTGAAAATACATATATATTTGTGAGTATTACGACCAGTGGGTGCAAAAACCCGAATAAAAGGCAGCCCTATACCGAGGGGTCAGGGAGTGCATGTGGCCGACTTTGTGATCTTTGCGGATTTTGCACAGTGCCCGTCTCGTCCACTGGACTGTTTCTGCCGCACGGCACAGAAATGGCGTCATGCACTCGGCTTCGGGACTGACTGCGATCGGGCACCGCGCAGACCTTCAAGGGGACACGGCGCTGTTTATCCACTGCTCCGTGCCTTTCGGTCTAAATATATTCTTTTAAAGCATACTTATAACATGTCCGTTAGTGATGCTTTTATGCAGCGTTATCTTTGTTTTAGAGATCCGGTATATTTCTTTGTTCTTTTAGATGTGGAATTTCTAAGCTGTTGATTTTGAATTAAAAGACCGTCTTTTTTCCCTTCGTAGTGTTGCTTAATTCGCTGTTTTTAACAAAATCGCAGATCAGGCGTGTTCCTGGAGATCAGGGTCGGTTAATTAGTCGGGTGCTGAAGCCAAAGGCGTTCCCTGACCGTGACTTCTTGTATACTTTCATCAATCCGTGTGCGTCGCACCATCGTGAACTGATGATGCTTTGTGAAGTTTACGGTGTTAGTCGGCACACGCTCCATTCAAAATAAATGCCTACAGGTCATTAGTAATGTAAAGTCGTTAATTTTTCAAAGTGGTTACAATGTCGCGGAACGTATTTTGTTAGTTTAAATAACTTATTCCGTCATGGATTGTCTCCAGAGAAAATTAATTGAAGAGTACAGCGTATAAAGTCTCATTTTACATTTGTATTATTTAATTGAAAACAGCAGCAACAATTTAGTAACGATTTGGGGACTTACCTGTTCATTAATTCACCTATATATGTATAGTGTAACGTGTAATCCGTAGTCTTTCTTATCTTGTAGGCAGGTATGTGAGGAAATGCAAAGTACATGTGTGCATGTAGGCTGCTCTGTTCATCATTATTAACCATTAGTTAAATTAGTCACCATATAAAACGTGTCGTTTGTCCATAATTTTGTATATATGTTACTTTGTTTTTGTTTTTAAGGAAAACTTTTTCAGTTACAGGCTGGACACCTGGATCCCTCAATACAAGCTGAGGAGTCCTGAGTGAAAATGAAGGTACGTTTGTTTTTCCTGGCTGATTTTTGCCAAAAATACATTAGTGTCATTCTGTTTTTCTGTAAAGTTTTTATGACATATGACAGATACTATTTAGATAATAGACTTTTATTATTTGAGACATGTCCTTTTTGTTTTCAAAGTAATGTCACTCTAAACATCGTGGACATATGGTACACCATCCTTAGAGAATTTTGAACTGATTGATTTGTCTGGTATTGTGCATAAATATTTGATATATACATTCTTTGACCATTAGCCAGGTAATGATGAATGTCGTGTATTTCATAATATTGCATGATGTTCAATTGGTTCATTTCTCCTCTGTCCTCGGTGGCGACGGGTACTAAAAGTCACAGCGTTTCTCATTGGCGCTCTAACATTACGAGCGCAAAGTTTGCGCACGAGGCCCTTATCCTTGTTTATGTTTCTCAGTTCTATAACTTTTGTCTTCGGAATGTGACGGAATAATTGACGGAGGCAGGCCGTGCTTCTGTTTCCATGGCAACTGGCTACCGGGTTACTGCCTGCAGGATTTGTCCCATTGGCCTTTGGACTCGCATGAAAGGCGAAGACTAGAATGGGAAAGTCTTTTTATTTATTTTTTTTGATTTTTTTTTATCTTAGGCGGCAGCCTGTGGCTTGACGTCTTGTCGATTAATGCTTACCGATATAGCGAATGCGTGTGACTTTGATTAATGTTCCTACTTAACACCTGACTTTTTCCGCAGTAGAACTGGTTTGGCTTGCAGTCTCGGTTCCGGGAAGTTTCGGCTGTATGATCCAAAGAATTTGTCGGCAGCGAATAAATGAATGGGACGTATCAGGAAATAACCATTTGTTTTAAGATAAACTGCGGTTCCATTTTTAAATGTCAGTAGTCCTGAGCTTGCACGCTTAATGTGATCCCATAATTTATACACGGTCCTATTGTTCAGGCCTACCATACCGCTGGAATTTTTCCCGGCATTTCTTTCAAAAAAAGTGCGTGTTATCAGGATTGACAGGGACATGTCATGTCTCTCCAGTGAAGGAAGCGCCCTCATCCTCTCTGTTCGTCTCCTTCGGCAGGGCTGACCTGGAAAATGAGTGATCTTTTTCCCCGGGGTACCCACCGATTGAATTATTGCCAGCGAATCTTTTCTTTCTTGTCTGGCTTTTGCGTTTGCCTGTTGGATGGAGGTCCTACAGCGCTAGTTTTCTTTATCTTATTAATTTTTAACATAATATATATATATATTATTTTAATGTCCTGCAGTTCAGCGGGTTTAAGATCTCTAAGCAACTCATTAAGCCTCGGTAGAAGGTCAGAAATTCCCCTCTGCTGCTGACTGAGGAGGTCTACTGACGTTATGGATATTAGTTGTGCTGATGTTTCATGTATCAGCAGTTGAGTTGTAGTGTGTAACCAAGTTTCACACAGAATCCTCCTTTAAAGGAACTGATAGAGTTTGTATGAAACTATGAACTGCCAGGGTCAACATCTGAACACTCTCAAGACCCAAATAATTAAGTCTAATGCCGGTTGATGCCTATGTGGAGCCGAAGGCAAATTTCACTGACGAATTCTCACTCTGGGGGGTACTTTTTCTTGCAGCTTGCTAAGTCAGTGCCCCCTCAGAAGTCGCCTAATGGGTTGACCGGCACTGGTTCTCTCTGTCGCTTTAAGAACTTGTAATTGGCTGTGGTAGGGGGCTGGGGAGATGGACAGCTTCATAAAAGCCACCCTTTGGTCAATGGTGATCAGTCCTGGTCCTGGAGGTGTCCTGCATGTGCCCTTTTTGTTCAGCTGCACTCTTAAATAAAGAGCTGTGATTGGGTGCTGATTGAATGCCGATTTGACCCTTTCACATATTTTCTGAATGCAGCTTAAGAAGCCTGGCAAATGCGGAATGGCCATTGGCTCATTCGGATATTCAATAGCTAAGTGCTAGCAGAAGTAAATTCACCGTTGACTATCATTTTGACATGCTGTGCCTTTACTTTCAATAAAAGTTCTTTACGGCACCACTCCCCACCTCATAAATGAGCATATTCTTTGTTGTCTAAATTGGTCCCTAACTAGTTTCCGTTTGTGGTTTGTTGTCTGTGCTAACGTTGAAAAAGCCCTTTGGGATGGATGAAGTCTCATGGTTTGAGATTTGTTTGTCTTGCCCCCAAAAATAGAGGTGGTGCTTCTATCTAACCCTTGCATTTTTTGTTTTCTCTAGCCAGGGATAATTGTCTTTGCTGTAATGCAGTGATACCCTTCTTAGAGTGGGCTGGCAAGACTTATACACACTAGTTTGCAGCAAGGTTTAACTAGCTTTGTTTGTATTCTGAATAAATATGATTGAAAACGTTTGTTTGGCCTTTAAAATAAAAATAAAGTGCCTAATGTGATTTTTTTTTCAATTATGCAGTGGTAAATGTGCTTTGAAAAAAATGTCATGAAGGATTGATTGTTCCAAATTAAGATAAATGATTTGTCCTGTTGTATGAAGTGTGCAGCTCTAGTTGTGCTAACCCAGCTTGTCTTAAAGTATGTCTGCTGTATAACTTAACGTCGTCGCAGACTTTATAAAAAGTTTAGAACCATTGTGTGGTAGTCCTACTTGATATCTATGGGAGTAAATTAATGACAAAAGTCATTGATGCAAAAAGCATGTTGTATTATACTAATCAAATAAAAAAAACACATTGCATTTAATAATGTTTGAATTTTAGGAGGCTATAATTTAATGTGAAGGAATATTTAATGTCTAAATGTACAAACTGAAAATATCTAAATTATAAAATTGTAATTGGTAAAATAATCAATACAAAAATATTTGGCTTTCAATATTCAGTTCCAAAATATACAGATTATAAAGTGCATTTTTATAGTTCAGTCACCTAAATTCAGTTCATTTACTTTGGCCTCAAAATAAATTTTAAGACAATATATTCCGTTGGACACATTCAGTGTGTTTTAATGGTAAATAATTCATAATTCAGAGGTAATATTCAGTCCTTGATTTTTTTTGATTCACAAATACACTGCCAAAATTTTTGTGTTTTACAATATGGTCCGAATTTCAAACTTCCACATCTGGGACTGTCAGGATGAACAATGGAGGGCCGATAGAGTTCTTCTCTAGATCTGGAGTCATCAGTGGAGCGTGCAGTAAGCAGAAGTTATGATGCACTGATTGACAAAACAGATTCTCTCGGATGGTGGATACAACTGTCCCAAAATCAGCTATTGTCCCATCCATGCTATCTAGCTAGCTAGCTTACAAGCTAGAAATCTTAGGAGCTGCCCACTGGTAGTTAAGGTGAGCAAGTTAAGTTTTATGTAGAGATATGCGATAAATCGTTAGCAAATCGGTATCAGTCGATATTCATTCAAAATCAAGATGTCTATTTTAGCCGATATTGCTGGCCGATAATTAAACTTTGTAGATGTTAAAAGTGAATAGCACCATAGTGTTAGATATGGGTTACGTGTAGGCAGTTGGGAAGAATGGAGAAATAAGGTTTAGTTGTGTTTTTATTTTTTCCTTTGTCGTGGGTTGTGATGTGTGCTTTGTGATGTGCAGTGTGTTTTTGGTTCTCTGTGCTTTCGTATTAATTCTGCTAATTGGTTTTACCTGTTACCTATTGTCGGACAACCTATTAATTTATTTGAGTGGATGATGAGAGGGAAAAGAGAGCGTTGGAGCGCAGGGGTTTTTCCATTTGGTTGTGTTGGGTTTCTTTTTGTCCCGTTTGGTTGGAGACGGACGGAGTCATGCGCAGCATTTGACCTGCACTAGATCCAGACGCTTTTAATCAGATGCAGAAACTGGTGCACTTTTCGTGCATTTCTAAAGAAAGGGTTTTACTTGGTATTTTCCATATGTGAGTAACAAGACGAAGGTGTGTGTGTGTGTGTTTGTGTGTTGTTTCTTTTACTCTTTCATTGCCTGCCCCTTCTGACTGGTGGGATGTGAAGAGGATTCGTTAGGCTGGGCTGGTTTGCCAAGAACTGGAGAAAGTCTGAAAGACTGCTGCCGACAATTGCCCCTATTAATGGGACATATTGGGATTTCTTTTGGTGTGTTTCATCATGGGTCCATGTAATTAGTGTGTTTATTTTTTAATTATTTCTGGTATTGTGATTTCCTGTTACGTGGCAGCATTGTGGGTTTTTGGTTGTACTATACTTTGTGGATTGTAAGCTGACCTGCTAAATGTTTTTGTGTTGGAGATTGAATGAATTAGTTTTAAGTGTCATTGGACCTGTGGTCAATAACTGGGAATGTCCCCAATGATAAACTCTGCTGGTTGTGTGATCTGAAAATGTGAAAAACCAAATCCTGCAGGCCTATTGGTTGAAAACGGAACGTAACAAATTGTTTTACAATGCGAGAAGATCCCGTGAAACATGTGACTGTTTTATACAACTGGCTACATTTTTAAAAAATTTATTAAATCTGACCAGCAGACCGATCTTTACACAGATTAAAGAATGATGTCACGTTATTCCATTATTCTGCGCCAGCAAGTTTTATAACTAGCTAGGCAGAAAGATAGGACAGTAGCCGACTTGGGGACAGTCATGCCTGCGATGACACAACCAAAGAAAATCTACCGCTCTGTCAATTGTTGCAGCATAATTTGCCTCCTGCTTGCTGTTGACTCCAGATCCAGACGAGAACTCTACCAGCACTCCATATTTTAAACTAATGAAATTTTGGCAGCATATTTGTAAAGCGAAAATAAGAGGGCTGAATATTACTTTGAATTATGAAGTTGCCATTAAAACACATTGAATGTTTCCAACTGAAATTATTCTCTTGAAATTGATTTTTTAGGCGAAAGCAAATGAACTGAATTCAGGTGATTAAATTCTACAAATGCACTTTATAAACCGTATATTTTGGAACTGAACTGTGAAAGCTGAATATTTTTGTACTGATTATTTTACCAATTAATTTACGATTGAAATATTTTATGCTAAAATATTCAAAACGTATATTCACATTAAAGCCCCCAAACATTCAAGCATTTATTCAATTATTGTAATTCAATTCAATAATTTATTCAATTATTGTAATTCAAAATGCTTTTTTGCTTTAACGCCTTTTGTTATTAATTTACTTCCAGAGATATGTCCTTTGAGTGTATAATCATTGTAAAAATTCTGACTGGTGGGATGTAAAGAGGATTCGTTAGGCTGGGCTGGTTTGCCAAGAACTGGAGAAAGCTTTTTTTTTTTTTTAGTAACACAAACCATTGTTGACATGTGAAGACTCACCTGCAGTGGGAGTGTGAGTCTGAAAGTGCTAAATATTCCGTATAGTAGCATTTTTGTTTACTTAAACACTACATCTGAATTGAATTGTGCAAACAGACAGGGCCCAGGAATCACACCACTGAGTCATATTCAACAGACAAACTGCCAACTTCACATACTCCATCCCAACACACTATATATTATGTAGGTCATAATACAATAATTATTTTTTCAACGTTTTTTTTTTTCCTTCCAAGTTTAGTGCATCATTTTGTCATAGCATGATCCTGCTTGTATCTGTTTAAGTAGTTATTTTTACGGAGAGCACAGTGTAATGCTTAACTTTCTTAAGTTCTCGTCCATGCACTCCCAGCCCATGCGAATATGAGTCATGGAAATATTTTGGCCGTTCTCGAGCTCCTGGCAGAGACTGGATGATGGGGTTTCAACTGGGAACGTGCTCACGGCTCACCAAGCAGCGCTGAGGGTCTGATGGCCTTCTGGAGATGGCCTTGGACTTGGGTGTTTGGCGGATAATAGATGGTTTGCCGCCCAGCATGCTTTGGCGCACCACTGCAATTCTGCTGTCTCCGGGCCCCTTGATGGTGCTGGAATGGGCTTTAGTCCTGGAGGACCCCTCTGACCCTGCCAAACTGCTTGTTCGCTTGCTTAGCTGTTACGCCCATATATTTTATTATTTTTTGGTATCAGACCAGGGGTCTAGTTTCTAAGCTCATGGGAGTTTTACTTAGGCAAAAATGTTCTGAGGGCAGAAGGAAAAATTACTGGTTCAGAAAGAGAACCCAATCAGATTCTAGAGGAGGTGGATCCAAGCAACTAGAGGAGGTGGGAGCAATCAATCGGATGTCTTGGTTCCGCTTCCTCTTTTTGCTTTGACCCACCTCCCATACTGATTGGCTTCTCTCTCTGAACCAATCAATTTCCCTTCTGCCCTCAGTTTCACATTTCCTTCTTTTTTATACATTATTGAGAAAGTAAAACTCCCATAAGCAGCTCCTAACCAAGGTGCCTCCACTGTCCATGGAACTGAAAATCATGGTTTAGCCTCCCCTTCCAGGAGCCAGCTGTGTTTTTGCTGACTTTGTGTGTTTGCCTTGTGTCTGTCTGTGAGAGAGTGTGTGTTCTCTTTTTTCGTCCCAAAACCAGGTGTGTTGGCTATACTGCCCAGCCAGCAGTGTGTCAGTACAATGTCAAGTGGACAGGTGTCTGCCGAGGGTCTCCTTTACCTCAGCCCTGCTTCAGGTGCCTTTTGAAAACTTCTAAGTATCTGCCTGGGGCTTAGACATCATCATTGCTTTGAGTATGTGTGACTGGCCTGTAGTCTTTCACACTGCATTTTTGGGAATTCTTTTGTTTCTGCCATGGTAACTAAGTAATCGGTATTTTTAGGACAATTTAGTAAATGTTTTATATTTGAGTTGGAAGCAAGCGTATAATAGAAACTATATTTGCTGTTCTATATTCTATATTGCTAATATATTGGGCTCCATGTGCTCTTGATGGCGTTACAAACAGTCCTCATAGCTTTAGTTTTACTGCAGCTAATTTTTGGTATTAGATGCAACAATCTCTTGTTTTTCTTTGACCGTCCTGAGGGGATCGTCCCGGGAAATCACGACTAAGTAGTTTAATTAATGGTATTGATTGAAGAGAAAACGTTGCTGTTACACAGGGAGGTGTGACCTAGAAAAGTCACTCGCCCAAACTTCACAATGGGTTCTAAGTTTTTTTTTCTTCTTTTGATTAAAGGTGAAGAAGCACGCAAGGTGACAGTAGATCATTAATTTTAACAAAAAAGGAAAGACAGAAAAGAAGAATTAGAGGAAAAGAATTAACGCAACAATTATGATGACAGAACCATTAGGTGTTATCATGTATAGACTGAGGGCATACCGTACTATTCCCATAATGCTGTGCATGTCTTTGTCTGTATGTATGTGTGTTTTTATGCACTGGGGAAGTTAAAGAGATGGACTGGATGGTCAAATTGAAGAGGAGTCGGAGGAGCAAAAAGGAAATTAGCTGGAGGGCTTCTGAGTTTTTATATTAATCCTTGTATATGTGTGGTTATTGTCAGATTCTATAATTTTTGTAAAATGGCTGCAAAAATTCTCAGAACTGAGAACTGGCAAACTATAGAACAGTCTGTTGAGATAAATCATTTGAGAATCGTTCAAAGAGCGTAGTGAGGTCATTTTACAGGGGTAAGTTTCAGGTTCCGCCCCAGGAAAACCAAAACTTTTTTGTAGATTAATTCATGATTGGCAAGACCAGGGAAGTTATTTTAGTTAAGCTTACTGAAGTGTCAAAATATACAGCTGTAATGCAGATCAATTGTTTTACATTACTGTTGGATTTCTGCCAAATGAGAAGACCTACAGTTTTCTTCTCAACTTCAATAATTTAAAATTCACTGGATCCATTTCAGGGGGGCATGGTGGTGCAGTGGTTAGCGCTGTTGCCTCACACCTCTGGGACCTGGGTTTGAATCTCCCCCTGGTCACATGTGTGTGGAGTTTGCATGTTCTCCCCGTGTCGTCGTGGGGTTTCCTCTGGGTACTCCGGTTTCCCCCCACAGTCCCAAGACATGCTGAGGCTAATTGGGGATACTAAATTACCCATAGGCATGTGAGAGTGAATGGTGTGTGAGTGTGCCCTGCAATGGGCTGGCCCCCCCCATCCAGGGTTATTCCCTGCCTCATGCCCGTTGCATCTGGGATAGGCTCCGGACCCCCCACGACCCAGTAGGATATGTGGGTTGGAAAATGGATGGATGGATCCATTTCACTAGAGCACTGGCCAGTGTATACAGCACCTAGCTGTGAAAGTAACCTACCAGAAGATAGAAGCTATATCAGCCCAACGTTGTGGGTCAGCACAAAGTTAAAAGAGCACTGCACCAGCCTAAAATGATGTGATTTTATATTATTCACATTTTGTCAAACCAGTTTGTTAGTTTTTTCCTGATTTTGAATCCAAATTGAGTTATACATGGTCATCTTTTGATATGCAAATTGAAATATAGTTCAGATGTTGCAGGAAACTTCATAAAATGTGTTTTCCAGCAATTGCA
This sequence comes from Hyperopisus bebe, assembly GCA_026777045.1. NCBI lineage: Eukaryota > Metazoa > Chordata > Actinopteri > Osteoglossiformes > Mormyridae > Hyperopisus > Hyperopisus bebe. The sequence goes on from JAODJW010000041.1 coordinate 14,168,892, forward strand.
GATGATTAGATGCTGTGTTGGATGCAGTATCTGAACCTTTCTGATTTATAGTCACTAAGAAATTCATTTTGTTCCCAAACAGCTTTGATAACACACTTTACATTCAAGAGCTATTATTAAGTTTGCAATAAGCAACATCTCATGGTTTCTGAGTAATTTGGGTTGTGGTTTTTACGTGCACATGGGAATTCCAGCCAGATCTGGCCTGGCTTAGTTCACTTTGCCATGGATGCCTTGCAGAAGAGGTGGATGTGTATCAAAATATTTCGACTGCTGTTGAGAGTATAATGAATTGCATGTTAAAATTAATGGACTGTATCCATGTGCTCCACACATTTCAATTCAAATGAAATTCTGTCCGTGTCTGAGATTACATCACCCATATAAATGTGGTTTGGAATGGTGTCACATGACCTAGGAGAGCCTTGGATCTCATTGGTCCTTCAGGAGTAAGGTGTGGTGGAATCTGAGTGTGACAGGGCCTCACACGGACGTTCTGCACCTTTCACTGCATGGCATTTACTCTGGACGTGGTCCCCCCACCTTCCTCTAAGTGATGTAGACTGTAGATTTACATGTCACTACGAAAGGTGGAAAGATGTTGCCTGGTAGGTGTGGGGGACTTCCTGTAGTTGGCGCTGTGTGTGTGTGTGTGTGTGTGTGTGTGTGTGTGTGTGTGTGTGTGTGTGTGAAGCCTTTGCTGTCGCTGGTGTCATGTCTTGTTCGTGTTTATTAGGACCAAACACACCAAGACTAATGCTGCATGCATGGTGAATAAAGCTGATTGACACTGATTCACATGAAGATCATTTTTTAGTCAGCCCCAGTTGGTCCATTTTCAATGAACCGTGTGTATCTTGTAGTGAATTAATGTTTGAGGATGGCCTACCATGTCACAAGGAGGCATAAGCAGTAAGTTTAGGCCTACCTCCTGCTGTATCGATTACGATACCTGGGACAGGGTCGACTGGAGTTGTTTTTAGTTGAAGGCTTTTGGAAACGCCTGTTCTGCATATAAAAAATGGTTAAAGTCAGTTACTCCAGACCTTGATGATCATTACTCTTTTTCTGATGTTTGTGTCGTCCAGTTTAAGTAAACACGGGACTGCTGTTTGACGGAGGCCTTCCTAGGGGGTGGCATAAGAGGAGGCAATTTCCCCCAGTACCGTAATCGCTTCGCTGCGTATCTCCGCCCCGGTACCCGTGGATGTAATGGAAATAACGTTAAGTGGGCAGTCCGCTGACCCCCCAGCCTCACGGAGCTCTGCCGGTCAGGGGCGTCACTTATTCCTTAGGTTCCGTGAACACGCTCACTTTGTCGGTAAAAAAATTAAGCACGTTTAAAATCCATTTTTCTAACCAATCTGTTCATTGCTTTTACTTCTCCCCCAAGTAATAGATCATATTCAATTAGCTGTTTTCTGCTTATCTTGAAACCGCTCCGTCTGAAGGAGCCGGATAAATTAAAAACAAATTGGGAGCTTGTCTTGGTATTCACGCGACTTTCCCCGTGTTCCGGTGCTCAATTTGTGCCAGATTTTAATTTATTGCCCAGGTTCGCGTTCTTTGTTGGTTTAGATTTATTCTTAAAAATTCATAGTATGTTTTCAGTGCCGAGTTTCAAACGCGTTCTGGGACCGGAGCCCGCCTCATTACCTCTACCGCTCGCATATCCCTTCCTATCCCGCCACCTTCTCACTTATAATATAAGCATTGACCTGTAGTCCTACCCAAGCCAGTTTTGCCCCCCCGAACCACATTACGCCTCGGTCCCGATCACTCCCGTCTTCCACGGTTTACCCAGCCTATGATTTAGGAATCAACTGAAAATGGATCCGCGTTCAAACATGAGACGGCGACGGAAAGGCCTAATTATCGCATATTAAAGCTACCACAACTCTTTAAAAACAAACTGGATCTTACTTTAATAGCTCGGCCTGCAGAGTCGCGTTTTAGCGTGTTATGTAAAAGCCGAGTGGGTACCTCTGGGTGCTCAGTGAAAGCCGGTTCATGCGCTGCTCCGTGCCGGTAGAGGTTTCCATTCATTGCTGCGCCGCTGATTTACTCGGGATCCCACCTCCTGCTGAGTAACATTTGGCAGCCCGACAATCACAGTGTAAGCTATGGATCATAAGGTCAGGCTTTTGACGCAGCAGACATCTCCGAAGTGAACAGATAGGTCACGTTTCACGGTTTCAGACATCCAAGCCGAGTTATGTATGCATATATATGCGCGTGTGTAGTATACATGCGTATTTTTCGTTTTACGATTTTATTTTCCCTTATCCGTACTTTTCCCTTGTATTACTACTCCTCCAGTGTCCTCTTTCTTTCTAGATGATTTATCTAATGTTTGATATAGACGTTTCTCCTACGGATATGAAGGAAAACCTTTTGGCTCAGATAATGGAAGTGAGACGCGCGTCCCGGTGTTCCGGGCAATTCAGTTTCCCTATGTTTCCCCTGTCGCGCACTGATTTGTATACGGTTTGGCTGTTGTTTTCATGTCTTTTTAAGAAGCTCTTGAAGTAAACAAACCATATATTTTAA
>JAODJW010000041.1:14171541-14193953 GCA_026777045.1 Hyperopisus bebe
AGACATTTCACATACCTCTTTGCTTTAATATTAGGGGAAACATTATTTCCTGATAGACAGGGGAAACATAGGGAAACAGAATTGCCCGGAACACCGGCGTTTTATTCATCTGATGCGCTTGGATATGCACAGTCAGCAGGTAGGATTCCCATAAGGCGGCCTTTTCTGGGAACCCGGGTGAACATGTACCGCACCGGAGGTTAAGGTCGTCCGGGGCCAAACACGGTGTAAAGATTATTTTGATATAATTTTTATTGCAACTTAGAAAATACAAAAGGCAATAATGAACACTTGTCTGCGTGTCTTTTACATTGCGGAAAGTAGGCAAACACGGAATAAATAAAAGTGACAAAAAAGAAAGACACAGAAGTTCCTAACAAATCTGCGGAGACAGAAAGTAAGAGAAATAAATAAATCCCACTAAAATAGTGCATTAGAGGAGGCCCATTCATAATGAGCAGCTTACTTTTTCATCAGTTCCAGGGATTTATGATATTCTTTAATCATCTGTAGGAAATTATTAAACACATGCATGGTTTTAACACGGTATAAAGATGACTGTAATAAAATCCGGCTTCGCTTTCGTTAGTAGGCCTATGCCCGTCTGCTGTTTCCGAGGCGGAAAGAGTCGTTCTCGCAGATTTCTTCAAAGCGGAGGTTGAAAACGTTTGGACTGCAGGGCCAAGCGAATTAGGGGATGATCCACTTCAAAAGATCGCTGGAAGCATGAAGCTGAATTGTATGATGGACACGTTTATTGAATGAATGTTGGAATCGTATAGTGAATTTTGATAACGCGTCGTTTCTTGCCGCAGGTTAATCCGTTGTATCATCGGTCGTTTTTAATAAAATGCTGCAAGAATAAGTTAATCGCCATGTTTGGTTGTTTTGAGGGTAGCTCTCCTGTAGGGTTCGTGTATGTTGAGACTGTGCTGCTGTTCTGAAATTTTGGGGTAGCCAAGGTGAGAGAAACAATGACTTGGCAAATGTGCTGTTTTCATTCCAGGATGCGCTACAGCTAGGAGCAGTGGGACAGGACTGTTGGACCACTTTCAGCTCCATAAGCTCATTCCAGTTTCTATTTGGGTTTAGCTTCTGTTCCATTCTACCTCACCAGTGTACAATTGGCATGCTTATCACACCTGGTTCTTTCAGGACGAGCAGACTTGACTGGTGCATCCTGGGCAGTAAACATTTCTTTTCCATGTCTGGAAAACAGGGTGGAGCCTCGCTTGTGGGCTGACCCTGAAGTTGGATGACAGACTTCAGTGCTTGATTTCTGGACATGTGCTGATGGTCTCCTCATACATGTTGACAGGGTATGTATGGTACATAAAGAAGGAGTTGATCCAAAAAAGCAGCATATGTGGCCATTTCCGATTTGTGGTGTGGAATCGAGACCTGCTCAGTGAAACCAGCAAGCCCCCATACAGACATCTACACGCCAGCATCCTGCGCCCAGTATTTCCAGGTTATCTCCAGTAACTGTCTCCCAGCACCTGTGGAAAAACAGCTGGAAATTGCACCCCACCCAAGCACAATTAGACACCCCTGGAATCCTCCTATACGCAAATAGTTTGGCCTTTCAAATGTAAGCATTGTTTATGCTTTAGACACCTGCAAGTCATAGTAATAGGCCAGCTGTCAACAGTGATCAGTTACTGAGGCTTCCTGTCACTGATCCTTATGCTTGGCTATTAAGACAAAGAGCGTGCAGCTTCAGTACTGAGAGTAAAACTTAGTAGTGGGGAAAATTCGTCTGTACAAATAGTGTTGGGGCGGCATGGTGGCGAAGTGGCTAACCCTGTTGCCTCACACCTCTGGGACCAGCGTTCAAGTCTCTGTCATGGCCGTGTGTGTGTGCGTGTGTGTGTGTGTAGTTTGCAGGTTGTCATTGTGGGGTTTCCAGGTGCTCTGGTGTCACCCCCAATCCAAAAACACACCAAGGTGAATTGGCATTACCAAATGGGTCAGCACCACTGGGTTATTCTCTGCTTTGCACCCATAGCTTCTGGGGAAGAATCCAGACCCTCATGATCTTGAATAGGACAAGTGGGTACAGAAAATGGACAGAATTAGTGTCACAAAATCCATCAATCCAATTTCTAACCGCTTGTCATGTAAAAATATTGTTTTCTAGGTCAGGCCTTTAATGTTATTGTATATAATAAATGCAACAATGCACATTTATTATTAATCTGTTCATCTAACCCTGTACCCCCTTTTACAGGGGGTTCAAATTCCTTCGTGTGGAGCTTTCATGTTCTCCCCGGTTGTCCTCCAGGCACTCCAGTTTGCTCTTGCAGTCCAGAGATGTGCAATTAGGTGAATTGCTATGTCTAAATTGGCCATAGCGTATGATTGTGCGTGCATGTGTGGATTATTATTATTACGGCCAGTGTGAGAACAATCAGCCTTTGAAAAATTGTTAAAATTCCAAATGATCGTAAAACTTGAAAGGTCACATTCACCAAGCTATACTGGTGAATAGTCTTTTTTATGCTTTGACATGTTATCAATTTCTCCTGGAATTTCAAGTAAATGAATAACAGTTTTGGCTGTATACACCCACTGCTCATTCAGGATCACAGTGAACGCAATGCTCTCTGCATTTACTCTGTTCATCCAATGCAATCTTAGACAACTGAGGGAGAGGTCGTTTATAATTTTGATTTCCTGAACTGCCGTCAAAGACTCAGCAGTAGTCAGGTTAATGTTTACTTTCACTAGTCTCTGCTAGAAATCCATAATTAGGTTTCTTTACTCCCAGAGCCGTAAATGAATCGTCATCAGAGATGTGACTTCGAACCTTATGGTTGTAAGTGGGTCACCCGTTTACCGTAACCAGACGCTCCACACGCATAGTCGGGAGGACCGACTTCAACCCGCTATCCTGGGGACGTCAGCCGGCTAGGCGCCTTGCTGAGCCTCCTTTCTGATAAAATGAAATGAAACCCATACAAATATAATTGGAACAGTCATTCTTGAGGAAAAAAGAATTTCCAGAAATATCTGGCGGCTTATTTGCCATTGTTAAGAGAACTAAATGCGTCAAGGGAACGTACTTGGTCATGAAAACGATTTATTAAAATGAATTACAGTAGACAAAGTACACAGAAACCGTCTTCATGTCATTGATACGCGTTAAATGAGAAGGCGTGGAAGTGCCGCACATCTCTGATTGCAGAATAGACTCTAACGTGTCTGGACTTTAGGAGGAATTAGAAGCACGTTTCGAATGGCAACGAAAGCTGCTTCTCTCTGTATCGTGCTGTCCTAGATTACATGTTAATAAATGTAAATCTGCCTCCTGCCGGCAGACCCCGATGTGAGCGCCGGGCTGACTGGCAGCTTGGACCAGCGTCCCAAAAGGAAAGGGGGACTTGGGTGTTGGGGGAAGCAAGTTTCACTGTGCTTTAGTGCTCGCCAGACGTCTCTGCTTTCTGCCCGAAACGTGTAGGTTAGTTAGGCCTACGTATTTATATAATAACGGGAAGGATCTGGGTTTTAAGATTAAAAGCGCGAAGCTTTTGGGATTAGCTAAAGTGGAGGAGTGGTAAATTGTAGTTTTTTCCACCGTAAACACCAAAGCCCAGATGTGATCCAGATATTTTTGTTAAGGTCGCTAAAGCTGGACCCCTCATTGAAACTGCAGCCTTCGGGTTATGAGGCAGTGAGCTTAACTAAACCGCTGTTAATCCAGAAGTATTTTCTAAAATGTATTTGTTTGTGCTATACTTATTGAAGTGTTGTAATATGTGTTGTGTATATCCGGGATATATTTTAATGTCGATGTTTTTCCCTTCATTTTAAACTGCCTGCTTATGTCGGCTCTGGTGAGAATATTAAGGCGGAGTCAGCTCGAAGTTAATGGTTTCTTGTGTTACTCGTCATGTTTATAATGATGGGATGAGCGCATGTTTTGTTTAGTAAGTATTAAAATGATCTTTTTGTCATTTACTGCCGCGCAGCTGTTATCCGGCGGCTCATTTATCCTAAGAGTGCATATGGGAGAATGAACATTTCCTATAATTACGCAGTTGGTGAGAAATAACCGCGATCATTATAAGCGAATGATGCAGTTCTGCAGAAACCGGTTCACCCGTGCGTTGGTTCAGATGGGAAACGTTTCGCCGGATTCGCGCGTTTACATTTTCTGTTTGGTGTGGGGTTTTTTCTGTCTTTGTTGTATAGTTTATTATAAATTTTATACAGGCATCCGTGCACAGCTGCTAGATTGATCAGCAATACGATAAATGTACCTTACCAATGTTATTTTAACAGTCATTTTTGTGGAAAGTGACGTCAAGAAGTCAAACAGGCGTAGTATAGGTAGGCTGAGCTTCAAATGAACGTGTGTGTGTGTACACACTCACGCACAGTGCATATTTATATGAGGACTGTCACTGTAGCTGTTCTGCTCAGAATGGACATTTACTTTGATCCTCTTGGTCACCATGAAGCGCTGCTTATTAACTAACAAGGCAGATTTCATTTTGAAGAACAACAACAGGAAAGATATTTGACATCTGCTGATTACAGAAATCACATCCCACGGGACTGGCAGTTACTAACGGTGAGACATGGCTCACATTTATCCAGAGAGGTTGAACTACAGAAATATCATTTTTAAAAATTCAACAGGCACCTTTGAGCTATGCAGTATAGGATAAGAGAACATCACCAGAGCAGTGGTAGGCCTCGATCAAGGGCCCAGCAGTGATTTGACTATCCTGCCAGTCATGGGATTTGAACACAGATGCAGCTCTCTGTCCCTTTAAGCAACACAGTCGCCCAGGTAACCAATTGTGTAATTTACGAAAGAATACTAGTCACCGTGACAGTCACAGCAGGTTTTTGTCTTCAAGGTTCAACGTTAAAAATTAGAGTTTTAGAGTTTAAGGAAATATTTATTTTTAGAGTACGTTGAGGAATGGTGTTATTAACAGGCATTTCAAGCCCACTGATGGCAGAGGTTTTCTTGGGCATCTCTCCCGGCGGCTTTAAATGAGGGCTGTTTGGGCAGCATGCCCTGGGTGGGGCCCCTTCCCTCTATAAGGCCTGGCTGCACGCTGCCTCGGCCCACTGCTGTGCGTGTCTGGATGGTGGCTCTGGCTCCAGCTCCGCCCCCTGTTTTAATTGGTTATTTACCCTATGATGTAATTAAGCAGTGCCTGCTCAGGAAGTTGCTTTTCTCAGTAGCTCTTGGTTAGTCAACTTTTGGGAATATGATAACAGTCTGGGACTTGGCCTTGATTGGGTTTCATGTCATTGTGCCACTATTTGCTTTTGCTGAGGTTTTCCTATTTCCTGTCTGTTTTCTTGTAATCTATTTCTGGTGCATCTGATCTTTTTTATTCCTCTGCATTTGGCATTTTGAAGCATTTGGTCATGGGCCCAACAGTGAAATCACTCTGCCGACCCTGAGACTTGAACCAGCACCCTCCTGATCATAGGCACACTATCCTAACCCTCTGAACATTTGCGAATTTAACAGGTGCCAGTTGGTGGGGGCAAAACGGGGGCGCAGTAATGAGTTAAAACAGGCTTCAGACCTCTTTTAGGTGCAAGAAAAAGTGAGTTAATGTTGAACCGCTTTAATCAGAATCAGTTGCTCATACGTAGAGGTTTGTTTTGGTATGTTTGGCAGTTGCAGGCACGGTAACGTGGACATGCCCCCCATAGGATACACGATGCGCAATGCAGACAGGTCTTTACATGCAGTACACGGAGTGTGCAGGATGCGAGTGGATGTGTTTACAAATGGAAATAGGACACGATGAATGAGATGCAGGCCGGAATACAAGCACACCATGTACACACTGCTGTAATAGATTTATGCTGCAGATATTGGGAGGTTTGCATTGCTGCTGGAAGCAGGGGACAGTGTAAGTGTCTACAGGGCTTGGTTGTGCAGGAAGCAGCTCTGGTTCTGGTTCTGAGAGACTAGTAGCGGTTCCCTGTGGAAAGTTTACAGAACAGACTGACCAAACAAAGAAGGCTTAATTCACAAAACAAAGCAGTGCCGTCCAGTGCTATATACAAAGAGAGAGCTTGCCAGCTCTAGGCCCTACAGTCATCTCTCAGATCCACCCAGCTGGCCCCGTTTATCACAAGGCAATTAGTCCAATCAAGGCCAGCCGGGGCCTCTTTTGGCACCGGGCAGCCGATGTGAAATCGCCCTAATCGAGTACCAGCTCTCCGCCTTCCACTGACTCACGGATGATCTTTCAGCCTCTTGTCAATACACAGGTGGAGATGTTAAATGGAAGGAAGCCTTGATCGGGGAATGCTCGCCGCTGTGTTTCTGAGCGTGGTGCTATAGAAAGGCTTAATCGCTACAAAGTTCTGTGCTTTTTACATTGTTTTTTTCTGCATTTATAAAAAATATGCATAACATTTTTCATAATGATGGCTGCTGTTATCATCAGTAGTGATTTCTCCATCTTATCCTGGATGTTTGTCCATCCATCCATCCATCCATCCATCCACTTACCATCATACTGCCTCTCTCAGTGAAGGTCTAGAGCAGGGCTATTCAATTCAGGCCCTCAATTCCAAATCCAGGCCTTGTATTCAGTTCTCCCATGTAGTTAGTTTAGTAATTACTGATTCTGATTGGTCAGAGGCTTCACACCTGGCTCACAGGTAAAGGAAGGCGGGAAAATCAGCAGGGCTCGGCCCTTGAGGACCGTGAGTTGAATAGCCCTGGTCTAGATCCAAACGCAGGCAGTACCAGGCGCACAGTATGGGTTCACCATGGACAGGATACCGGTTCACTGAAGGTTGCACACGCACACAAACTCAAAACAGATCACTTAGAGACACCACTTAGCCTAATTGTCTTGATGACACCTGGACCCCTAACCTGGAGGGTGGGAGGCAGCAGAGTTGCGTCCAGAGCCATTGTGCCGCCTAGCAACACCTACCGCTTGGAATATATAACAAAACCTCCAGAAGATAAATGGTAATTAATAAATCGTATTTACCCCTCATTCTTTCACACTCACCATAGCTCGGATGTGTCAGACCTGAGGAGGCTGCTGACCTGCATGAGGTATCCCGTTTAGGCAGACTGAACACCCCTTCCAGGCACGAGTTAGAGAGGCCGGAGTGCACCCTGTTTTCTGTGGTCACATGTCATTATTTAGGAGAGAGTGGTTCACAGATGTCTCATTAGGCAGAGCTGCGACTCTCCTGGGCTCCCCCCGATGAGATTAGAGCGGTGATGATGGCACGGTAATCAAGGCCTCTGACCTGGTCAGAGGTCTGACAGCCCCAGAGCGAGGTGTGGGCTCTGCTTAGTGCAGAATTGGGTTTTAACCCTTCCGCCGCGGTCGCTGAGGTGATGACATCTGGAGGACAGCAGGGTATCTGATGGCAGGCCAGGTGTCGTAGCGGTTATCTGTGAGTCTGGTAAGTGTGTTTCAGCAGATAACTGCACGTGTGGAGATAATTTTTAGTGTTTGGAGGTCACTTGTTCTCTCCACATTGCATGTGCGCTTAGGTTAATTGGTGTCTCTAAATTACCCATAGTGCACTATTGTGTGCATGTGCGTACTATTTGGACTGGCCTACTGTTCTTCTGTAAGCATCACCTTCTGTAAGCATCACCTGGATAAACTATTGATGGATGTTTTATAAACATTACTGCAATCGTAGTAGCCGGTACAAATAACTGCATTTTTTTTCTCCAAAGCTTGGGCCTTTTGCTCTGCTGAAAGTCTTAACCCAGTGACATCTCAGGTATTTTCGGTTTATGTTACTGTTTTTCCTAATAATCACGTTGATGGATGTTCAGTGTTGACCAACCAGGTGTATATTTCCCTAAAGCATAGTTGCTAACAATGTTAGCAACATACATAGTTGGGACCATGCAGCTGAACGGTTTTCAACTATATAAGTTGCTAGCGGGTACTTCTGGGAATTGTGTCCCTGGTCGTTATTAATTGAGGGTCTTCAAGTTGTTGTTCATTTCCAGGCCTCAATTTCCCAGCAATCCTTGATGCTACAAGTACTTAGGGAGACTGGAGTACTAGTTGGCGTCTGCACTTCTCAAAAGCTGGCTAGAGTGTCCAAAATATTCCAAGACCCATACTGTGCTCCCGGGCTCAACAAACTAACGATTACAAGCTAAAGGCAACCAACCACTGTTTGATTCAAGTACTCATTGATTGATGCCCAGATTTAAAGCCTGGATTTAAAAAAAGACACTTCATTTTTAAATATGCAGAAAGTCACGCTTTTTTGGAGTACATAAGGCAAATGCCGTCTTGGCCAGAGGATAATGGTTCCAGTGCAGGCAACGATCCCGGGTATTTCAAAGAGCCAGAAGCCTTTTGCAAGTTGATTTGATTAAGAAGTGTTTCCCGGAGTGAGTTGAACAGGCAGTTATTTGTTTTTAGCCAGATATGTAAACTGAAGCTTTAATATTTAACGTTACACCCATCCAACTTCCAAACGTATCAAGACAAAGCCGCAGTTATTAACCTGGAGGCTATGCCAGGAAGCTAAGGGGATGAGACGGGACGCACCCTGGATGGGATGCCAGGCCGTATAAGGGGAATGAGGCGGGACACGCCCTGGATGGGATGCCAGGCCGTATAAGGGGATGAGGCGGGACACGCCCTGGATGGGATGCCAGGCCGTAACGCTAATGATGTAACAACATGGACAGAGCCATCAGCGCGCCTTTCCATATGGTTTGCTGCATGAGATCCACACACACACACACACACACACACATACGTTTGTAATTATGTCTTTGTGGGGACTCTCCATTCATTTCTATGAGGAAAACTCTAATCCCAACATGACAACTTAAACTAACCCCTACCCAGCCTTAACCTTAACCATAAGTAACCGAACAAAATACGAGACTTTTAACATTTTTAGTTTTTTGATTTCATTCACAGATCTTCGTGGGGACCTGAAAATGGTCTCCACACTGTAATATAAACCTAATACACACACACACCAAGGGCAGCTTTCAGGCTCCCAGCTCTGGAGCTGAGGAGCCACCTTCTGTTCACTGAACCATCATGCTGTTCTCTTTCAAAGTTATAATTCAGGTTCATTTCATTAGTGTTCTTTTTTGAACCAACGACCCCCAAAACACAATAGACCAGAGTTGCCCACCTTCTACTTACATGAATAACTAAAAATTGCCTCAGCTTTTTTGTGTTGTGTGAATGAAATGATCGTACCAGAAATGCAGACCCCCTGCAACTCCTCTACTGACCCCCAGGTGGCCGCGGTCCCCAGGTTGGAAGCCCCAGGTTTGCCATTAGCTAGCTGGCAAATTGCTGTTTGTTCTCTTTGGTTTTAAGATATTTGTATACAGAAGTACAACTGGTTTTGATTCACGTTGTTGTGTGACCTCAAGATTAAGGTCTGCTTCTGTGCATTTTTGACCTTTAGCTGCCTGGTTTTTGTAGAGCACTCGTTAACCGAATAACAATCTGTGATGCCTGAGAATACTTTGTATTTTGGTACTTTGCAAACAGACTGGAAACGATGGATTTATGCAGATACGTTTCCTCTTTGGTTGAAAATGGCTTCCAGTCTGGGTAAAGGGCTTCACTGAATTAAGGGTGAAATAACTTCCCCACATGGTGTCCTTTTTAATAACGTACTGAATCAGTTCTCTGGAAGAGAGGAGAGGTCTTACTGCATCAGTCTTCCAGCGTTTAAACTGGAAAAATGAAGAGTGCCAGATGGTCCCTTAGCTGTCTCCTGTGCTTGAACAGTGTTTCTTATCCCAGGTCTCGGGAATCCCCAGACGACACACCTATACCAGCCGTTTGGCCGGGAGCTGGGAGGGAGCAGAAATGTGGACTGTCTGGGGGTCCCTGAGGACTGGGTTGTACACTAGGGGGTCACTCTTAGCCTTGTCAGATCAAGAGAACTTGCCTGTCTTTCCAGATGGGCCACTGGGAAATGGCATACCTCTTATTTATGGGCTTTGAGTCCTGGTCTCACTGCCGGATCACCTGAGATCAGCTTTACGTGGACACCAATTTATGATGGTAATGTTTACCCTGACAGGTTACCTGGTCACATGTTTCCAGGGGCCAACGAGGGATGTCGAGGTGGAGCTCATTCCCCTCGATGGGCCCCTCAGTGCCCTTTAGCCACAGTGTGTGTGCGTGTGTTTCGTTCTGACCTGGTCGTTTGCCACCCACTATTCCTTCAGACCCTGGAGGAGCCTCCATACCTGACAGTGGGCACGGACGTGAGCGCCAAGTACCGGGGGGCTTTTTGCGAGGCGAAGATCAAAACCGCCAAACGGCTGGTCAAAGCAAAGGTAAGACTCCAGGGCATAAGCCCCGCCCTCCTGTCTCCTGACATGCTTGTCACATGGCTTTGAAGTGGGCGGGGACACATGACACAGTACCGGCTCACTTTCAGCACCAAAGAGCTTTTCAAAAGCTCTCTTAACTCTGATCAGTGGTTAATAGTTGGGAGTTGGGAGTCGGGCAATGAGAAATTACAAGCTACCCGTTACTTGTTGATTTTCTATCCATCCATCCATTTTCTGTACCCACTTATGCAGGATTTGGGTGGTCCTTTTATTAAATTAGCCACCATACTACTGCAGGGTCTTGCACAGGTTGTCAGTTTAATGGTACCTTACTTTTAAGTTTGATTAATAGGTTGGATATAATTGGTTTTTAAATTACAGTAACCCCTTCACATTAGTGAGGGTTTGGGGTGAAATATCCCTGCAAATTTGAAAATCTGTGAACAATACTTGGGTCACCATAACCTTAAGTTATAATAGTCTGCTACTCTGAATAATAACAGAAAAAATCTATTATCAGTTTCTAAACAAACACTACTGTAGTGTCAGAGGTGGACATTTCAGGTCCAGAAAGTAAAAATCCAAACCAGGATTTTGTTTCAACCAACCAGTTGAGTATAAAGAGTCACAGCCACAGACTACTCAACTGGTTGGTTGAAACAAAATCTTGGTCTGGATTTTTACTTTCTGGACCTGAAATGTCTGCCTCTGTGTAGAGTACACTGTGCTTGTACAATTGCGTTGTCATTTCCTATATAGACCTTTCTATATAATCGGCCTGTACAAACACCTGAATCAGTGTGGTCCTCAATTGGTTTTGCATCAGGGCCCCACTTTATTTCTGAAAATAGACAACATCTTCTATCATTCTTGATCACAGAAGTCTGACATTACAGAAAAAATATTGTTATTTTTTAATCACACAATTCTTGACCCACTGAAAATGGTTCCATGACCCACTCTTGGGTCGTGAACCCACCAGTTGAGAAACATTCGTAAATTATGCCCTTACATGTACAGAGGTACTGCTGCACGCAATAGGAGCGCTACCTTTTCGGTCCATTATTAAGAATGGAAAATTAAATTAAAAGCACTGAAAGTGTAAAAGATACTGTGAGAAAAGTGAGATTCCACAGTCACTCCGATGGCTAACCTGTTAGTGAGGCCAGTTGGCAAGACAAAGATGCATGGCGTACTCAAGCCAAGACTCTAATATTAACGATAAAGTATGCACTTATATTACCAATAATATTTATCACCACTAATATTGTACATATATCATACAATTTTATGTTGTCTGAGTCATTCTCAGTATTGTTATTGGCCTGCGAGTTTCTGCAATCTTTCAGCTCCCAAAAGATTCCCGTTTAATTTTCTTTGCCAACTCGCAAATAACTGAAACCACAAATGTCAGGTTCACAGGATTCCTCTGTTGCAGTTTAACTTTTAAGAACTTTCATGCCATCTGGGTAAGCCTCATAAAGACACGTTTTGTAGAAAATGTATTTATATTTTTGGGAAATATTCCGTATATACTAAATTGTCTTAACTAAGTTCTGGGAAAGTATAGGGACTCTGTAGAGAGTTTAAGGCTGACGGCTCGTTCATACAGGATGGCCTTGTGTAACATGCTCTGAAGGTCTCCTTCTGTGCCTATTGGGGAGCATTGTTTGCACCCAAGAATTTACCTCCACTTTTGCTCTTTGTAAGCTCATGGGAGTTTCAATATTATGAGGGCAGAATGAAAAATGATTGGTTCAGAGAGAGAACCAATCAAATTGTAGAGGAGGTGGGTCCAAGCAACTAGGTGGTGGGGGAAAAAGACATCTGATTGGTTGGTCCTTCCTCCTGTTGTTGCTTGGACCTACCTCCTCTGCAATCTGATTGGCTATTTCACAGTATCAATAATGCCCGCATAACAATTTTGTGTAAGTAAAGCTCCCACAAGCTTTTGGTAAGAGGTGACAGGAGAGGTGCAAGGCCACGGGCTGCTGCTGGTTACTAGTGATGACTGTCCGTGCGCAGGGAATGGCTGAATGAGCGTTTCCATGGTTCCCAGTGGAACATTCTTATTTACACTGATTTGTGTGGAAATGGGGAGTTCATTGTTACCCCGCGGAAGGCAGTGCTTCGTTTTAGGTCCCCCACCCGGGGGTGTGGCGGGAACGCCCTCCAGCTGCGCCGTGCTGAGGCCCGCTGCAATCATGCGGAACTGCCTGTACGTGACTCATGCTGCTGTATTTCTCGCAGAATGCTCTGACTCAGTACGCAGAGTTGAGCTGGACTAGAACTCGGAGTCAGTGTATTCCTGCAGCTGAAGCCAGAAATGCATGCATGCATAGAATAGCTGTACACGACGATCTGCCTGGGAATATATACCATATAATGACAAAGCTTTACTGTAGAATTTTATTTTTGGTGTGTCTCTAAATATTTCATTAAAAAAGTGTTTTTGGATATATGAAGCTTGATTTTTATTTTCCAGAATTAAATTGATTAATTTAAAAAATTTGTCTAGGGTATTCCTGGGGATTTCAGTGATATCAGATATATACATCAGACGTGAATTACAAATCCCTGGTTTGTTTTAACTGACTGTGCCTTTTTTCTTAAGAAATGATGCCTTTCTTTGGATTAGCAGAGCAGCATCGTATCGATAAATAGCATGATCAGAGTCTGTCGTGTCTGTGATACATGCCGTGTCTCTGGATGCTGTGTACCAGCTTTGTTTTATTTAAGAGGAAAATGTGTCATTTAAGCACTTACCAAAAAGTCATCTTTCTGCATTTCAAATTAGCAGCTCAAAACAGCTTAATGTGATATAATTTAATACCATAAAAGGTAGCAGTGCAAAATGTCAGATTATTATCTCTGCAGAGGAATTTCCTCATGTATATTTAAAAATAAGCACATCTTAAGTGACAGTGCGTTCAGAGCTCCTCACTAAAGATCTCATTTTAGGAGGGAAATCTTTGTGTCTTCATAGGTATTCCTTAGCAGATAAGCATCGCGACGATAGAAGTGTTAGTATCTGACACTCTCAGAGATTCTCGACAATATTTACGTAGCCTGTGACAGGCAGTTGTTACACACACGCAGTCTGGCATCATGCCAGGGGAGCTTTGCGTCAGAGTCACTGCCATGAACTGATAGATGGTGTAGGAAGTAGTAGAGAAGTTAGGGATGGGATGACTTGGACATGGCTGAAGGAAACAATGTTCTGCAGGACCTGGAAATGGTCTTAGGGCTTGAGTAGAGAGATGGGGGTTCAGGAGATCGATAGGATGGCAGGAACTTGGTGTAATGAATGATGAGTAAATTGGTCCAAAGGGCTCAGAAGGAGCTTCTATTGAGGGCTGCAACCTGGAGGTTCTCCTCGCTTGAGACAACCCCTCTTATCCCGCCTAATTGGTTGCATCGATGTGCGTCACCTTGCTTCCGTAAAACAAACCGCTTTTCCAGAACACACCGATCGATAGGTAATCAGCCAGGTCTTCAGGAATGGGTGGTGTAGCGTGTTTGGTAAACCCAGCTGAACTCGGGCGTCTAGGAGCTGAGCTGAAGGCCCGTTTTGTGATGAACGGCCTCTCAGAAGCCACATTTGCTGGGGCGTTTCGAGTTCTGTGTGTCCGCGCAACTTTTTAAAGCGTTATTCATTATGAAAGGTATCATGTCTGAAGGTTTTGGGAAAGCGGTGAGAGACGCGGGCCGGTATGCTGAGTGGTGGAGGGGGTTTGAAGGGAGGGAGATCAGAGGCACTTTCTGCGAGGGGGGGGTGGCGGTGTGGGACAGGATGCTGTGGGCAGGCGGCAGAGTCCCAGGCTTGGAGGAGAAGGAGAAGATGAAGAGGGAGGAGGAGGATAGACACAGCAGTTGGTGGTTGCTTCACAGGTGCTACAGAGACTGTGGATGTGAGAATCTGTCATCCATAACCGGGACAGCAAAACTGTGAAAGGGACACCGTTCTTACCTGCATAACACCTGGGCGTATGCTTAACAGAATCTGACAAATGTTCCCTCCACCTAACGAGCCTCGAATGATTTGTTTGGCTCAGACATTTTAATAACCATGCTCTCAGTCTGTGAATTCTCTACATCACGGCAGTCCTAGTTCAGGACTGCATTACCCAAAAACTTCGTAGTGCTATGATCATCGTAACTTCCGAGGAGTTGGGGTGGGGCGGATGGACCTTTCGGAGAGATTAGCGCTCTACGCTAACCCCCTGATGGGATAAGATCTCAGCACTGCCCCTGTCTTCTGCTAATCAAAAATCGTCTGTAGAGTGAGTGTTTCTCTTTTTTAAATCAAGTGTGTCATCCACTTACATCACTTACAGAACCATAGCAGAATAGGAACGTTTGAGGTTTGCGTTTCTTTTACGATAATTTCAGAGTATTAACTTGTTTCTTCTTTTATATCGGATCGTACGGAACTCGGTGTTGCTGCTAGTCTTAGATGTGTCACAGTTTTAATGTATGCTGATTTCACTGCTTTTATGCTGGATTCGTTTTTAGTTTAGAACATTTCTCAGAAAATACTTTTTGAAGCATTAAAATAAGTTGTTTGAATACCTACAGCTCCCCTGTTACGCCATAGACTTCCTAATATCAGGACTGACATTTAACAGGATCTATATTTAGTGCTTTGAAACCAATTTGTAGTCCTAGAATAACTTTAAAAGCATTTGCTCATAGTTTCAAGCAGTGGTGCTGTGATGTTTAAATATTTAATATTCCTTATTAACTACTGTGCATCAAAAACACTTATGATAAACAGAAAGAACACAAAGGAAAAATGAGTCATTAATCCTCAAGTACAATTACAGCAGTTCTGTTTAATAATCCCTGTGATTAGAATAATGGAGTTCATGATGTCATAGCAGTTAACTCAGACCTTTTGTAGTTTGGCTGCGAATGATTAAAAGTGCATGTATAGATTAGTCAAAGTGAGGTTGTCATTAGGTTTATTTAGTGTGGAATAGTTAGTTCACTCTACCGAGACATGAACTGGTTTATGTAATGTGTCTGTGTGACTGGAACCAGAACAGCAAGTGAAGTCTTATAGGGACCAAGTAAGATCTGCCTCTGTCTCTCTCTGTTTCACTCTCTCACTCACACACACACACACACACACACACACACAAGTTTTGTATCTATATCTTTGTGAGGACCATCTATTTATTTCTATGGAAAACCCCTAATCCCAACAGTGATAATCTTAACCCCTACCCAGCCCTGACCTTAACCATAAATAACCAAACAGAATACAAGACTATTCACATTTGTAGTTTTTTGATTGCAGTCACAGATTTTTATAAAACTAAGGCCGAAAACAATTGTCCCCACTTTATGAAAATAGCAGGTTTTTACCACATTGTGGAGAAATCGGGTCCCCACAATGTAATAATTACAAAATAAACATACACAGAGCATGGTAGCTGATCACTGTAGCCTCGCCCCTACAGGGCTGTGTGTTTTATTTCAGCCCGACTCCGCGTGCAGTTTCTACTTTTTTCTTGTTTTTGCAGCTTTCTGGTTTCCCCCCTATTGTCCAAAACTAGTGATTATGTTGCTTGATATTTCTAAATTGGCTGTAGGCTGTTATTGTGCATAGGGATGGATGAATAGATACTTTATTAATCCCGTAGATCACTGCAGGTTTACAGTAGCACAACACACGCATTTAGATAGCAAGAAGATGTTCCTGCCGTAAGTACGTTTGTCCTCCGGTCCATCAGCAGGCACCTGCCTCATGCCCCGGACCTTCTGGGGCACGCAGCCCTGCACCAAATAAGCAGTTCGGAGAGGAGGATGGATGGCTGCATTCTGTGAATTTCTTAGAGATGTAAAACTGCATCAGGTCTCAAAGTGCAGCGTAATGGTTGCTGTACGCGTTGCTTAGCCGCCGTCTTAATGAATCGTTGGTCGTATTTCACTATTGTTCAGCTCTCCAGGTGCAGCCTTTGCCGCTTTTTCTGAAGCTTTGAAAGCCGTACCGTTTTGGAGAGCTCTTTTCTTCTGCGTCTAAGCATGAGCAGCGCGTCGCCCTTTTTAAGACCGAGTTACACGCGGCCGCCTGGTTAAACTATCAGCGAGATTCTCCCGCTCTCATCTCTGTCAGCTTTGATGAAGCGTTCCTTGTTTAATAGCTTAGCTGCTTTAATTGCTTTTCATAACCTGGTAACACACACGCCTACGCTCACCCTCCTCTGCAGGCTGCTGTAAGGAAACCTTCATTAAGAACAAGTAACCTGCTTTCTGCAATATAATCTCTTGCCTAAGGGACTGTTTAATAAACTTTTTAAATAACTGTAGACTGGGAGGGGGGTGTTGCTACTGGCTGTCACAGGAAGGGGAGGGTCAGGTGATTCCGGTCAGGTGATTCCGGTCAGGTGACTAGGGTCACTAACCTGTGCACCATGAATTAATGCACCGTGTATTTTGCCCCCCATCAACCATATCCAGACAAATCGGGGCATTTTCCGGCATCTGGTTTAAATGTGACTCCCATACTTTAAATCTGAAAATATGCTTCCCATCCCATGATGAGCTGTCACCCCCCCCCCCCAAATCTGC
Source organism: Hyperopisus bebe (assembly GCA_026777045.1). Taxonomy (NCBI): domain Eukaryota; kingdom Metazoa; phylum Chordata; class Actinopteri; order Osteoglossiformes; family Mormyridae; genus Hyperopisus; species Hyperopisus bebe. Next base: position 14,188,421 of record JAODJW010000041.1, read on the forward strand.
AGGCTAATGGTTTCCTTCCTAGGGAGACGCTCACAGTAACCATGCGTGTGTTCATGCGTGTGTTCATGCGTGTGTTCATGCGTGTGCGTGTTATGTTCTGCAGCATCATGCTCAGGTTTGATGTCGGCTCCCCTAAGTGCGAGATGACAGACGACTGATCGTCTCTGATCTGTCTCCGGATGAAACCGCAGCCAGCCCCCTCTCCCCCAGAAAGATGCCCGCTAGATGGGAATATCTGTTGAAACTGGGAGCCAGACTGGGCTGAGATAGTATAAAGGCAGGAGGAGGCGGCTACATGCTGTAAATGTCAGACATGAAAGACCTCTCTGGTAGTCTGTGCTCTGACTCTCACTCCTGGATCACAGGGAATTTAGTCAAACTATCATTTTTATCCTCGGGGAAATATGTCCAGAGTTGGGCTTCTCCGCCTCCCTGGTGGCTTACAGAAAGGTTATTCTGTGCCTCTCTGACAAGTCCAACCCCCGCCCCCCCCACCAAAGGCCACACGTCTCCGCCAGAGAAATTAGCTGCAGTCGGACCCCCGCATCAGCTACCTGTGAGATCTGTCATAAACGCCTTAAAAACACTACATGACCTGTCACTGGAATTTTGAGCTTAAGAGGCCAGTCCACCTGTGTCCCACAATCCTTTGGAGCAGGGCTGCCCATCTCTTTGCAGCTCCACTAAGGAACCAGGCCGTAACGTTCGGGAAATTAAACGGCAACTCAAAAACTGTTTTACGAAGCATTTACGTTTGTAACTTTATTTATTTTATCCAACACTGTTTTCCAAAGTGATACAGCAAATGGCAGATTTTGCCTAGCTGGTATTCATCCTTATGTTCTTTTAAATTCTTCTATATTCACCTGTCGGATGTGCAACAGAAGGCTGTCTTGAGCGTTACGCTAAACTCTCCCGATTAGCGTCGTCACTGCCATGTCCGCTTGCCCTCCCTCGGCCTGTTGTTTGGGAGGATCCCCGTCTCCTACCGCAGCCGTGAACTTAATGCCGCTTTCAGATTATGAATAATCACCGCGACCGCAAAGAGGGCTACGAGCGGAGAGCTCTGCTGGATGGCGTCTGTGTCCCTCCTCCTCGTACCCCTCCTCTTCCTCTGTGTGAGAGCCCGGAATAAGAGAGCCAAGCATCTCATTATCCTTGTCAGATGTTAGTGTCTCACTGTTGGCTGCTGTTTGTAAGTGATGTGCACTAAGGATGATAGTTGATATCACACGTGATCTTGCCCTTATTGTGCTCCAACGGAATGTTTCCTATCCATCCTTTTCTGCTAACTGCTAATGCTAATGGAGGATATAGTGTCAGCCTTAGGACATATGCACACATTTCTAGCTAAAACCATTCATCCATCCTCCAAACCTATACTTCTAGTGCTTGGTTGCTGTGATCCTGGAGGATCTCCAAGGTAACATGGGGTAGAGGGGCACTGATTACCCTGGAAAGGATGCCAGTCCATCCTTGGACTCAAACTCGTACATAGTACAGACAATTTAGGGACACCTATCCCCTTAGGGCATGTCTTTGGACTGAGGGAGGAAACAGGAGAACCCAACAGAAATCCACAGGACAGAGGGAGAACATACAAACTCCACACACAAAGCACAGAAGGGATTCGAACCCCCAACCTGCCGGTGTCAGGCTGCAGAACTAGCCACTGAGCCATAATACCACACCCACAGCAGAAACCTTTTTTTTTTTTTTTTTATAATAGATGCTTTTATTGGTCCCTGTGGGGAAATTGTCTTTATGCCTCCCTCAACTTGCTCTTTGTAGAGTAAGCTGTCCGCAAAGAGCAGCCACCTGTTGTGGCGCCCAGGGAGCTGGGGGTTAAGGGCCTTGCTCAAGGACCCGCAGACGTGCTGAGGCTGGGTTTGAACCAACAACCTTCTGATTACAGACACACAGGCTTAGCCCACTGAGCCACACGCTGCCTCTTATATAGTTTTTTTGGCTATATTTAAGCTATATTTACAGGCATTTTTAATAAACCAATCAACTGTAAAAGATTGAGACCTTAGCCCTCCCACTGCTAATCTAAACCTGTCACCTGCTTCATGTGGGCTCACTAAGAGAGGCAGAGAAAATAACAGCCGTCTATCCCACGCGGAGCCCGAACAGCCCTGGGAGATGGCTATGGTTGGCCATCCTGGCTCTTGCATTAATGGATTTAACCATGCTGTTTTGTAGGAGTCATTACACAGATTTATTTTATTTTTAATTTGTCCTGCTAGTTTACAGTCTAAAGGTCAAAGGCGGGAAGCGTAGGATGGCTTTCTGGAATGTTCCGTCGCCCGCCGCCCCCCCGGCTCTCTGTCTGAGGGACTCCCCGGAGGTGGGACACCTTGTTTCTGCAGCGATGGTCTGTCAGGGCCGCGATCCGGTGGATGGCTCTGTTCACATGGGGGGGGCAATTAGACGTAATAACAGTACCGGGTCATCTCAGGCCGGGGGGTGCAGGTGATTCCTCTCACGGCCGCACGGCCTGGTGTCAGATTTGTTTTGATTTTGTGGTGCAAGCCTGATGAAATGGTAGACCGATTTGGCCAGTTGTGATTCTGCACTAACCTTGTAGGAGAAATATCACACCCCCACACATCTCCTGACCAGAACTGTGAAACAGGGAAAATTAGTTACACATTAAAAATATTTAGCATATTTTATTAGAGGCATCAATGGGAGGCAGATGGACTCTCAAACTAGATTCACATTTTAAATTAATTAACAAGGGGGGGCACAGCAGTTTTGTTTAGTGCATTTTCTGTTTCTGTGTTCGCAGGTGACCTTTAAGCAGGACTTGTCAACGGTGGAGATACATGACGAGCACATCAGAGGGCCCCTGAAGGTAGGTAGCCCAGGGATGTGGTGGTAGGGGCCCCTGAAGTAGGCACCCTAGGGTTGTGGTGGTAGGGGCCCCTGAAGGTAGGCACCCCAGGGCTGTGGTGATAGGGGCCCCTGAAGGTAGGCATCCCAGGGCTGTGGTGGTGGGGGCCCCTGAAGGTAGCTACCCCAGGGATGTGGTGGTAGGGGCCCCTGAAGTAGGCACCCTAGGGCTGTGGTGGTAGGGGCCCCTGAAGGTAGGCATCCCAGGACTGTGGTGATAGGGGCCCCTGAAGGTAGGCATCCCAGGACTGTGGTGGTAGGGGCCCCTGAAGATAGACATCCCAGGGCTGTGGTGGTAGGGGCCACTGAAGTTAGGCACCCCAGGGCTGTGGTGGTAGGGGCCCCTGAATTAGGCACCCCAGGATTAAACTCATGCCCCCCCCAGTACCTCTTAGGCATCACTGCTGAGTTTCTGCTTTATAGAGATGGCCAGTGCTGCTCCATAGAGACCATAGAGTAGCTAAGCCTTCAGCAGGTCACTGAAGCCGCGTGTGACCGGCATTCCTGAGCCGTCTTCAGCCCCAGCTCTGCAGCCCTCTGATTTGGTGGGGGGGGGGAGCTTATACTGTTCCTATAGAGCAACCCGGTCCTTAAGGACCCCCAGTCAGTCCATATCTTTGCTCCCTCCCAGCTCTTAGCGCACCTGTACCCAGTATTCTGTGTTCAGATTGTTTGGTGCAGGTGTCAAGTTGTCCTCAAGGACGAGGTACAGGAACACTGCCGTACGCAGAGCCATGACTTTGAGTGTGAGTATCACAATATGCAGAAGACCAGAAAAACAGTGATCACTCCTGTCTGACAGCAAGGCCGGAAAGTGTGTTGAGAGACTCTTGGTTTATTGCTTTTCTTCAAATTCAGTTTGAATCGATGTCTGAGCTCCGGTCTTTTCTTGGGTGCAACAAAGATTGTGTGAATTAAAGTCTCTCCTGCTGCAGGTGGGGGCTTCAGTGGAGGTGAAAACCCAAGATGGGGTGTACCAGGAGGCCACCATCACCAAGCTGACGGATGCCAGCCTCTACACCGTAGGTGAGCTTCGATCAGCTTCGCTCAGCTGATACCCATCATCTACCACAGCTTGGTCCTGTAAAGTCACTCCCTAGGAAAGAATCTCATGCTTTTCAAAGGCACCGATTGGTCGGCAGCATCTGCTGGCACGAGCGGTTTCGTGATTCCACATGTCAGTGATTTTTTTTGCAGAGGGCAGCACGCCCATGCGAACGTCACAAATCTGCACCCAGATGTGACGAGTGTGTCACGTGTGTGTCAGTGTCCTGGAACCAAGAACCCATAGGTGTGATGTCTCAGGATGTAGGGGCAGGCTCTAGGGCCCAGGAGCCAACATGCCTCCCTCTCCAGGGCGGGTTTTTAAGGACCGGTTGCTGCCTCCTTGCTTCCTACAAGTCACCTGGGGGGTAGAGGGGGTGTTAATCTGGGGGAGGCGCTCTCAGCCTGGCACGTGGGGGCTTCCCTGTGGCTCGTTGCAGAGCACAGCACCCCCTGCAGCTCATGGCACGTCATGGCGCCCCGAGAGCCTGGCTAATTTATTACCGTGCATGAAACCACTGGGTAGTTTCACTGGGCATTTATTTTGGTGAGATTTGTGTGTGAGCTGTGAATGAGCAGAGGACTGTGGGTAATGGCTAGACCCATGTGACTGTCTCTCTCACCCCCTGTTCTGCAGTGTTTGACGATGGCGATGAGAAGACCCTGCGGCGATCATCCCTGTGCCTAAAAGGAGCGAGGCACTTTGCGGAGAGCGAGGCGAGTCCTGGTGACCCCCCAGTCTGTCTTTTGGGGCCTTATGCTTCTACCTAAAAAAAAAAAGCCCCTTTGCTGGCCCACTTCCTGTGTTTTCATACACACCGTAGTTATAATTATCCCGTGCTTTTATAAAATGAGTGTTTTTGCCGTGCAGGGGTTTGTGTATTTACATATTCAGCAGGAGTGTCTCTCTCCTCGCTCAGAGAGCCTGAAGCCCAACGCAAACCTCACACTTCATCACGTACAGTAAACCTTAAGAGGGACCTCCTTAGATTTGAGCTCTATTTTTCTACATTTACTGCATTTGGAATCTTGCCTGAATTAGATGTGTATAATTTCAGTAAGTGAGAATGAGATGCTCTGTTTGTTTTCCGGCTTATTGGTTGTTATTTGTGAACTCAAACAATTCTCACTACGTGCTCAGCCACAGTCTTTTGCTTGCACCAAGGAATTGTGAGAAAATGACAATTAGAAAGTAAAGGAGAGGAAGGAACAGATTGCTTTTGATTAGCTTAGTTTGTCAATAGACTAAAGATGATCATGATTACACGTGGGTAAGTGTTAATATTTTTATTCTTCTGATTATTTTATTATTCTGACTATTGCAGTTTTTCTTTTTCCTTTTTCTAGTTATTCTTGCTTAAGTTTGAAGCAAGTCAGAGGAGAAAGGTCACCTGGTGATGATGTAATGTGTTTGCTGCTATGGCCGTCCTGGTGGGCGTGGCCTGCACTGACAGTTCCTCTGCTTCTCTCCCTGCCCCAGACGCTGGACCAGCTCCCCCTCACTAACCCCGAGCACTTTGGCACGCCGGTCATCCGAAAGAAGGGCAGCCGTGGCAGGCGCTCCAATCAAGTGTGAGTTCCCGCTAGCCCC
>JAODJW010000041.1:14229808-14245694 GCA_026777045.1 Hyperopisus bebe
TTTTAGCTTTAGTTATAACTTTAGCTTTAATGTTAGTTTTAGCTTTAGTTTTAGCTATAACTTCAGCTTTAATGTTAGTTTTAGCTTTAGTTTTTGTTTCAGCTATAACTTTAGCTTTAATGTTAGTTTTAGCTTTAGTTTTAGCTGGGCAGTTTGCTGCTAAGCCTCACAGCCAAAGTGTGTCTCTGTCCCCCTTCCTCTGTGTTGACAGCTGTGGGTCTAACTGCAAAATGGCGTCAGCAGCTCGACGCTGCTTTGGTCTTGACGCTAAGTGCCCTCCCCGTCCCAGTCCTTAATGCCCTGTCTCCTGCAGAATTCTCCTCTGCCCCCGCCTGCCATGGATGGCCATCCCTTCCCTTTGTTCATTCTTGAAGTGCATTCATTGACACATTTACCCCCCTGGACTCAATCCTGCCTCAATCCTGACTTAATCCCAACTCAATCCTGACTCCATGCCGACACTCTGTCCCTTCTGACAGTGTTCCTGAGTCTCATGGACACCCTGCAGTTTCTGTCTGACTAGAGTGAAGCCTTTGATGAAATGCTCTGAGTATACGAGTGGATTGCTGGGGGCAGGCGTGGGAGCTCCTGCTCCTTGCATCATGGTAAGGAGAGCCTCCCAGTCCCCACCGCCCAGCTGTGACAGCACACTAGTTAATGACAGGCTTGCTGGGGGAAAAGACATTAATTCTGAGCTCGTTTTGCATCGTTTTACAGAACGCTGCTGCCCCTACAGGTCTGGAGGCCTGTATGTTAAAATCCTAGGGGGCTCCCCACTGTGACAGGGCCACCTGCAGAGGACAGACAACCTGCTTTGTTGTCCCCCTTCCACCCCCCCACAATGGGCCAGCCAGAGACATGGAGTACCAGCAGGTCCTAATAGGCTGAATAATTTATGCACCGAGGCAGAATTGGAGAGGTGGGCTGGCAGGCAGAAATAAGCACACTTCATTCTTCTTTTTTAATCAATTGATCCCTCCGAGGAAGGGATACGGGTAACCATGGCAACCGTTACAGAGTTACCCAGCATTCTGGGCTTCGGTCCGCATAGTAACAGAGGGTCCCGGGGGCAGGGGCAGGTAGGAGGGTGAAAATGGCACGACAAGAAATGGAGAAGCTGCAGGAGCCAAATTATGGAGGGGAATTTGACAGACTGTCAGAAACGTGTCCTGCTGTAGCATTTTTCTGCCTGACCATGTCATCTTAACACACATCACATGCCTCTGTGCCTACTTGATGCCAGATACAAGGCGACTTATATCACCATAAAGAAATGACTGTATTTCTAAAAATAATGTGATGATATTCCAGAAATGTGAATATCTGTGTGCCGTGATATTTAAATTTGTTCCACAAAGTCTGAATCATTGGAAGGAGAGCTAAAGCTTCCCACTGTAGTACTTAGATGTCGGCCTTCTTCGATGAAAGGCTTCGCCGCTGGGCTGTAGCCATGTGCTGCTCTCTGCCCACCATATGCATATGAATGTCGCCACGGACCCTGAAAAGCACGCCGATCAAAAGCTCGGCTGGGATCTCTGTCGCGGCCGTCCAACCACAGAAGAGAGCCCTTCCACATGTATGCGTTCCGTCGACATGGCAACGAGGTGTTCCGGACTGGGACCCGGTTGCCAAGTAACGTCTGGGCGATGTGCGTGGGTGCATGGAGATTCGAGGGTGGGGTTTGGAAATTCAAATACCCCGGTATGGTGGGCTGAATAGGGATAAAATTGCCAAAAATAAAAAAGAGAAAATCTTGTTGAATAGACAGCGAGTTTGGCTTTGATGTTCCTCTGCCTCCACACCTCTTCTGCCAGGGAACATAATGCGTGTGAAACACCTGTCAGGTTCCTCAGCCCGGAAGCAGCATCCTGACCTTCTTCAAGTTCCACACCAGCCGTGACCGCAAAGTTCTCGTGATGTTCGTTCTTCGGCCTCAAAATACCAAGCATTCGGCATTCTTAGAATTTCTTAGATCTATCTTAAAGCATGCTGTTTTATTTCCCATAACTGTATTTCTGAAATGAATTCACTACTTGTAGCTCTATTTTTTTTCTCCAATTTACATATTTATACATGTAAATATTTCATTGTGTTGAGTAATTGAGGGATGTCCTTTGCTCAAAGTTACAGTGTGCATATCAGTGTGGGCACCAGGCTGCCTGCTAATTGCAGTGGTTTGACAAAATGACTCAATCAGAATTAGTAACAGGAATCAGAACACGAGGAGTGGAATATTATTGACCTAAACCTGAAAATACTTTCTAAAAAATGAAAAACATGAAAGCATTTAAAGCATGTCAGTGTGACTTGAGCTCTTTATCTAATCAGTATGAAAGAATCAAAGCCATGCTGCATGAAAGTTAGACTAGGTAATCCATCTGGAGCTAAGTAGGTTTGAACCAGGCCAGTGCTTGGATGGAAGACCAACTTGGAAAGCTGGTTTGCTGCGGGAAGAGGTGTTGGTGTGGCCAACAGCTCAGCCCATCCTGTGGTCAGTGTGGATCTCAGTGCCCCAGTGCAGTGACGGGGACACTATGCTGTAAAAATGGTGCCTTCCGTTGAATGAAATGTAAAAAAACTGATGTCTGAGGTCATAAAAGATCCCTTGGTATCTTTCAAAAGAGTAGGGGTGCTATCACAACATGCCGGCTAAAATTGCCCACTCTGTGGCCCTTTCCGAAAAGATGGCCCCTAAATCATCCATCTATATCTAATGGGTGAATTCTCTCCTACTACTTTAATTACAGTGTACTGGTCCAGAATGGCTGCCATCAAGGTTTGAAGGCTGCCCCTTCCGTTTCTGTGTGTGGAGTTTGCATGTCCTGCCCATGATGTCTGGGTCTCCTCCTGCAGTTAGGCTAACTGGGATCTCTAAACCGTGTATGGATGCCCTGTGACGGACTTCAAAAGTGGATGAAAGATAGATGGACATATCTGAATCTTTTATGCACACTGCTTTAAGCATGGCTCTACTGATATACATAATTGTGTATTCTATTCACTGTTGTATTGAATAACTGTTTTCTTAACATGGGACTTGTCAAAGAGTGAGTTTCAAGAAAAATAATTTCTAAGTTGTTCAACCAGGAATCAGGACAGACCTTCCGCAGTGGATGCACATGTATCTGTACACACGCCATGCCCAGCAATCAGCAGGGCTAGGAGTCACTAGGGGCTCCTTCCACAGAGACACACATAGAGGAAGAACAAGGAGCCTGTATCATTTATGCATGATTTTATGCTTTTGCAACATGGCGCTGCATGTTAAGAATATCACAGTTTCAGGTTGATATCATGTACACCAATGTTGAACCAATGGTGAACCACACAAGAAGCAGAGACCTGGGAAAATACCACTGAAAGGTGTGGGCTTGTCGAAGAGGGCATATACAGGGGTGCCCCCCCCCACCTTAAAAAATCTCAGAATTGCTCCTGCCTGGTGGACAGTGTTTGAATCATGTGACACTTTATCTGTATGTTAGGCGGAGAGACGGGACATTGAGCAGGACCTGAAAGTGCATACGCAGGTGCGCACGATGTGAGACGCGGCGAGATTTAAGACACGACGTCAGCGCGGCTTCATGTGAAAATGTGTGCCACACCCAAGCGTGCGACAGCCTGGGAAACACCGGCTGAGATTCAGCCTCGACACGTGCTTTCCCACGCTGGCTGAGTCACGCAGCAAGCTCACCATAGCCGGCTGCTTACAAGGAGGGCAGGGTATGACGCTAACGGGCCACGCAGGGCGGTCCAGGGTTAAGAAAAGTGTGAAATCAGCGCTCTGCCCCTCTTATTTGTATGGAAACAGTGGAAGAGAGCTTGCTGACTTCCAGTACCTTGTTGCAATCACAATATACCAGAAGGCTAATGGAAACGGCTCACGTTTGTTATGGAAACAGAAATGCGAGTAGAATTTTAATAGGTCTGAGAATGGATCCTTTGACACAGACTAATGTTGCCGTTCAAAGATATTACTAACTGCTGCTGCAGCCAAACAGTGTTCCTGAAAATATGTTTATCAACACCTTCATCTATGAATTCTGTATGAGTCAGAGCTCCTCTCGATATTAATATTAAACATAATGGCCTCGTTCTGTACTCTAACCATGACGGATTCTGTCAAATGCGACCAGATTTACGTACAAAAAAGATACATTATTTAAAATGCAAACTTGTAATATGACTCAACCTCGGTCTCTTTCAAAAGATCGTTCTCCTAAAAATGTGTGAAACCTGGTTGTTTAAGAAGAATAGATTAAATGCAGGAAGTAATCTCCTTTATTGACAGATGGTTAAAAAGTACTAAAAAATGCATAATAGTTATTAAAAAAATAAAAAATTTGAGGATGGCTGGATGCTCTTAACAGGGATAATTGTTTGCTTCCAGAAATAATGTAAGAAAAATACACAAGAAGGCTCAGTAAATGGGTTTGAACAAAAAAGACACATTACTGTAAGAATATACAAATACTCCATCTGTATTTAAATTTCATGTTTATTTGGCCGACACTCTAGAAACAGATAATAAAGCCTTAGAAAACATAACTGTGTTCATTTGTTAAGATTTTATGTTCTTTAGATGATGGGAAGTGAGGCAGAATTCTAAATGCTAAATAAGAACATTAAAAATTCAAACTGTTACTGCAGATTTGAATCCTGTATGGACTGGGTAGTACTGTCAGGAATCCCTACTGTATGGGTGTTTCTGTAGTGTTTCTATTCGTTAGTGGGGATAACCAACACAATGCAGGCATGATATGTAGGTGACACCCCACTTGAGTAATGTGGCAGTATTCGTGGGCTCAAAAGATGCATGATTCTCCAGTGCCTTGATGCAACAGTTGCACGTGTCGTTCCGTAAATCGCCCCCATTCGAGAAGATCAAGTTTCAGTCCACCATCCCATCGTCATAGCCAAGACCATCAGCTCTTTATAGTGAGTAAAGATTCTAGACCATTATTGGCCATGGTCAACAGGTGCCCTGGAATGTGTGCTTGTTCAGCCACACACAATTACTAAGAAGTTAAAACAGGACGGACAATGCAGAACAAAAGAGAGCCAATAGTCAAAAACAGCAGAGGACAGTACAAGGACTAGACAATACGCTGACAAAGTAGCTGATTAAGTGCAGTAACTGTGATATAAAGTGTATATGTGATGGACAGGACTGTCAGATGAAACATGGATATTGCAAATGTGGAAGGCTTGGGGACAGAAGCTGCTTATGAATCTGGTAGCCAGTGTTCCTATGCTGCGAAACCCCCTCCCAGACTACAGGCAGGGGTGGCTGGGGTCTGGAATATGGTGGCCAGGAAAAGGATGATCCACTCCTGATAGGTTTACCGGGTTGAACTTTGACCTTTTCCTGACGCTATATGCATGAGATCAGCAGGTCCCAGTGGTCTGCCATGGATGTCTGTTACTTGTTCTCACCTTTACAGGGTAGGTTACAGGCGGAAATATAGCACACTTAGGAGTCTCTGCTTTAGGGAAAGGAAATACTTTGCTGGGTTAAATGGTTTGAGGCCATTTTTAAAGATCTCCAAACGCCTCCTTCTTTTCAGACAGATTTATGTCTGTTCCAAAATGATGTCTCTATCATTAGCTGCACAACTTTGCCCTCAAGGTAACCTTCCTCGGCAAGCCTCACCAAATGATTAATTGTCAGCACAGGTGTCACATGACCGCCAAACCAGACGTCCCCGACTGCTGAAACGAGCTCATCGATTCTGCCCGGCATCATTACTTCAACAGAGGGCTTGTGCACTTTTCACACGGATGTCGGAGGATTCAATGATAAACCTGAGGAAAAGAGAGGTGACGGACATGTGGAAAGGGGTGGCGATTTTACACGACAGCACCCCCTGGAGGGAGGGCTGTGCATTTACCCAGCTTACTAGCTCCACCTCAAGAAGGCTCCCACTTACTCAACACTGGCGCATTCCCTTTGGCACGCAGTGAGGTCTTGACCCAATTGCTCAGATAGGGGGTGGGTGGTTCACCTGAAATAGCCATCGTCATCAGAGGAGTCCTTTTAACGAGAATCCATTTAATAACATAACGTCAACTAAACAGAAAAGTAGCGCTTTGTGCATATTTTAGCTATAAGCCACGAGAAGCGTGCATTCCATTGCGTATTTTAAATGGAAAGGCGCCTTATGAAACAGAAAAACACGCTGTCTGCGTAAAGGACGCCTGCATTCTTTCCTGTCTAGCACTTTGTTTACTTCAGGAAGAATCGTGACGTGTGACATTAACTCTGACTCTCGTGACGTGCCAGAGTTACACACTTTGGTGTGAGGCGCGGTGTCGTCACCTGCCTGCCCCATGTCGTCTTGAGAGATGCCTGTTTGCGTTGGACCCTAGGCGACTCCTCTGCTTAAAACCTCTCCCTTGACCTCAGCACCCAGCCATGCTGTTGTTTTTTCTTCTTCTCTGTCATCTATCCCCTTCATCAGCTGAAGCTTTTCACACAGCTTTTGCCAACGGCGCCGCCCTGTCTTTCAAACTGAGAATGACGACTTTATAATGACTCCCAAAGCAAGGTAATTTGTTAAAGAGGCCATTAAAAAAGTTAAATGACGTTGACTTATGCATTATAAGGGCCCCCTTCATGGGGCAGGAGCCCATGTCCAGCAGGCTGGGAGCTATTCAGTTTCAGTTGGAGTTAACACCACCGCAATATGGAAAACATATGTCCCGTCCTCCGGGGCTGAGGCAACGCCAGCAATCGACCACCAATCGGCTCCTCGCACGCTCTCTGGCCCGGCCGCCCACTGGCCAGAGGAGACGTTTGAGCGGCAGTTTCCGTTCCGGTGTGGAGCAGACATTCCAGACGCCCTCCTTTGCAAAAAACACAGCCGCCGTTGCTCGAGGTCGTGGTGTCCCAGCAACCAAACAGTGGCCCCCTGTTCTGCTGGGACTTCAGAGGAGTTAAGGATGGGATCCATTAAGGTGTCTGTTTTCGGGGGGTGAGGGGGAGGAAGGTGCCCCATCTTGTTTGGGTGATTGAGTACAGCTGTTGCTGCAGGACACAGCAGTTCAAAGGGGAAAGAGGAATTGGGAGGGGCTTGGGGTATCGGTAACATCAGAAGACCATAGGGGCAGTGTCAGGCGAAGCGTGACCTTTCCAGGGATTGGAGGATCCCTCTTCCAAGAGGCCAAGTGCCGAGAAGGAATCCACTATCCGCCGGATCCCTCTGGATCTGCACAGCCAGACAAACCAGAAGCAGTGGCACCGAGGGTTTGACGGTCATATCTCAGACACTTCAGATTTGTTTTCGTTTTTTTGAGATTGCTTTGGGTTAAATGATCTGAAAAACAGACAGTTTAAGGGGAAGCGAGTATGGAAAAGGCAGCCATAACCGTCACACTACGCTAATAACGCTAACGCCAAGACTTGCTGTGAGCCAGGCCTGCACTCGGCCTGCTCCGGGCCCATTCTCGTTCCGGGCTCACTGCTGGCAGGCCTTGCGCATAACTCTCCGGAAGGTGGAGTTGCTCTGGCGTCGTCAGGAAATTACAGAGGCGCGTTCCGCAGCGGTTCAGAGAGCGAGCGGATCGTTGGACGTATCCGAGCGTGGGGAAAACTGACATGGCCCTTAATGAGAAGCCAGAGCGCCGGAGTGGAAATGGTATCCCACAGCGGTGCGGATGGGGCTAATGGGACCGCGGGGCCCTCCGCCGGCCACCTGATGGATCTCGCCCCTCACTTGTAATACCATGTGTTGCGTTGAGGGGAGGAGCAAGGGGTAATTATAGAGCTTGCTGCTGCTCTGACAGTCTTCCATGTTCAGCCTTGCCTGCTCTAAAAATACCCCGGTGGCAGCTGGAAAAGGGGGAGACATCCTTAAGATCACAGCTATACCCCCCCCCCCACCTCCTTGAGGTACCCCTGCCTCCTATCCTCGTGAGGTGCCGAAATCCTTGTTCTTCGGACACCTTGACGCGGGTCGGATCGCTGGAATCTGGCAGGAAATGGCAGGCGTGCGGGATGGTGGTGGGGGGTGTGTTAGATGGGGGTGGGTATTTTTATGCCCCCACTTCGGCGTGTAAACAGGACGTCGAGCCTCTTCTGGAAGCCTTCAGCTCGCGGGATGGTGCCGCTTATTTTGGGAACCGCAGCAGTTAAATCCCACTGCTCATGATGAATACTGTCTGTCTATATGTATGTATATCTGTAAAAATAGAAAAATTGCCCAACTCTCCAGTCAACCAAAACCTTATGGGATTATAATCGCACAGTGGGACCTTCGGGATCTTAGGTGAACACTGATATAGGTTGACGAACCATATTCGAGGTTTCAGTGTTTGGTTCAGAATGCCTGTTAGCCTAAGCGCTAAGGCTGGCTGGCCACCACTTTCCTGGTGTCTATTTCACCCCCCCCACCCCACCCCAGCTTGGCGGTGAGTGACCCTCCCAGGCTGAAATGCTATAACGGGGAAGTTAAAAGCCGCAAAAGCACGACCCCAAGCACTTGGATGGCCTGTGAGCTACTCAGACATCTGTAAACGATTAGCCGGTGCCATTAATGTCTCGCACAACAAGGCTGGCCCCCACTGAGTGGCTGGCCTGGGCCGAAGTGAGGGGGGGGGGGCTGTGTTATTTTGAGCTCGTTTCCAAGCACATCTTGGTAAAAGCTGAGGTCATGGATCCTCTGCTTTCTATTGTGATTGTTGGTTAGTAGTCAAATATCATGGATGGAAAAACAATAGAAGGACTCGACTCGATAACGACAAATCGACCCGACGCTAATACAGGAAATAGCCATTAACTCGAGTAAGGGGGCGAAATGGAGGATGCCGTTATAGGTTAAGGAATGTTGTAAGATTTCGTGTGTTGCTTAGCGTGCGCTTGAACGCGCAGTTCCTAAGACCATGAGCCCGTTTGGCTTGAAGAGGACTTATGTAACAGGACACATTTCCATATCAGAACGGGCAGCCGTGATTCGGCAATGGAGGACATGATTAATGCCAAGGCTCTCTTTATAATTCCACAGCACCGGCTCTCCAGCCTTAATGTCCGGAACACGTTCACGGACACTGCCAGCTGCCTCCACCGGTAGCAGCGTTAGCACCCCACTATGCCGGCATGGAACTGTGACTGCAAAACTGATATACAGTACTGTTATGTGCTGAAGACGTTTATTCAAACTATAGGCACAGTTGCAGAATTAGCAGCTTGGAGATACTGTAACGTTACAGCTTAGCAGACTATGTAACTCAGTCAGACTTTATATGTGGGGTCACTCTCTGGACACTGTGCTTGTGATCAGATCGCTGCTGGTTCAAATTGCAGGATCAGCAGAGCAATTTTACCAATGGCCTCTTTGACTTATTGCTCTAGGGCAGTTGTCACCTACTGACAAACTACATCTGAATCTGGCACAAACTACATCTGAATCTGGACTGTACCATCAGTTCATCCTGCTCCCCAGTCAGCAAATTTCTTTGGATGCTGTGGACCATGGAATTTGGGAAATAGTTTGAAATAGCTGGGGACCCCTACTCTAGGTATTGTGTGACACTGCTTTTTCAAAAACACATGTATTGAATCATAGAGTCTGCTAAAATAAATAAAATGAACTCACCCTATATGCAGTTATCAACCAAAGAGCTACTCTTGCAGGTGCCTTTTTCTCTTCTGCTTGCTTGACCTTTCTGCTTCACTTCACATCACATCGCTGAAAGGAGGCCTTCATTTCCCCTTCAGCTGCTCTGGTCAGTAATGCTATTTAGCTCTGGCTAAATCAAAGGTTAAGAAAAAAAACAAACGAGCCCTGATTTCCTGACCCACTGTCCTCGCTTTCCCTCACCGGAGCCTCCCACAGGAGGAGTGGCGAATGAGAGCAACTGTGTGATTTATGACGATAAACTGTGTTGGTGAAACAAGCCATTTACCATTCCCAGGGTTAGGCCTGCTAGCTCCGTAAGGTAGGAGAGATGTTTACCTCTGGCCCAGCAGGCAAGAAAAAGGACATAAATCAATCAAATAAACTCGCGGTAGAGGAATGTGAGCAGGGTGCTACCTGTGGCTATAGGAGAGAGTGAGAAACTATCTGAGAAAATGGGGAAGTGGGGAGCCCATTAGCACGTTAGCTTGACGCTAAATGACACAATGTAGCCTTGTAACTCTGCAACATATGGCTAGCATGATTTGTGGGTGGGAGGGGGGTGGGGGAGGTCTGCAAAGATTCTTTGCAGCCCCTAAGGGAGTGTGTGAGCCCATGCCGGCCGCCATGGAGGGCACGCGTGTTCGTGTGAGCATGAGGGTGGGTTAATCGGATCCGGGTGCCAGCCAGCCAGGCGGGGAAGGCGGGGGGGCACGGTGGTGGAAGGAAACGCCAGCAGTGTGTAGGACGCCTTCCTGTGATCCCCCTCCCACTACCTGTAACCCCCCCACCCCCACACCTGTACTAGGTAGCGGAAATTGAGGCCTGGCAGCCCCCCCCCCCATCATTAGCTGAACTGCAGGATTACTAACTCAGCGCTGAGGTAACCCCCACCCCATAGCAACCATTTGGCAAGGACCTCCCTGTGATGGAATCTTGCTGGAATTCAGCCCTCCAATCCATATGAGGCTGGTAATGGGACCATCTCGGGCTCCGCACGGCAACGGAGGGCTAATCAGCTCCACACACATCAGCGAGCAGCGCTGGCACGCAGCTGGGAGTCGGGAAAGGCTACATTCAAATGCCTCGTTGCAGGCTTTGGTTCGTGATACTGAAGGTGAAGAACGTAGGATTTGATTTTTAAATGATGTGGTTGACATACGTTGACATGCGAGGTTTGGCATGCTTGGGGTGTCATCCAACATGCTGGTACTTCTAACAAGAAGAACAAACTGTAAAAAATAAAGAATAAAAGAATAAAATTCCCAAAACTCACTCAGTGAATTTCTGGTTGTTTTTTGGAATGCTTATCAAATGTTATAGTTTCAGGAACCAAAACTCACTCAGTCCTCATGTAATTCAACAAAGAACTTTCATTACATTTCCAAAACTACTACATCCACCGCTGTACGGTCCTATAGTCTTATTCTCGGCCACCTGTACACTTATTGCATATACAGTAAGATGAATCATTCCTCCACTTGTCATCATTTAGGATATGACTTCGTTTTTTTGAATCTGAGTTAGATAATTCATATTGAAGGTGTTCCTGACATCTGGAAGTATGCTGGTGTGATATCTCTGCCACTGACGTAACAAGAGCCCAGCTGCACTGTGGAAACGAGTCCAAACGTTTTACCGATTGAAAGATCAGGAATGCCGACAGTTTCCCGTGACTCATTCGCGTGCCGCTAAGACATCCGATCCGGAAGCAAGGAAGATGTGCATCTAAACTCGCTTCCAGGACCATCCACTAGAGATGAAATGTGACAATCAGAATCTTATGGTCCCATAAAGCGCTCCCCTTGAATTACCAGTGGCTCCTTTTCAATGTTTTGTTTAACATTTTCTTGTTTCAATTTTCATTTGCAATTACAAGTTCAAATATCTCTAATTAAAAAATACAGAGTGGATGAATTAAAATTCGTGGACTGAAAATGATTCACTTGACTGTGAAAATGATGCACATGCTGGGTTATTCAGCTGACCTCAAGTTCTGAGCCAAGAGGAAATCAGGAAAATGGCTCTGACAGAGGATGAGGACAGCGATCCAGTTTTGTGTTCAGATTTTTGTCCCGGACCATCCACGATCAAGCAAGTTTAAGGAGGCTTTGTTTCACAGTTCCTTACCCCTCTGCAACCTAGCATCTCAATACAGAGCGATAATTATCCAACTTCACAAATGCACAGCACACTTTATAATAGAACAAAATGCCCTGGTTAGCTACTCCTTTAACAATTCAGGGGAAAAAAGGAAAGTATTAAAATAAAGAAAATAATAAATATGGTGTACATACCAAAAAATATATAAATGGATTACATTGATAATTCTACAAGGATAAGAAAGACTGGATGAGGAGTAAAGACTTTGCACTTTGCTGTATTTCGTAATTCAGTCATTTATTTTATTTAATATTTATTTCATATATTTGTACTTTATCCATATATACTGTTTCAGCCATTTTGTCTATTTATTTCATATTCATACATACTGTGTGTTTACAGTTCAAAGTTGTATGTCTACTTGGATGTTTATGAGTGCCTTTGTTTAGTTTTATTATGTTTCGTTTTGTTTCGATTTGTGCTGTCCAATCCCGTTATATGTTACATGTTACTGACTGACTGAATGGCACAGGTAAGAATTTTTATGTTTTGATGTAGAAAAGGCAAACAAAAGATCCAGAAGTGTGATGGTGTTAATTCTGGTCGTAGTTTGGAGTTCAGACCGACAGTGTGAAATGACGTAAGGCTTCAGTGTGGCCTCATCAGGTGTCTGTCAGGAGACACCCCCCCACCCCTGCCTGGAAGTTACAGTGACCTGACTTTTGAGCAAAGAAAGCCCACTCTCTGGCCTGAAGGTGTGAAGCTTTGGGGAGGTGGTGGATGTCCAAATGTCTCCCTCAGCATGACAGTGGGGTTTGTCTCGACGGCGTGTGAAAAAAACACCCCCTAGAGCACTGCTGGGTAACCTGCAGTGTGGGATGGTGGGGGTCGATATTTTTTAATTCCATCAAAAGCCGACACTCGCTTGAATGAGCTGCTTAAAGAAAAATCTGCAAATTTGAGCTGAAGTCATATTTTCTCTACCCTTTAGTGCAGAGACTGATGAACCTCAACTGACAGTTGCTTCAAAACCTAAAAATAGCTGCTCGTTCCAAACTAGATGAATTAGATACAGGACATATTTGGCCTGAATATGTCCTGCACTCCAGTCTTGCTAGTTTTTATTCCTTGATTCTTTCCAATGATGTTCTCCTACCTTAGATTGCATAATAAATTAGTAAGAATAAATAATAATCTATACTGCCTGGCCAAAAAACAGTTAATGTTTGAATTTATCTCAGCAAATACCTAAGAGCCAATGATTTGATCATTATTACAGCTCAGCAATGTTACGCAGCAATTTAGTGAAGTCAGCTGAGTACCTGAATCTACTGAATGGCCAGGTTATCCCATCAATAGATTTTTCCTTTCCTAATGATATGGGCATATTCTAGGATGATAATGCTAAGATTCATTGGGCTCAAATTATCAAAGAGTGGTTCAGGAGCATGAGGAATCACGTTAACACATGAATTGGCCACCACAGAGCATTGACCTTAACCTCATTGAAAATCTTTGGGATTAAGAATATTTTACGGGGAGTTCAACTCACCTATCATCAGTACAAGATGGCCAGGCTTTCTGTCTGTCTGTTTATCTATCTATGTAAAAGCAGGTCACTGATCCATGTTTAAACCATAAGATTGTTTTCAATCTTATTGGGAATGGAAGGAACTTCCTGTCATGAAGAAGATGGCCTCTGACTCCCCTTTTTTGCTGTAAAAATCCTGCCTGGCCTTAGTGGCCCTCAATGGAAAATCCCCAGATGTCACATCTGACACGTCTGTCAGCTGTTTGCATCTAATGAGTTAAGCCAGACAAAAAAAGACAACAGAAAACAGAAGCCCCCCCCCCCCAGGCAATGCTTAAAGGGCACCGCTGCTTTTTTCCAAGGCAGACCTGCATCCCATAGTTTTATGGTTCCCATGTGCCTGCCAGGATGGGGGGGGGGGGGGTGTTCTCAAAACTGTTGAGGTTATTTGTGGGTAGTTCTGGTTTATTTACGTTTGCCAATGAGATAATTATCGCCGTGTAAAGATTCAGCACTGCGAAACAAAACCCTCTAATCCATTCGTCTACGTGCTGGAGAGCAAACAGGATGCATTTTTAAACTGTATTTACACAGGAGATAATTACCATGGGGCTAATCGAATGTTTTCAAGGTTTTTATGAGCAACAAAAACCATCTGCAGGGCGCTACCAGTTTTCACTTTACGGTGAGAAGCTATGTTCTGTGGCCATTAATGAGATTTATTTGTTAGAGCAAATACTTTGTCTTTCCAAAAGGACATAGCTCCTTAAAAGTATTTTTTCCCCCTGTGGCCTGGTGTAGTATCAGTCACCGTTTCCTGTGTTTCATTCTGGGACCACTGGTAGAATGTTTTAAAAAGGTGTTGCTTACAGTCACTGTATTGTTACACTTCTGATAGCCCCTATCCCAAGCACCATTAAACTTATAACTGGGTTTTTCTAGCTCATAAGCTATTAAAACATCATTACCAGTAAAAGGACAACCATTTTCTGCAAGATTTCACCCTCTGACATCACTGGGATGACCTCTGAGTTTACATTTGCGTTTTATTACATTCATTCATCCACGTGAACTTTCTCTCGCAGACTTCCCATGCGGCGATGCTCACAGGCAAGCTCCGTTCTGCTTTATAATCTCGGCGTTTAAAGTAATCCTCTGCTTCTGGAAAGGAAAGAGGAGTCGCGTGAAAGAACGACCGCTGATCTACCAGCCAGGAAATCAGAATATTTACCAAATCCATCTAAAGTGCCATTTGGTGATGGCGTTATCAGATTAGGCTGTAATTCCCCGATTCGGTCAAAGGCTGTCACCACATGATTTGTCTTTAAAATACTGTTAATAATAAATAAATGTGGTATTTATAGCTAAACACCCCACA
Organism: Hyperopisus bebe; assembly: GCA_026777045.1. Lineage (NCBI taxonomy): Eukaryota > Metazoa > Chordata > Actinopteri > Osteoglossiformes > Mormyridae > Hyperopisus > Hyperopisus bebe. The sequence continues at coordinate 14,244,432 of JAODJW010000041.1, forward strand.
GCCCCGCCCTCTCTTGATGTAAGGCTGTAATAGGGTTTCACGAGCAGATTTAGTGTGATGTCATAATGGACAGCTATCCCTCCGTGTTCCGTTTCGCCTCAAAGCAGCCTCCGCAGAATGCCCTGCCCATTGTCCCCGCATTGTGCCTGTCGGTAAGCTGACCCCGCCCACTCGGCCAGGCCCCCATCTGCGGGGCCACTCGATCCGCTGTGAAGCCTCAGGTCAGCTTCTCTCATCGGATCCGGTTGCCTCGGTACAGAGGCTGGCGGGGATCGGATTTGCAGCTTGAATGGAGAATCTATATTGTTGCATGTGAACAGCCTGGGAAGGCGGCGGGGGGAGTGGGGTGGGGCGGGGGTGGCGATTTGGGGCAGGCAGGAAGGAACAAAATAAGCCTCAAAGAAGAGACACGACCCAGATACACAGCCGGTGACTTTCCCGGGTCCCGCGTCCCATCGATCAGGCCCGATTCAGTCCAGCATGTGCCTCTTCCCTTTCCGTACAGAAGCCTCGACGGATTCCGGCTCCATGGGGGAGATCCGTTCCCATTTTTAACAAGGGCCCCGGTGAGAGATTTCAGCTTCCCAGTCAGGGCCGGATTCATTCAGGCTCTCCCGCTAACAATAGCGCTGCAGAAATGCAGCAAGGCGGGATTTCCTTCTCAAACACGGTCTCTCCCTCTGCCGTGTGGAACAATCGCTGCCAAAACAACAGAAACGGCCATTGTTTTAATAAATGAACATTCTTGCACTTGGGTGGGCTGCTGGCCCAGTACTTTTTAACCGTTCCCTATCCTTTGGTCCTGTTTGAACTTGGACGCCTCTCTCTGTTGCTTTGTGGTGACAGAGAATTTTGTGACCCCGCCCCCCGGGTCCTTTGGAGGGGGGATGGTGGTAAACGGGCCGCAACATCTGTAGATGTATGTAATATGGTAGCAAAAATAAAAGGGGGGCGTGTGAGGCGGGGCCTCGCCGTGGGATGAATCGGCCGTTCCAGCGAGAGGGAAACAGAGCCGCTCCCTCTACCCCGAGGGGGGGGGCTCCCTTTCTGTGCCTTCCCTCCTCCCCCCTCAGCTCGGGTGACACGTCCAACTCTTCCTGTCAGCCATTCGTCAGGCCAGTCAGCTGTTCAGGCTCTGACGCAGCCCTTAGCTATTTACCGCCCTGCCGGACGGCTTAGAGGGGCGACGATGGCCCCATGGGAGTGCTGAGTAAGCAGCCCGGCACTCAATGGACACGCTGCCCCCCCCCCCCCCCCCCCCCC
>JAODJW010000041.1:14245818-14256635 GCA_026777045.1 Hyperopisus bebe
GGGGGGGCGGGGGGGGGGTTTGGATGAGGTCAGCTGTCCCTGACATGACTTGGCTCTGAGGATGGGGAAGCGGTGATTTCTCTTTGTCCCAGTTTCCACTAATGGCTGCCGATTTCATCCTCTCCGTCTTCGGATTCTCGTTTTCTGAGCGCAGTTTTCGAGTTTGCAGTAAGTAATTCTCCATATTTCATGGTTAAAAATATGCATTACCTCCATAAGGATACTCCGTGATAGTGTAGCAAGCTGGATCATGGCATGGAGGGTGTCCCTGCCTCATGCTCTGTGCATCTGGACCTGCCTCTGTGATCCTGTCCAGGCTCCTCAAACAGGGATGGATGGATGGACTATGGTGAAAAACAAACAAAAATGTTAAGAAGCCGTTTTAGCAGCATGTGCCTATACTGGGTCAGTGAGTCTAGCACTTGGATCCACCAGAGTCCCAGTAAGCTGAGCCATTAAAGGCCAGAACCAGCCAGCTCATTTCACGTGGACAGACTGGTAAATAAACGTTATTAATTAAAGGAAATTCGGAACAGAACAGGCCATCTCAGTGGAGGATGGCTTTTGGTCCATCAGCCTCCAGGTTTTGGGCCCTGCACCACACTACCCTGATCACCTGCTCCACCACATCCTCGCTCCTCCACCTTTTCGATAATCCCCTCATTTCCCCAGACTCTCTGTCTGCTTGCCAGGTTGCCGCTGCAGCTCCCGGAGTCCAGGGCGTGGGCCTGTGATGTGAAAGCTTCCAGCTGAAGCCCCGCTTGGGACGGAGGATGCAGAATAGGCTGGGTGGGAGGGGTTATGGGAACCCGCCATTGTGAAGAGAAAGGCGGTGGGACCACCAGCACCCATACCTCTCAGGTTCAATGGGTTATAGTCTGCAAGTTGGTTTCCAGAAAAGCATCAGTGAATTTAATAAACGCCTTAGCCCAGGCAAACAGTCACTGTTGACCTAAGGGAAGCGGCACCTGTCCTTCTTGAGTTCTCTGTAGGCTTGTCCTTAGAAGCATCTAATTAGCAGATGACAGCGAGAGGAAGATCTGCTCTCATATGGGGGCCCAGAAATCACTATCTACTGGGGAAAAAATGATGCACCATATTGATACAGGAACCTCAGAAGAGTATACCGCTCTTTTCTTGCCCGTATCTTCAAAGATGAGGACATGCTGAGGTGGCTCCTGTCTGTTTGACGTACGCCTCTCCCACACGTCTCAGCTAGCTCACGCGACTGTGGCATGAGAAGGGTCTGGGTAAGGAAACACCCCCTGTCTGGCCCACTTAACGGCATCGTGGTGGACTGTTTCCACCCGTCGCTTGATTAGAAACCAGTGTTAAGGGGGAACATGTGCCCACGTCGATTCAGACGAGCATTTCTGTGAATCCGACGAGGTCCTTTCCTGACACCAAAGCCAATTACTGGTGCTAGGAGTGATTTAAGATTCGGGTGTTTTTTTTCGAGTGGGGGATTTAATTGGCACGTCTAAGGACAGCTTCATTTAGCCACCATCAAAGCATGGGCACTGTCAGCTTTGGGGTCTGTACATAGGTCTGGTGATTTGTTTTACAATTAAGCTAAAGCTGCTTGGTTGACCAGCTGGACCAAATCAGGGTGCACGAGGACAGGATTTCCATGTGGAAATGCGGCTTCTTGGGTCGATCCTCAGAGGTATCTGTCGGCACAATACCCCTAAACAATGATGGAGGCCCAATGGGATGCTTGCTATTTGGCTGTGAGCATGCAAGCCAAGCTCTTAGCTGTTAGCAAATACGTTTAGTTCCAAGCCCCAAGTCCACAACACAGACTTTACAGCTAATCTCTGATGCTGGGCGTGACCATAATTAATAAAACACTTTCATACGTTTTAATTGGGGTTACTGGTAATTAAATACATATGCAGCAAATAAATCAATTAAAAAACAATTAGACTGTCTACACCAAACGTGTCTGTTGAGAGTTACTGTCTACCAGACCTCGAAAACAAACGTGATCTTCACCTGCATATAAAACAATTAGCAAACGATATATTTATGGAAAAACACACATGGCAGAATAGAAGTGGCGCTGGCTGGAGAGTAGATCTGATTTTTGAAGGACGGCGCGACAGCAAAACAACAAGCGCCGAGCTAAACGCGCATCTGCCCTCCCCAAGCATCCGTGGGCGTTTCCTGCTTTCAGAAAAACTGCCGCTGGCGTCTATCAGATCATCTTGGTTGCAGAGTGAAACTGGTAGGAGGGACACCAGGAAGAGAGGCCTTTCCGAGCCGCGCGGGTCCTGCCCGGCTTCCTGAAACACTCAGCTCTCACCGCAGTCACATTTACCACATATCGCTACATGGTCGGTTTCCTCGAGCTACCGAAATGCCTGATTTAAATGAAACACAATTGGATTCCGGTAACTAATAAAAATGTCTGCTTGGGATCTCAGTGACATGGCTTTCAGGGTTGAGGTATTCAGGCTTCCAAGCTGATGCCGGTGGAATCTCTTGGCATCTTTGGGTTTCAGTGGGTCCCGCAATGTCATTCAGTCTAGGTCCCGCTGTCCAGGCTGGGTCACAGTGTACAGCATCCTAAAGGAGGATGAGCAGGGCGACACTACCTATGGACTCGCCACAGACCAAGGGGAATCCCCTAATACACCCATAATATAATAATCTCCCTTTATTAATCCCTGTGGGGAAATTGTCCTTATGCCTCCCTCAACTTGCTCTTTGTGGAGTAAGTTGCCTGTGAAGGGCAGCCACCTGTTGGGCACCCAGGGACCTGGGGGTTAAGGGCCTTGCTGAAGGACTCACAGACGTGCTGAGGCTGGGTTTAAACCAACAACCTTGTGATTACAGGCACACTGAACCACACGGTGCCCCCAGAAATAGAGGGGGCAGGATTCAAACACGTGACAGAAGGGCTCACATACCATAACCAGGTGCGAAAAACCTGAACAGAAATCACTTTCTAACAGTTATTCTGCTATTTTTCATGTACTGGGTTATGGATGGATGGATGGATGGACACACAGATGAATGAAGGGATGAGAAACAGGACTGATGGATAAATAAACGGATTGTCGAACAGATGGATGGATGGATGGATGGATAGAGGGATGGATGAACAAACAGATGAGTGGATGGATGGATGGATGGATGGATGAACCAAAGGACTGATGGGTAAACAGATGGATTATTGAACAGATTTATGGATGGATGGATGGACTGGTTTTCTATTTTTTAAGTTCCCCTCAATAGTGACAGTTTTCCTGGAAGAAAATAAACGATAGCTAGTTGACTTAATCAGCTCCGCCCTTTACTGGAAATCTGCAAGACCAGCACAAATGAGTTAATTCTGTACACAGTTCACACACATTTTCCATAGAGGGACCTCTGCTACAACAGGCAAGTCATCACAACACTAAACTTCATGCAACAGAAAATGATTAATACATTTTTTAAAATGGCATTTTAAACAGGCTAATTGAGAACGGAGGTTATGAACAGTAACTGAATTCAGCCAGCCAGTCACTGGGAAGAGAGTCTAGCATCTTCACTTCATCTCCCCTCGTCATCAGCTTTTGCTCCAGTCAAAATGTTGTTGTTTCACACACGAGTTCTTTCATAATCCCAGCTGCTGCTTCATTTGCCATCGACGGTTTGTTTTTACACCAAAAGTCTTCCTCTCACCTAAATAGCACTACAGTGAACAGCTGTCCTATCCCTGCACGAAACCACACAACACTGCTCTGAGAGACATCTGTTCTCTCCATTTATTTTTAGATTGTTTCTGTCTTGTATCAAAGCAATTTTGTGTTCTTCCTTCGTAAGGTCACAAACTGTAAACATTTATGTGATGTTGGCCTAATGATATAATGAAGCCCGTGACCTTTGATCCGCAGGCCCGCGATAATTGAGGCTAATGAATCGGCTGGCTGTTACTGGAGGCGATAGGGGTACACAGCGTCTTCCTTGTGTGCTGATCCAGACGGCCTTCTGGGAAATTTCCACAGCCAATGATTGAAAATGACCGACTGGCAGTGGGGAAATGGGCATCCCATAGGAAACGGGCCCGGGCTTGTTATCAGCAGCTCGATAAGATATCAAATAAAGTGAAAGGATAAAAAAAAGAGTGAAGTCTAGCTAGCACTGGTGACGCAAATACTGGCCACACCGTTGACCCATAAACAGCATTTACAGCTCAGGATGGGCTTGGTCCACTCAAGATAAACTGACCTGCCTTTCTGACCCCAGCATTGTTTTTACAGGGTTTTTTTTTTTTTTTGGAAGTTTTGCATATGCTAGTTTGGGTATCACTTCACTCTGGTTTTTAAATGACATAAAAGTCCCTAATGCGCTGATGCAAAAAGGCCTGTTTGACTGTACATCACCTTGAACAGAATCTGGCTCCAGGCTGAACATCACCACGTCCCGACTGACAGAGACATAGGGGAAGCACATGACCACGTACCTGTATGTCCTGCACGGTCATTTCTAAACCCAACTGACACCTAGTCGCTACTTAAATTACCGAAAAGACTGAATGATAAAAAAGAAGCAGAAGTTGGAAAAAATCATATATGGAATCATATGTAGAAGATATATGATGATATATAATATAGAATGATAAAGAACATTGAAAATTATGTTTCCTGTTGATAAACGATCTCTGCTTTCCGAATGGAAACTCTCCGAATTTTGACCAGAGACCAGTTGCTTCTAGTGAGTATATTATGGGAGGGTGCGTGATTCAGTGGGTTGGGATGTGGTCTCTGTGAGGGGAAGGTCAGCGGGTCACATCCTAGGGTCGGCAGAGTGATGTGATTGTCAAGACCCTGATCAAGGTCCTTCACTCCCAGTTGCAGCAGGCACTGTCTGACCCTGCTTTCTCAATTATATGTTGCTATGGATAAAAGTGTCTGCTAAATAGGTTAATGTAATGGCATGGTTTAAATATTTGCAGCAGAGAATGAGTTCCTGCTATCCATGGGACTGATGGAATATGGGGGACACTTATTCTGTCTGGCTACGCTCTCCCATGCAGACACTGTCTATGTTCCTGTCATTTCTTCACATTTTTCTATTTTGTCACAACGCTGGCGATTCTTGCCGCAATTTCACGCATGCTGCCGGGAGACCGTCACTGGCTTGACTGACGTGTTTAGAGGATTAACCCAAATGCATGTGCAGCAAGCAGAGATCCTGGGCCTCTGTCTCTACAGTGAGAGACAGTTTTAAAATTCAGAGACCTAAAACTGCTGTCACACCTGAAAAGGAATTCCAGATTTGGAATCTGCCATCAATCCAAATGGGAATGTCACTAGAGATTTATGAAAAGGGGGGTCTGATTTTAGTGAAAAAGAATGAGTACACCATTTAAAGTTATTAGGGTACATTGATTTAGCAGGGTTGTGGTGAACAATGTGAAATTTATTACTGACGTGTTCCTTGGGAGGAAGACTCTGATCCCAGAACTTCAGCCAAGATCATGTAAAGGTCTTCTTAAAGTTGGCAGAGAGCATTCTAACTATAGCGTTAAATGAATACTGCATTACATTTTAACAAAGATTCTGTTGATGTTAGCACGATAACATTACCTAAACATCTTTTTAATGTAATTAATGCTGAGAAATATTGTTTTACAATAGAAATGTTATATATATATATTTATATAATATATATATTTTATAGAAATGCTGTATGTGTACACTGCGAACACGTCATCCAGCCTTGAACCCATGACCTTTGAATGTTTCCATGTCTTAATTGTAACGTTCAGTAAATGTTCCTAGAATGAAAAATTGTTAGTTGGGAAGCCTAACATTTAGTCTTCGGCTGAGATGTTGTGAAATGACTGTAGAACGATACAGAAGTGGATACTGGAGAAGGTCTGGTGTATGTTTATATCTCTCCTGGAAACGGACATACTTTCACAGAATGAAGAGCAGCGGCCCATAGGTGGGTTCAAGCAACTAGAGGAAAAATAGACCAAGACATCTGATTGGTCGGCCCCACCTCCTCTAGTTGCTTGGACCCACCTCCTCTACAATCTGATTGGTTATCTCTCTGAACCAATCACTTTTTCCTTCTGCCTTCAGAACATTTTTGTGTAAGTAAAACTCCCATGAGCAAAAGGGAATGGAGTCACATTTGCTGGGGCTCATCTGTGGAACTGTGCTCCTTGGCAGGGTTACAAGGAGAGGTAAAGATGGAGGGAGCACTGTGAGAACTGTGGTTGATGAATAATGATTAGTAAAAAAAAAAAAAACAGGTTGAGTCATAGCGCAATGCTCAGTGGCCCTTTGAAGCTCACCGCTGGGAAGGCGCCTCTGTTCCCGCGTAAACATCGTCGCTGGCAGAAGCACTCTGTGTCTGTTCGCATAAGGCAAGAGAAACACCGTTTTGAAACTGATTAGGAATGATTGTGCTTTTTCCCTCGTGATCATTTCTGTGTGCTTGTGTGCAGCACACAGGGGCAAAGCGAGAGCGTGACTCCGATTCGATTCCCCCAACTCCATGTGAACGAAGCTCTTTCAAGATGGTTCCATTTGATCCCAACTCCGCTGAAAAATTCAGCCCCGAATCCGGGCTTTGAAGTTTACTCTAAGGCCCAATCCCAATACCCCCACTTAGCCCTACCCCTCTGTTTTGCACGTACCTGCGTGGGGTAGTGTTGTCCCATTTCTTTTTAGCAGCGAGGGGTAGTGGTGTTCAGCCCTCAAGATAGCCCTCGAAACGGAGATTTTTCAGATGCTGACTCAAAACCGAGTGAAAGAAGAAAATTCCCACAATGCATTGCAATACACAATAAGAAAAGAAAAGATAGCTAGCGGTGTGGGGAAAGAAGCTCATAAATGTAATGCATCTTTATAAATACGCTTGCAAAAAAAAAATCAAATTTTTAGCGAAATATCTTAGTTTAATGTAAGTAAAACGGAGTATTTGGTTGAAGAATTAAGAACATATTTATTCAGAGAGAGAGCATTCAAAGTCCTTTTTATGTAATTTTATGGCTATGACACTTCTGGGAAACTCACCCCCAATTGTTGATACACATTTCTTAACTTGAAAGTCCTCTTTCATTAAAGCTACCTAAATGGTATCAGAGCAAACAAATGATTTTACCTTTAAAATGTTCCATGTGTTCATGCATACAGGGCAATAAAACAAATAATCCGCACACATATAGCACATGTACTTTTTAAAAAGTTGAGGTAAAAAAAATATATATTGTACCGCGATGCACTATATTTAGGCATGCGGTGTTTGGATAGCATTTGCTAAACGGTACATAAAATAATATGTTTATTCTAATTTGTATGTTAATCGCTGTGTACATGCACAGAAAGTCGCATTTATAAAAGGAAATAGTATGCCAAATACATAAAGCAATGAAAATTAGGTACATTATATTATGAACATTGTGACACAAGTAAAGCGACAGGTAAAACTTTAGCCAGGCACTCTAGCTGACACAAACACGAGTCGTTTTTATATCTCATAAAAATCCACAAGCGTTAGCAGGCGTCGCAGATCTCTTCTGCGAGTATTCATCAAACGGAGTATGATAATTAAAATACACGCAGTCGACAACGCCATACCTTGAACCGGCATTGTTATAAACAAATGCAAAATCGCAGGTGTGAAATGTATGTGCAATGATCGACTGCTGATGACGCAAGCGAGTGGTGTCCCGATTCCTAGGTCAAGATTTCAAGCCCTACCCTTTGTGTCTACGATCAGTCAACTTCGGAAGGGAGGGCCCTCGAAATCTAGTGGTAGGGCTAAGGGAGGAGAAATGGGATTGGGCCTAAGTGTACTGCAGACTGATAGGAATCTGCCCCAGACTAGGGGGGAAGGTTCAGGAAACTTTTTGTGCTCATGTTCCGCCACACCTTTGCTGTCTCTTTAGATCCAATCCATCTGAGGAGGCGTCGCACACTTATCAGTTAGCCCTGTGATACGCCTATCACCAAGACGGGATTACGGCACTCATTCCCACGACACTATACGCATGCAAAGGGGCAGGTGAAAGCTGTCAGCAGACATCCAAAACTTGCCAGTTAAGATGCATCTTTTAATGTCTAACTATGTTTCACCATAGACCTGCCTGTGAATGAAAACCTTACTCACAAAATAAAAACCAATGCAGTGCATGTCACAGAATGCCTAAAAAAGAGGAGCTATTTTATCTTTTCAGCATTTCATAATCCCATCCATTCAGATTATGGGATTAAATTCTCTGGAAATATCAAATCAACTTAATACTTTCTACTTTTAGAAATCAACCTGATCAGAGCACTTTAATCAAGTGTATTTATGTTATTTACCAAGCCGCTTAGACTTACAGGTAATCTGCGTGCTGTGGTTGGAATATAGATCCACTAAAGGACTGCTGAATTAGGTTCTTCTTGTAATCGTGACATGGGAGTTGGACTCCGACCCAAAAACTGCACTCAGTACAGTCTGAACAAATTGGAAATTCAGCGAGCCAGATTAAAATTTCCCTTTTTAATATATGTCCTTCGATTATGATTTTTTTTTAAATACAGTCAGAAAACCTCAGGTGAAAAAAAATCCCAGAGTGCTTTGGACTTATCAGAGTATAGGGGCTGCTTGACCCCTCACTGCTCTGTCAGACAGGTTTGCCTGTGTACTTCCCAGTGCCGCCTTAGTGCAAAAGGCCAGGTTCTGATCATTTACTTCATTTACCATTATTTTAAAGACATGCTATTTTTGTGGCAGTGCTTACTTTTCAAGTACACCACAGTTTTCTGTTATTGCACATCATCTTCCTAATATAACTAATGAAAAAAGTAGATGTTCCACAAAGTAAAGATGCGAAGAATAGCTATGAAACAGAGTGACTCATCATACCACTTCCTTCTCTATTGGTGCTGGTTGCAGAAAAAAAATCTGTTTTAACACCATCTAACCACACAACCGTCCTGTACATTTGAAATAAAATTATCCTTTATTTTCCATTTGCACACTTGAATACTTCTTCCAGAGGTGGATGTTCCCGGTCCAGAAAGTAAAAATTCAGACCAAGATTTTGTTTCCACCAACGACCAAGAGTCACAGTCCCAGTGTACTCAACTGGTTGGTTGGAACAAAATCTTGGTTTGGAGTTTGAATTTCTGGACCTGAAATGTCCACCTCTGTTCTTTTAACATATTCTATCTCTCTCTCCTTTGAGACATATACACACATATATATGTACAGCTGACAGAAAAGCTTGGGGTCCCAGCAAAGGCTCAGGCCATTTGCCCTGCATCCCTGGAGCGCCCAGTGGACATGTGGCTATCCAACCAAGGACAGAAGCCAAACCGGTGACCTTCCCATCACAGGTATACAATACACACATAACCCACTGGGCCACACACCGCATATTTTTTCAATGGCTCTGGACAAATAAGTAATCTATACTCAGCTTCTTCCTCCTTAAGGTCATTATTATTTGCTAAAATCAATAATAGTATTTTTTTCTTACTTGATTAACCTTCATTGCTGGATTTCTAATAGACTTGCTCTTTCATTCTATTATTGCTATGAATAACAGCTGACTGAAGTTTTAGACTTATTAAAGTAATTGCAAATTAGCCATGTATGTATTTGTATATATAAATGATCCACAGTTGACAGACACATCCTATTTCACCCTTTTCCCTGCCTTTTATGGCATCTTCTTTTCATGCATCCTTCACTCACGGTTGGAGTTCCCCAAATCCCATAATGCAAATCATACACTAGAGCAGATTGTCAATTAATTCAAGTCCATTTTTGTTTGCTCATCTTCGATTTACATAAAGATCCCTCCGCATGTCAGCCAGTTTTCCTCTGACGTTCTCTAAGGCGCTCGTATTATTTCTTGACTTTTATTTTGAAATTGAAGCCGACCCAGTGCCGGGTGATGTTTGTGCCCGCTGGCGTTTGGCATCCCGGTGTCCTTCTGGAGCTGTGGAGCGATACAGGAGGCGGTGACTCCAGGGGAGGGCACGTCAGCTTCTTGTTACCGTAGTCTGTCGCCCCAAAGCCCAGGCAGTGACTTCCTGCTTGTGAGAGGAGAAGGGGGAAGCACAGGAAGGGGCAAATGGAACAGGATGGATCAGGACACAGACACGCCCACCTGGTCTCATGCCCGGTGTAAACAGGTCAGCGAGGCAGGGAGGGGCACATGATGTTATTTAAAAAGAGGACATGCTTCAGCATTGCCTGACCACTTTCTGCCATTGGGGGAATATGTTGAGGAAACAAATGGCAGAAGCCAGATGATATTTCACTAAATGGGACATGAACCATGGCTTCACAGCAGAGGCACCGTAAACGAGAAGGGCGACACGTGAATCTAATGATCCATGGAGAAGCGGGCAGCAGCAGCAGACCGAGTTTCACTATGACCCGCCCCTCTGTGTTCACAGCGGGGTATCAATAATGCAACCATGGGCAGATTATGGGGCCAAAGGCTTGTGGTCACATGCGGTGGAAACAGGACCGCACTTCTGTGGCTTTCGAGGGGGGGGCTTATTTCACATGTGATCACTTTCCATAAATATGGGGGGGGGGGGGCAGGAAGGAGGGAAAAAAAAACGAGAAACAGATTTCAGTTGAGATAGAGTTTCCTGCATGGTTTGAGAGGCATCCAATCCCATCAGGCCATATAAATAAAGAAATAGTGGAAACCACCCATTGTCAGATACAAACCGCATCAGTGCGTAATTCTTATTACAGGGCGTCAAGGCCCCGGGGGAAAGTACTAGGGTCAGAAGAGGTTTCAGACAGGGCGGGGACACTGATCGCGCTGTTTCGCAGACATCCTCGGGGGGGGCGGGGGT
>JAODJW010000041.1:14263046-14275942 GCA_026777045.1 Hyperopisus bebe
GCGGATTAATGGCGAGTAAGTCCCAGGCGATGCCGCGCGCTTCACACCCGACGCCAGGGCCAAGGTGACCTTGACACGTGTCAGATCTGATGACTTGGCAAGCTGGAGTAGCCTAAACCGAAGAACTGGTCCTCGTCAGCACAACCACCCCCACCCCAACCCCCACCCCCCTGGGGTGGTGCTGCCCTGTTGTGGATTGGGGTCAGAGTCCATATGATGAAACAAGACGGCTCTGAAGAATATCAGTCAGCAAAGCCATCAATACCCATCTGTGCCCTTTTACCCCTTTCATACTGGGCCTGTTCTGTAATCGCCAGATTGGGAGGTTTAAAGTGGAACATAATCGATAAAGTCACACAATATCATCACCCAAAATGAGTCTCCCTAAGCAGCTGAGGTGGGTAAGTCTCCTACTTACGGTGTTGACTCTAAATCAATAGCAATTATAAATGGCCTTTATAAACACTGTCATTAAAAGGGACAGTTTTTAATTGATTGTTTTGACATGCGATGGTATTCAGGAAGAACCTCTGATTTATATCGATCAGAAGAGTGGTGTCAGGTGATCACTGTACCCAAAATAAAAATAAAGGAAGAGTGTTGGTGTAAGAGCTGCTCGTTCGTGATTCATGGCACACATGCCTATGTGAGGACATGTGAGACGCATCATCAAAACAAACCAAGTTCGGGGCAGAATTCCAGGCCGAGCTATTTAACCGGTTACACAATTACGGACATAATTTTCAGCTTAGGTAGACTTAAGTTACGTTTCATGTTTGTAATCTATAGTCATTGCAGAGATTAATTGCGTTCTGTGTTCCCTGAAATTGTTTACCAAGCTATGACACACTCTTGTATCAAAACAAATACAGCGCAGAATGAAATATATCTGTATTTTAATCTGTGTCACAATGTCACAGTAAGTTATGCTGATTGGTGGCCAGACTGGGACGACAGGGTTAGGAGTAAATTGCTTGGCTCCCGCTGACTTCACAAGGCCTCCTCTCTTAGCTGCCTCACATATTCGTCCTGATACGTGCCGTGCTGAGTGTCAACACACCCTCCCCACCCCTAAATCCCAATCCAATCAGCCACCCATATGTCTCACTCCGAGTGACGTGGGCCTGAGACAGACGGCAGTGAGCTGGGCCATCAATCTGCCTGCGCGTGTCATCGGCCGGTCTCCGTCCTCGAGAGTTAGGCCTGTAATGCCTTAGGATAGCCCAGCCTCATTCACTACAAAGTTGGGGTAGCTGAGGGATGTTCCCACTCCGATTAATGGATTAAGAACCCTTAGTGAGCAGAGAATTACCTTATGGACACATAGGCATGCTTCTAGGAAGGATAAATGCAGCATTTTAACCAGAGAGAGCAAGCTTTCAACAGATCTGAATGTGATCACATTCTATATGCCACAGTTTTAATTTTTAAGATATCGTGGCCGTTTTTTAGCATCCCATTAGTCTTGAAAACACGACTGTCCATAACATGCATGTAAATGAAACATTTTGTCTACATGACAAAATCCCCCAAGGCATTATTTCCAATCCCTGCATCCAGATGCTGAGCACAGTGGTGTCAAATAAACAGAGATCCCATCAGACACTTCTGCAAGAAACAAATCTACAGCTATTTGTGTTATACAGCTCAGTAATCTCCTGATGTCAACAGTAAGTGGAGCCCTCAAACTAAGGAGCGCTGTAAATAAATCCTTTAATCTGCTAGAAACATATACATCAGGACAATATATCTAACACTTTATTTACTGGCATTTATAATACTTATTGATTCTTTGGTATTTGTATTCATTTTTTCTTTGTTCCATTTAAAATGAATACGAAGGTGAATGATTTAGGAATTATATATTTTATTACCAGGGAAAAAGAATACTTTATTGCATAAATTTAATTTGGACTACCTTAACTTCTGCCTATTTGCTCTCAGTCTGAAGTCAAAGAAAGCATACAATGTAGGGTCCAAGACCGGCAAGCATAAAGGTCTCTTTCAAATAAGGAAGTAAAAGTAACTTTACATATTTAGCATTATAAGAGGTCATAAAGGTCAGAGTAAGAGTACCGTGCAATGCGTAAAGTGTCATAAGGAATGATAATCTCACCATTCAAACACAAGCTGTAAGTAGACCACAAACAACCGTTTTGCGCATGTCGGCGGACTGTCGCGAGCCAAGCCATTGGTGTTGCTGCAAAGACGGATCAAATATTTCAGTACGTGACTGAACTTCTCACTTCCCTTTTCGATAGTCCTCAGTAAAGCTTATAAAAACATATACTGCTCTGGGGGCTGTGGATCACAGGCGGATTGCCTCATCCGAGTCACCTCGGGTTTTTAAAAATTACTGTCAGTCACAAACGTTAATATAAATCATCCCCAGTCACTATATACTATAAGTAGTAACCTAATAAAAACATCTAGACTTCCATGTCGTATTTAGAACAAAAAAAGACATCCTGTATCCGGAAAAAAATAGCAGCGTTTGTTTGTTTTAATCTGGTCTAAAATAAAGTTACATGCTTCAATACACATGCACATACAGTTGCTCTGTGTAAAGTTCGCTCCGGTTTCCGATGACCCACTGCAATAAAACGAAACTAAGTGAAAATACTTGTCGGACTGGGGTGCGTGTAAGAGGCAAAAAGTCTGCACAAACACTGTTTACACACCTGCATTGGATGCGGTTAAGACACGCTCTCATTTAAAAACCAGGAAATCCCCGCGTCAAAAGATGAGATCTATGCGTATTCCTTAGAATATTTTCCTGCCATTTTCTTGCTTTCAACTGCATGTTTTACTGAAACTTGCAGCTTGCTGTAGATCACTGTTTGTGTATTATCAATGTTTCAAATGTATCAATGTTTCGAACGCATCAAATGCACGGTCGTTAGAATACGGTAGTCTTTGGGCTAAAGCAAAATAAGTCAACAACAATCACACTCTGGATCTAAACCTTAAAATTAAGTTTAAAATTCTTATAGGTTTTACCATAAAAGTTCAAGTCACTTTATATGGAACCAGAAAAATCGTTTCAAATATATAGATTTAAAAGAAAAACTTTATATGTCTTAAAATTTGGAAACAGCGACCCTTTACAATAAACTTCGATTTTTTTAATAATGTCCTTCACTTCCCAAACACAATCTGAATCTTGCTTTTTCATTAACGTGCATGATTATGAGATAGAGAAAAAAAAGAAAGGGAGGGGGGTAGTGTCAATGTGCCTGAGTAACATGAGCTGTTTTTGCACGGTTGGCCGGAGGCTCCACAGTGCGCGCGTGACGCAGAGCTGGCATTCAACCTGGAATGTGGATTCGCTGAGCGAAGCCCGGAGTGCCAGTCACGGCCGCCGAGCAGCGCGCATGCGCAGAGCGGCCGAGAACCGGAGTGCGCTGGTGACGCCATCGCCAGCAAAGCCTGCTCGCTTGAAGGGCATTAACGCTTTGCTGTCTGGAAATGTGTTATCAGTACCCTTTTCGATGTTTTAATCGGTGCTTTTTATATTACTGCGCATAAAAACATTCCAGGGACACGTTGGAAATTACGTGATCGGTTATTTTATATGTCATTCCCCATAAAGTTTTCAAAATGTTGAATATCCGAACGTGAATCAGGTAAGAAAATTATACGCTTTTCCAAATGTTAAGCAAGTAACCCCATATTTACGCAAAATAAAGTTTCTAGCTTTATAATTAAGAGGAATAAAGTAAAAAATACATTAAGAGATTGATTAGTAAATCGGCTTCAAGTCTAAATCGTGCAAAAATCTCAACGGTTCCCTTACGCTGCATGTAAACAATTCTTTTTAAATGCAAAGCGTAGCAGGGGTCGATATTTATCTACCAGCGCGCAACATTCAGTTTCTCCTTCACGTCTGAACTAACCGTCGTATTCCTGGCACGGGTTCAACTGATTAAAAAAAAGAAATGGGCCGAGGCAGGGAGCGCGCATGCGCAATACGGAGGAGGTGTTGGGTGGGGGGGGCGGGTTGTCGAAGAATCAAGTAAATAAGCGGAGCGCGAGCCGCAGGAGCTGCGCGGGCGGGAGTAGCGTGCGGTATGACGTCACGGGGCGCTGTGAGCTTGCTGAGAGGTGAAGGCGCAGATAGACGGAGACGCGCGGTTGTAAAGTGCGCACTGCCATGAACTTCTGTTTGTAACTTCATTGTTGTTGCATCCGTCAGGAAGGGACGAAAACCAAAAACAAATACGCGTATATCGCGCCGCGTCCGCCTTTTACACTCGGAACACGCTTGGAGGAGTTACTGTGTGTTTTCTTGATTTATTTCCTCTTTTTTTCGCGCAAACTTTTGCGAGAAGAGGCGATGTCGTCTGCGGCGGTCGCTGCTTCTAGGAGGCAGTCGTGTTATTTATGTGACTTGCCCCGCATGCCCTGGGCTATGATCTGGGATTTTACCGAGCCCGTCTGCAGAGGATGTGTCAACTACGAGGGAGCGGATCGTATCGAGTTTGTCATCGAGACGGCTCGCCAGCTGAAGAGGGCTCACGGCTTCCAGGAGGGGAGGTCTCCGGGTCCGGGGAAGCCGCAGCTCTCTGGAAAAGACATTCAGTCTATCAACCATACGGCCGGGGACCCGGGATCGCGGCCGCCCCAGCCCTTGGATCGCTACCCCCTGGCGTCGGATCGGCCGCCCAGACTGGGTCCAGAATATCAGCCGGGAAGGCAGGCTAATGGCGTTCCCGTCTCGAATGGGTATCCTAAACCAGACGACCCCCCCGAGCTGAACCGACAGAGCCCCAATCCCCGCAGGACTAGCACCGTCCCCCCGAACCTGGTGTCCCTGGTTAACGGGAATATCCCTCCGGTACACCCTCTGAACGGCCGCCCCGCGCAGATGGGGATCCCCGGTGCACTCGCGGCGCCGACTCCGGGCGAGCTGGGCGGCAAGAGGCCGGAGGACATGAAAGACAAGCACCGCCCGGACAGCCTGTCGGAGATCGGCGACTCTCACAAGAGGGCTGACGAGTGGATGAACAAGGGCAAAACAGTGCGGGACCTAATGGCTTACCACAGCTTCGACAGTCGTTTCAAGAAAGACCACGCAGCCATGCAGCAGAGGGTGATGGCGTACGAGACGAGTGCCACGGCTACCAAATCAGGTAACTAACATTTCTGCACAGCGAAATATGCAGCAATGAGCAGTAATGCATGCCCTGCGCCGCCATGCAGCTGTCCTGCAGTAAAACTGCTTGCTAAGTAAATGCTGCCTTCTGCACCTGTGCAATTTCCAAGCGAGTTTAGCGGTGCTGCCCGTCTGCTTTTCTCCGCGAGTTAGTAACTGCCCGGTTGCTTGAGGTAAATTTAGGAGTCCATCGTGTCTTTTCATCTTCACTTGCTTAGTTTTGAAAGCCCTGCTCACATGTTGCTTTGCCTCTTGTGAAACCCCAGATAGGGGGAAGCACCCCAGGAACATAAAGAGGAAGGCGTCGCCCGAGCCCGAGACAGAGGGCACTGCGGTGAAGGTGAACGGTGAGGGTCAGCCCTGGCTGCCGCCTCCCGCTGTGCCCCCTCCCAGCTTCGCCACGCCACCCTCCACCATCTCGCCGCATGCACGTGCCACCCCACCTGAGGCAGCTCAGAACGGGCAGTCCCCCATGGCGGCCCTCATCTTGGCGGCAGACAACGCCGGCGGCAACGGCTCGCCTAAGGACGCCAACCAGGTGCACTCGACCACCCGTCGGAACAGTGGCAGCCCCCCGTCCCCGTCCCAGAGGAGGCTGACCCAGAGGGACGCCCCTGTGTCAGGGACACCGCATGTGCCCGGCTTGGACCAGGTACACCAGCAGAGCATTCCCGACTCGTCCGTGCCAGGCAGTGTGCCCCTGTGCTGCACGCTGTGCCACGAACGTCTGGAGGACACGCATTTCGTGCAGTGCCCGTCTGTGCCCTCGCACAAGTTCTGCTTCCCCTGCTCCAGGGAGAGCATCAAGCAGCAAGGGGCCAGCGGAGAGGTGTATTGCCCCAGCGGGGAGAAGTGTCCCTTGGTGGGCTCCAATGTACCCTGGGCGTTCATGCAGGGCGAGATAGCCACCATCCTGGCTGGAGACGTCAAAGTAAAAAAGGAGAGGGACCCTTGATTTTATGCTCATAAGGACAAACAAAAAAATAAAAAAATAAAAAAACTAATCAAATATAAGTAAATAAATATAAATTACACACATACCATCCAAACAAAAACTAACGGACTTGTACAGTGGACACAAGGGGAGTGTATACTTCGTAAACATGGCTGTATAATTTTTGATTTTTGAATACGTTGTGTTTCTATATTTTTGAAGATAAAAAAAGGTATGTACTTGTTATAATGGACTTCCTCTGCTCCTTTCTGTTGATGTTAAACAAATTCTCGATGTATCCTTCGGTCTGGTGGCAGTTCCTGTTAAACGTAGGATGTGAACATGCGCTACTCACATGGCACTTGGCGAATCTCAGATGCTTCTAGCTGTACTTGTATGCACTTGTTTTAAAAAAATTGCCAAATACAATTTCTGACCTTGTAATAATAACGAAGTGTCTGTGATGTGCTTATTCCCCGTGCAGGCGTGCATGCGTGGGTGGGGGCGTGGGTGGGGGTGGTTAATGTCCAGATAGTAGGTCCTAGAAACCAAGCCCTTGCAGCGAGGTGGAAGGTGGAGTGCTGGAATGACCTAGAGATGTAAACACGTCGTTGCATCATGCAGTAACATGGGCACAAAGGTTGTGGTTTTTCCTGTTTGCTTTTTCGTTTTTGTTTTTTTTGGGGGGGGGAGTGGGGTAGGGGGAGAGACTTCAGTCACTGTCTAAAGTGTGCCCTTCCAAAAATAAGCCGGTATTTGCGTTGTTGAGACCTTATCGAGGTCGTGTTACTGTAACTGAATGCCTTGACATGACCCATTGCCCTGGCTTTCCTAAGAGTCCCTTTTAACCCTTGAGTTATACACTTTTTTTCCCCTTCTTTTCCTTTGTTTATATATTGTTATTGTAATTAATGGCACCATATGTCACGCTTACCCCCTTCAGCTATGTCAAAAATAACCTGTATGTGCTTAACACGCACTGTTAACCATTTCAGTATTAAGCGCTCTGTTTGTTTTGTGCCGCTTTTGGTCATCCTGCGTTAATAGACGTGGCGTGATGGGTCTGAATTCTGCGTTGGTGAGAACATGAGAATGAGCTGCGTTCTGCTGGGGGGTCGTTTCGGCTTTTCACGGTGCCATGTACCCAGAGATGTCCCGTGGCAGGTTATTTCTGTGCGGTCTGACTTTGCTGTCTGGCTTTGTGGGGGGTGGGTTACCTGCCATGTGAGAATGGGAACACGTTGCAGAAAGTGAAACCGTGTACGTTTTTAACGGCTCCGGACGCCACAGCAGTGCAAAAAAACGCAGTGCGGACCCCAGCGCCGTGTTTTTGTCTGGCGCCCGTGAATCACGCCGTCTCTTGCAAGCGAGACTTGGAACTGTGGTGGGGGCGATTTTGGGATACATTGAGGCTGCCAACAGCCTGTTTGGGGCTGTCTACACATCATCACCGACCTGTTCATTCATCATTGCAGAATGTTGTCTTTTACTCTCGTCATCCTCCTGTCATGCGTGACAGGTCAGCCTTTTAGCAACTTTTGGAATTTCAAGTCTTCTGTCCCTTGTCCAGCTTCCACCCTCCCCATTCACGAGGGCATCTTGTAAATAATACATGCAGATAATATATATGCGGTCTCTAGGTTGCAGCAGAACAACACAGCGAATGGCAAAGCTAATGATTAGCAGAGACGTGCGCTAATATTCTGTCTTGCATTTTGTGTCTAATTTTTCTTTTACTTTCTAATGTGGTATATTATGGCCAGTCCCTGCTTATGAATCCTCACTGAGGGAGAGTGTAGTTGTCAGTGTTCCTACCAGCAACTTTTTGTCAGGGTGTCATCCCATATTGGTCCAAATAATTACGAAGTGGCAGTTATCAGGTCTCTGAAACAGGGGTTGTTCAATGAAAATAAGTAAATGGGGTCACTTATCCGTGGAATCCCCGTTACCGTCGCCGTTTATGGAAGACACAAGACCATGCAGTTTGTCAGGGTGACCAGAGCTTGTGCGATTCGGTGTCATGCAGCGACTGTACCTGCAATGTTAGGTCCCGGTTAACGCCCACCATGCCAAACACGATGACGTAACACTTCAAACGCTTGGCGAATCGGCGCTCTGCAAACCGAAGGACGTTCACTCATTTTGGGTCATGTGACAGAAACACTATTTTGCAAATGAATTTCATCAGCTTTTAATTGTATCATATCGTGTAACCAGATATTACACTATATTTGCTACTGTTACTGTCTTAGGTGATCTAAAGCTGTCTCTAAGAATAGTTTTGAAGGGATAACATCTATTGTCCCACTTAACTTGGATCTGAGTATCTTAGCCTGTTGTTGTTGTCAGACTTGATACCTTTTCTACTTTAAGGGGCATAAAAGTCACTGGTTTGGTTGTCTGGGGACACGAATGACATCGTGCGTGTGACACGTCACGTGTGGGTCCACGTGTAACCCTAACCAAAGAGGACATCGCCTCTCTTCCTCACGGTGTAATGCGAGCAGCTGAGAGCGGGTCGGCAAGAATCGACCTCGAGGCCTGGAGAGCGTCAGTACGGAAAACGAAAGCGTCAACGCAAGGCTAAATGGAGACCCTGTCATCCCACCTGTGGGGTGTTGGGGAAGGGGGGGCGATATGTTCCAGCAGTCAGCAGCACATCAGGCCAGAGTGGTGTCGCTGTCACTTTAAATTCCAACCGGGTGGGCTCCCTTCTTTTTATCTGTCACTGAAACTCAACACCCCAAGAAAGAATCCCGGCCATTAGAGATTAATAGGTCCACTCGTATTACACAGCACAATTCGGAAAAGGTCCATAGGCCTCCTTCTTTTTCATTGTGTCTGCTCAATGGCCCTTCCAGGTGCCCCCGGTACAGTTCCCCGTGTGCAGCGAGATATTTCTAGACCATGTTCTTAGCGATGAAAGGGCGTAAATATTCAAGGAATGCCGATTGTGCTCAGCACTTGTACGCGGATACCCATCCTTTATTATTCTGGTCTAAATGTAATATTCAATTACTTTTCAAACATTACTCACTGCTTTAATGAGTATTTGTTGGACGACTCACACAAACCCCAGTGACCAATAATTTGCTGCTTTCTATAATTAAATATCTGAGTCCATCAAATTGCCATTCAGTGACATCACAACATTAATATAAAAAATAATTTTCTTCCGGTTTCTGCATACATACCCTATGATATATGAACATTTATTAATATGTTATAAGAACATAATACGTTCTTTGTGATAGAATATTCAGTAATGTTACACTGAATCATTTTTATTTCCAACCGTAATAACCAAATAATAATCCTTCTAGTTCTTGGGATCCATAGGCTTGACTGGGAGTCTCTGGGCTAGATCCTCACCCTGAAAGTCACTGTTCTCTGCCTGACGATCATTCAGGTGTTAACCAGGCATCACATGGTTCAATTTATGTCCGTTTGTTTCAGAAGGCCGGCTTTTGAAGTAGATTTCTTCGTGCCGTTAGCATGCTAGCCGGTTAGCTATTAAGCCCTTTGCACGCTCCAGCTTCCCTGTCAATATGGGGAAACTTGCACAGTCATGGCTGGTACAGAAATGCAGTCAAAGGGAGCGTTAGGGAGCAGCTGCATGAGGCATCTGAAAAGTGTAGCTGATTTTACTACCCTGTAGCTTATTTTTGAAATTTGCGGCCAAGCAGCAAAATTCATGTTTAAATCTCGTGTCTCTCTGCAATATACGTGCCCTGTTTTCTGTTGATCTCGCAGTTATTTGCCCAGAGGCCAGACTGGAGGAGGGAGCTTCATGAATGGGATCGGAAAGGTCATGTATCCAATATAACGTCAGTGCAGCGTGACGGCCAGTGGCGGTGGAGGCCCAGTGGGCAGGGCGGGGGCCCTGAGTCCTGCCCGCCACATGGGCAGCGTGATCTGGCTCTCTCGGGGTGTCCTGGACAATGCCGATCTTGGGTGATTTAAAAAAAAAAAAACACTGAAATGCGCACCCACACGCACGCTTTGCACATTCCATGAGTTTGCAGCCGTAGTCAAAGAACAACATTGAAGGGAGCAGGGTGGGTGGAGTGAGGGGGGGGGGGGATTCACCAGCTGCACTCACTATAATTAGACAGAAAACAGACTGGCTTCTGCTGCCATTAATCACCAGCATCCAACTCCAAGAAAGGAATCTGAGTTCTGTTGACTCGAAGTCTTTATCTGGAAAGGGTCACGTCCAGCCAAATTTAGTGCTCGCATGCGGCGGTAACTTTGGACGTGTCATGGTGGGATTCTGTTGCCTGGTTACCTTTCGGAAAAGTAAACAGGGGTCTCTGAATGTGTCCCTTCGATTCACAAATGGTGAGACGTTTCTCATCTAAACCTGGTCTACATTTATGTGCCCGCCCCCAAGAATCAGCAGGAAGTTACAGAGCTTGGGAAGTAAGAAGGAAGGTTGATAATGAAATCAAACTGACATGCAGCGATTTCTTCAGCGCCGTGTGGTCTTCTGGTCGTACTTTGATGTGCGGTTCAAGTTCTCCATGATTATACCAGTGCCCCGCTAAAGTCTGACTGATATTAAGGGTTTTTAAGTATCCAATTGAAGCTGGCCGGTATGAGATAAGGTTCTGAGGATTGGAAAGTCAGGAGCTTGGCCAAGCTATGAGAGGAGATAACATATGTTTGCCGTCTCCTGTGACGTACGTTGCCTTTATCTTCTGGACGGTAGATCTGAGATCGACAGACTCCATTACTACTATTTGGTCGACCTCGAGTCAAGGTTACAGAAAGTGATGAATTGCTTCATACATCGCTGGGGACCTCCCACTGCTCCGTTACCGGCGCTACAGATCGTCCTCCGCTGCTGACTAAACTCCCATGTGCCATTAGCAGCACTGCAAACAGAAACACAATAACGTGAATAGATGCATTCAGATATAAGTATTTTATTAATGAGTGTTTTATTTGTATTTAACAGATGCTTTTGTCTGAAGCGACGTATGAGTGAAGAAAGCAAAGAAACAGAGTGTTGGTGTTTGAAGAGTTGGGGTTAAGGTTCTTTGCTCAAGGGCCAAACAGTGATATGAGTCCTCTGCTAGCCGCAGGATTTGAACCCATGACCTTTCGGACGCAGGTACAAAGTTACACATAGCCCCCAATCAGTTACATTTCAATATTACCATATTCAATATTGCAATATTCAGTTCACATTTGAGTAGTAGTTAGATGTATCAGGCTGGCTGCCTATTCGGATTTCTCTTTTCATAGTTTATGGAAGCAAAACATGCTTCTACGGTGTTGTAATTGAGTTATGTTTGTTTTTCTTTTGATGTAGTGCTTTTCAAAGTTTCAGTTTTGGCACTCGGTGGAATCGCCACCCGTCTGCTGTTTGAAGAACGGATTCCTGTCTCCTGTCTCATCCGAGGCGGCTCTGAGCAAAAAAAAAAAAAGGCTTTTCTTTGTTTGCTTTCGAAAGCCGGTATCCCGTTTCAGGAAGCGACACCTCAGATCAGTCCTCCTGAGCAGATGTTTCACGTCCTTCCTGTCTTTCACGCATCGCCGGGGAAACGGCTACTTTGGCCTGGTTATTCTCCAATGCCGTGATGGAAGGCAATCATATCCGTGGGGGATTTGTCCTGCATTTGCCTCTACAGGCCTATAAAGACAAACTTTGTAATTGAACATTGCACCGCGTGTTGACTATGGTCCCTGGATCTATGGATAACGCAGCCTGACCCCTGAAGCCGCTTGTTAATGTGTAACAGCTCTCAGCCGGCGCTGTTTGATTTGCACAGTACAATCTCTTCCGTTGTTAAAGCGACACAAGCCTTTGAACTCTTGGCACTCTCTGATTTTAGCACAACTAAACCAAACTAAACGTTGGACCAAAACCAAATAAAACTGTGGGCCTCCGTGACGTCAGACCCCAGTGATGAAACTGGCCTCCTCGGAAGTACTGGGAATGACGAGTCGTGAGCTTCTGGTGAAAAGGAATACTCAGTTCCTGTGTCTTAAATTTTTATGCGTTTGGCTGATGACAAGGTTCAGTTTAAACAACATGTTTGCTTGCGAAATAAAGGATTATTCCCTAGCGTGGTGCAAAAAGGAGCACAACAGAGTCATGCCATTATTTGTGGTTTCTAATATCTCTTCAAAAGAATCTCTAAAATCAAGCCTTCTCGCCTTCTGTTTCATGAGTGGACAGAACCCGTGGTCTTCGTCATAAAAACCCGCATCTGTTTATCTTTTTAATGTTTATCTATCAAAGCAATTTCAGCCTTTCCAGATGTCAGCCAGGGGTAGGGGGGTGCAGCTCAGTAAACTCGATTTCTTGGCTTTTGTCCGACGGCTCGGTGAAGGGGTCACGATGGAGCCAAAGTCCAGGCTGACGCTTAGGTGCTTTTCTGATGTCAGTGTGTGCTCTGGTTATCGTGTAATCTAGCTGTTTAATGATTGCTAATCTGCTTTCAAAAAAGTTTATTTTGTACCGTTTTTCCTAAGAGTTGATGCATCATGCATTAATTAGTACACGCTGTGAGTCATACGTTTTTATGATATCTGGACAGTATACATTTATTTTGGATCTTCAATCGATAAACACCTAGTGTTATTTAATTTAATATAAATGGTAAAATTAGTATTATATTATCTTAAATGATAAAATATGGAAACAAGATGCAAGCATCCACTTTTTAGTTTTTAAGATTTTAAAAAAAAAGTCTTTTGGGAGCATTTATCATTCACAGAGACACACACACACACACACACACACACACACACACACACAGGCACAGGTTTGTAATTATATCTTTGTGGGGACTCTCC
>JAODJW010000041.1:14299499-14319725 GCA_026777045.1 Hyperopisus bebe
CACTCCACACACAGGGACACTACACACACAGGGACACTGCACACACAGGCACACTGCACACACAGGCACATTACACTCACAGGCACACTGCACACACAGGCACATTACACTCACAGGCACACTGCACACACAGGGACACTACACACACAGGCACACTGCACACACAGGGACACTACACACAGGCACACTACATACACAGGCACATTACACACACAGGCACACTGCACACACAGGCACACTACACACACAGGCACACTGCACACACAGGGACACTGCACACACAGGCACACTACACACACAGGCACACTGCACACACAGGGACATTCCACACACAGGCACACTACACACAGGGACACTACACACACAGGCACACTGCACACACAGGCACACTACACACACAGGGACACTGCACACACAGGCACACTGCACACACAGGGACACACTCAGCTTTAAAGATCTACACAACTTTTGTTCTACAAGGACATTTCAGATACGCATCAATGTAGGTTTCACGTTTCTGTTATCATGACACGATCTGTGGAAAAGTCGTACATGATGCGGTGTTCGATAAACAGTGAGAACGCCGCTCTGTAGGTGACGGCTTCTCCCGATGAAATAGTGCATTAACTACTTGGTCTGGAAAAAAATCCATACGGTTTGAATACACCGTGGATGGAATGCCAGTGAAAAGAAACATTCACCGCACAAATGTGCTTGAGTCCTGCTTTTGATAAAACGTGACGTTTGGAGAAATTTCGCCCAGCCACAATTGTGATAATGGACTTTAATCACACCGAGTCCCTGATTTGGATAAACGGTTGCAGAAGATAGATGGATGGATAGATGGATGGGCTGCACTGAAAATGTAATGGAGCAGAAACGGGAGTGATATGCATGGCTTTTGATATCATCCAGAGCTGCTCGGGCATAGTTACGTGACATCGCCGGCTACAGAAGTCTGTCAGCTCCAAATATTGAAAAGAACAGACCTTTTTATATCTCAAGTTCATTCCTGTTGTGAGAAACAAGAGCACCAATAGTCCAAAGCTATTTTTGACCTAAAGTCTACGGCAGGGTGTCGCAACCTTGTCTGGGCGAGTTACAATTTCAATAGGAGCTTTCCAAAAGATCTGGGAGATTTGAACTGCGGAGCTTGTGAGCTCTTTGAGCTTTGAACGGCAGATGGAGGAGACTTTGGCCCCACGACAAGACCCGCGTGTGAAGGCGGAGGTAGGCACAGCAGGAGCTGTCTGAGTGCCACTAGAGTGTGGCCCAATATGACCCAGAAAATGGTCGCTTTTGGATCTTCTGTACTCGAGCCTGTGGCAGGTACTTCATTTAAGTTTGATACCATTGCATGAACCCACAATCCTGACCAAGATAAGTGGGTAGAAGATGAATGGATATACTCCATATATAGATGATCCATCCAGGCATCCATCCATCATCTTCTATTGCATTATATTATGGTTTGCAGGTCTTGGACATAAAGGGTGCAAGGAAGTGAATAACCCAGGATAGGGTGCCAACCAATCACAAGGCAATAGATGGAGATATATATTAATGAAATCTCATGCACCCTTCAACCCAGTTTATCCTGGAGAGGGTGCCTGGAGGATCTGGTACCTATCTCAGGCAGCAGAACATTCATGACAGGATGCTGCTCCATTGCAGGACACATTATACAGTCACACTGCATTACAGCCAAAATAGAGACATGGATTCACCTCACTGCATGTCTGCCAGCCCTGCAAGTGTGAGAAGCACTGTGCATCACAAGATGCACCAGCATAGATAAATATATACAGCTCCGGAAAAAATTAAGAGACCACTTGATATTTGTTAAGAATTTTCATTGTTAAATCCTGGTTAAATCCTAGTTAACTCCTGGTACTGTTGGCAGGCTGTTCCCAAGCTCAAAGTTTCTAAGACAGCAATAAACAAAAACAACATGAAGACACTGGGAATGACCAAAAACTAGCCAGGCTGATGGCAGAAGCCACTTTCTAATGCCAGAGAAGATCATCAACTTATCTGACAGTTTCTCATGAATAATAGGATGACATCAAGTGAGCTTCAAAAGGAATGGGAAACATTAAGTGGTGTGAAGTGCACTGCTAGGACAGTTCATATCAGGCTCCTAGAAGCAGGACTGAAGTCCAGTAAAACAAGGAAGAAGCCCTACATTAATGAGACACCAAGAAGAAGCAGGCAGCAGTTTGTTAGAGAATATATATTAGTCACAGATCTACTCCATAAATTGAGAAATGAGTGAAACAAAAATTTTACTGTGGTCTCCTAATTTTTCCCGAGCTGAATATATGTATAGCTATGCAGCCGAG
Organism: Hyperopisus bebe; assembly: GCA_026777045.1. Lineage (NCBI taxonomy): Eukaryota > Metazoa > Chordata > Actinopteri > Osteoglossiformes > Mormyridae > Hyperopisus > Hyperopisus bebe. Next base: position 14,301,842 of record JAODJW010000041.1, read on the forward strand.
TTATGGGGAATTCCTTGAACACATCCTTGCACGGTTGTCCTAAAAAGAGAAGAGCTTAAGCATATGGATGTCAGTCTGTGGAGGTGCTGAGTACATCTCATTTGTCACTGTGAGAGAAAGAGAAAATGGGTGTTTTTCACATGGTTTGTTCTAAAAAAAGACCACAGACATTGAGCAGCAAGTGACAGAAGACATTTCAGTACTGCCACAGAATTTGGGGTGATGTTTAACACAATTTTACTATCTGATATAGTCTATGGCTCTTTCTAAAAAAGGTGGTTGTAGTTTTTAAGGGGCTTTTTTAAAAATTCAAATGTATTCTAACTGGCTGCTATTGTTGAATCGTTTTAGGTTTTGCTGTGGTATATATTTGATACAGTGTCAGGTGCATTAATGTATGATGTTTTTTTATTATTGTGCACACTTCAGAGCTGCATGACACCTATATGATTGTGCACACTTTACACCTGCACAACACCTGTATGACACTTGTATTAATGTGCACATTGTACTGTATGCACACTTTAAACCTGTGTGATACCTATATGAACAGGTGTGCAATACACACATATATGATACCTGAATGAATGTGCATGCTTCACAAATATATGATACCTGTATGACTGTGCATGCTTCACACCTGTGTAATACCTGAATACATGAATGTGCACACTTTACATGTGCCTGACACCTGTATGAATGTGCAAACTTTACATCTGTAGAATAACGGTATCAATGTGCACACTTTACAACTGTGTGACATCTCCATGCATGTGGCTGCTTCACACATGTATGATTGTGTTTTTAATTTGGAAATGAATGCATTATTTTCACCTGAATATGCACATGCTTGCTTTACACATGCTCTACTTAACACATTTACTGACATTTCCTCTACTTAAAACATCCAAAAGTGTACATGTTTAATATCATCAAATGTCACCTGTAAATGACCATACATAAATCACAGTGCAACCACTCTCATCACATATACAGCTGACTTTTAACTTTGTGACTCTCATTTGAGTCCACCTGTGTGTCTGCCAGTGCATGTAATGCACAGGGGCCGTCTGCTGGCAGCCTTAATTTTCCATCCTTCCTTCCATTTTCTGAAACCACTTATCCTGTTCAAGGTTACAGGAGGTCCGGAACCAATCCCAGAGGCCACGGGCACAAGGCAGGGAACAACCCAGGATGTGGCGCCAACCCATTGTAGGGCACACACCATTCACTCACACCTACGGGCAATTGGATAACTGGCCTTAATTTTCAAACAATATTTTCTGCAAATGCAATATTTGAAGAACGATGAATGAAAGTTGTCTCATGCTTGGTCATGTGGAACAGGGGTGGCCAATTCCGGTCCTGGATGGCCAAAATCCAAGACAGATTGCAGATTTCCCTGCTCAAACACACATGATAAACCTGATAATGAGCTGATCAAGAATTGGGCAGGCCTGATATAGAGGGATGCAGAAGTCCAAGCCCAAAGGAGAGATGTTACAAATCTAATGTTAAACTAGCGTTCCTGCAATGCAACATGTTTGCGTTGATGAGCTCTCTGGTTTTATAGCTCTTCCAGTCAGTGCTCCAGTCTGTGATTTTGATTAAAGACAAACAAATTCTTTCTGCATCATCTTTGTTTATTGAATTTTACCACCCAACATATGAAGTTCTCCACAGAAATACAAATGTACCCGGCCAGTGAATGTCAGGCACCTGCTTTTAGATGGACGAAGCTGGTGAAATGGTGGTTCGTCATAGATTAAAAGATTAAAAGAGTCATAGGAAGATCCAGTGTGACGGGAAAACTGAGGAAAACCCCCGGCTCTTCTGCACAAGTGTCTCTCCTAGTATCTCATCATGAAATCCCCTTATTCTTAATGTCACTTTATGGTGTTTCATTCTCCATAAGTGATCTTAGGACAAATAAGTAAGACAGATACAGAAAAGAGTGGGAGAGTGCGTTAGGGGTGCCAATCCCACCTCCACGGTGTGCGAGGAGTTTGCATGTTCCTCCAGTGCACTTCCACTGCAGGTTTCCTTCCTGCAATCTGAAAATATGCATTTTGGCTAACTGGTGTCTCTAAATTATGCATAGTGTATAACTGTGTGTGCATATGTCCTGTGATGGACTGGCATTCCATGCAGCCTGCACCCCAGCCTTGCGTCCTCTGCTACCTGGAATAGGCTCCCTGCTACCATGAACCGATAAGCGGTTAAAGAATGGATGGGCAAAAGATAAAGAAAAAAGGATTTCACTCAGGAACAGAAGAAGCTGTATCTTAGAGCAATGGAGATGGTCTTATGGCATATGGTCAGTTGAAATGGTTGGGCTTGAAATGTAGCAGTACTAGCTAGGTCCAAGAATGGTGTTGGGCTACATCTCCCGTATCAAGGAAGGAAACCTGAAGCATGTTATGAATGAATGCAGCGATGAAATCAAATCTCCCACACTGTGACATCCAGGGACACTGCTGGGGAGTGATTCCATTTGGGTCTATTCATTGATTAATTAATTATTCTTTTAATTGAAAACCCGAAACATATTAACATCTTTTTTCCATAATGTTTCTGGTACAGTTTTATTTGTCTCACATACATTAATGAGCCCTGGTTCACAATATCTGTTAAATTGTTTGTTATTTCTACAGCGAATGTAATGAGAATACATTTGTCTTTTTGATGAAAGCGTGCACTAATAGGCTGACATTTATCCCTTTTTCCCAGCTAATCGGGGCATTGTCATGTGGGTGGACAGCTTTCGCATTGTCGTGCGGATTGCAATTAGCAAAGAAAAAAATCTGGGTTTAACAAGAAGGACACATGAATCCCGTTGTTCTGTAGTGAGCGTGACATTGTTATAATTCCAGCAGTGTCCTTCAAAATCCTTTGTGAGGTAATACGCCACAAAAATGAATATGTATATAAGTCATTACAGTCTCTATGACAACTGGCTACATTCTTGAGCAGGCTGCTTTCCCCCTAAAACGGAATGCTTCCATGGTAACAGGGAAATCAAATAAGTAGCTGTTTTGTTGTCTCCTAAAATGATAAAACTGTTATCAACTGCCTCAGGAAAGAATCAATATCTGTTGAAAATATATTATATTTAAATAATGTATATGGCATTGCATGTTGAAAATGTGTTGAATATTAAATTACATTGCACCGAATAATGAATTACGATTACTTCAAGCCCATTTCTGTCTTGGTGATGAAAATCCCTGTATTTCTCCCTATATTTAAGAGAACATTTATTCCAGTTGCTCAACAGATATTTTTACCCATCTTTACAGGTCACCCATTTATGCGTGCAGATATTTTACATGAGTAATTCGGGTTAATCACTTCGCTCAAGGATACCAAGCAGCTCGCGGGACTCAAGCTGACAGCGGCACGGTTACGAAAATCGCTTGGCGAGCGGCTTCACTACCTGACGCGGCGGGAAGCGCGAGCGCGCTGCACCAGTGGCGGCCGCCGCTGGCTGAGCAGGGAGGGTCGCCATGGCAGCCAGCTCGCGGGAATCCGCGAAGACTGCAGAACGGAGCCGCGCACTTAGCGCGTTGGAAGGGTCTGGGCTTCTTGGCTGCGTTGTCTCTGGCAATCCCGGTAATTACTTTCGGGACTATGGTGGTACAAAAGGAAGTAGCAAAGGATTTACACGGGCTTTTAAGCAAACAGGGGCAGAAACGGGGAACTAATAAAGAAGAAGGAAAGGTGAGAGGAGTAGATGGCAGATATTTCAGTTATTATTATTTAAACGGGATGTGGAGAGGAAGCACAAAGGTAATTAAAAAGAAAAAAAAAATTAAAGCTGAGACATGAAGGCGGCGTTCAGTTTTGAGAATCAAAATTCAACCCCTTTTCTTAATTTTTCTCACTATTTATTTATACAGTTATAGGCCTATATGTTTTCCGGAATTCAAAAAATGTATCACGTTTTTCAGATTAACATTTAAAATCCTTAACGATCCTGAACAACTACCTTAACTCACCTGAAGGTGTTTTCAGATTTTTTTTTAAAGAAACACTCCCACTGTTTTAAAACCCCAAGCCTTAAAAATCAATATCCGAGCTTTAATTTAAAAAAAAAAAATCTGCCAGTATTTTTTTAAAAAATGAGCTCACGTGCAACTTAAAAAACGTTATTTATTACGCACGTAAATGTAACAATTTCAATAATTTAATGCATGTCTGAACTATGTGGTATTTAAGTTCACAAATACCCTTTTCTGAGAGCGCATTGTGTTATTATTGGATGCTGATGATGCTGTTCAGAGAATTATTTAAATACAGATTTTTAAAATTATTATAATTATTTTAAGACCAGTTGCATAATAAATGGGGATGTTGCTTCTCTGTTTCAATGTTAGCATCTGCGGTCACAGAGGGCCCAGTCCCTTATTTTGTGCTTACTTGCCAGTTTTTTTTCCCCGCTAAACATATGATCGCCTCGGTTTCTGAGATGTGCTAATTCAGTGGAAAATAAAACTCAAGGCAAGCTCTTTGATGAGGAAAAGGTTTCCATCCATAATGCCTAACTGTTGTTAAATAACCCAGACTGAAGACCCCCCCATGTCTTGTCAATTCAGAGAAGAATGTAGAAAAAAGGAAAACAATAATAAACACCAGCTGTTGTACTGTAATGACCCAGGGCTGAGTTGGTTGCCTTCTCGTAAGACATGCCTGTTGCATGCCTGTGCAGGACTCAACCACCCCTAACTGCTGCCCTACTGCAGTGTTTCTTCCTGTCTGAAGACTTTGAAGTGAAACTGCATGTTTCGCTTTGACTAAAGGCTGAGGTCATGCTGTTTTAGCCCACGCTGTAATTCCCCATAGTGCCGGCCCTTTAAAGTTACGTGCTGTTTGGGCTACGTCACCTGAACAATTTTTTTTTTTTGCTTTCGGTATTTTGATGGCTGTGTGTCACTTTTGGAAAAAAAAGCACAGAAACTACGTGATGCAGAATGTGCTGAGCCTCACAAACTGGTGTTCTAGCCGCGCAAAGAGCTCACGCCCACAGCAGGAAGTTTAGCGGGGTTGCAGGGGAAACCCAACCGGTAGAGAGAAAAACTGCTTTCCCTAGCTGAGAGGGTTTTTTCAACATTAGCATACTTCTCTTTAATTTTTTATTTTTTTTTTGCGTCTGTATTCGTACGTCATGCATGGACGTTATAACTGAAGTTTGAAGTTTCTAAGCAAAGGGGAAATTTTCAAAGAACCCCTACACAATTAAGCAGACCCAGCGGTTTACAATACCTGCTTGCCTCTTTGGGTCCACGTCAGCTGTCACCGCAGCCCTGTCTTCCTCAAATGTGCTCAGAGAAGGTCACGAAAAAGTGCAGCCTTTTTGAAATTTGCCTCAACCTAACTCTTGGGCCTTCAGAAAGGATCAGATCACATTTTAGATCAACATGCATGACTCACTGCTGTATACTGCTGGTATCCTTGCACCTGCATTCACTGCCCACAAGATAACAGTGGTACCAGTGTCAGTATCAAGCTATCGCTCATCATTGGAAGAAATAACAGTTATCTTAAACTTACAGGAAGGAGCAGTTCAGTCATGCTCCCTTCGAATAAACAGCGAACATAACAGTGATACTTTATTCATCTCCATGGGGAACTTGTCTTTTCCCCTACACTGTCTTGCACTCCATGAATTGCAGTATGGCAGCATGAGTTAGCTTGTGTGTCACAGTTCAGGGTAGGCCAACATCCAGAAAAGCTAGTGATAGGTGCCTTGCTCAAGGGGCCAGTAATGGCAGCATTATTGCTGGCTACAGGATTTGCCCTAACTTGCGGAACCACACTTCACCACACAAAAATATAAAATGAGTAAAAGTAGACTATGCATACTCAATGCTTTGGCATAATTATTTTCATTATTTGTGCTCTTTAACTGGTTTGTAAAACATAAATCTAGTTGGTTGTTTATCCAGAACTTTTATAGAGCACAATTTTTTGTTTATATATTGATGTCATTCTTTGTAAAACCACGTGTATCTGGTGAAGAGCCAAGCCATTATATCCCCTGTTCCACCACATTGATGAGAAAGCCCTCTGTTTTTATTTTTTTGCAACGCCACTAACCTGACCAAATTGAGATGTAATAAATGATTGCCACGGATGCAGTCCAAGAAGCTCATTTCATGCATCTCCACGATGTTTACCACCGTGGTTCCATTTTATTACGTCTCATTTTTAAATGTTCGGTCATTGTCTGTAACTCAGTATTGTGCTGCTGTTTCCACGGAGAGGGAGAGTCTTAGCCCATGAATCCTAGCTTTCACAATCGTGGATGCGTCCTTGGGGTAGCCTTGCAAAAGCCTGTGATGCAGAAGCACCCGGTAATGTGAGTGGGCCAGGGTAATGATCTGCCAAGCACCCATTTTTTTTCAGCACCCACACTATAGTCTAGTCTTCAGGAAGACGGTGACCACAACAGTCATAATTTCCTGCTCAGCATTTTATGTTTTGTATTGTGTTCTCTTTATGAGTATGCTGGAAGATCTGTAGATTATATATTTTTTTATTCTAGCTTAAAAGCCTCTTCCCAGGCCGAATAAATGCAGCATACAGAATTTGACTTGTTACACAGAATTTTGCTGTAAATCTACCTACATCTGCACTAAAAATTCCCTTTAGTAAAAACAAGGTCACCTCACCTATATGAGTGATCTGGTACTTTTGTTCTGATGCACGATCCAGCTCCATACTCCATACTCTCCTTTAATCATAACTGCAAAAGGCTTGCTCTGTTTGGATACTAGCAAAATATATCCTGTTTTAAAGAACAACTACTATCCAAAAGCTGAACATTTATATAGTTCATATATTTGATATTGATTTTTATAGTAGCATATATTTCATAAAAGCAAGTCAGGTCACTGGACAGGTGCCACATAGGATAATGCACCAAGGGTAGTATGGCCGGTTAAAATATACACCTATAAGTTGGCTCAGATCCTTTGAGGACATCTGAAAGATACATGAACACAAATTGCTCAAGCAGTGTATCACTGTTTATAAATGTGCTCAGCTGACAGTTGCTTTAGATGAAAATGCCAAACAATGTAATAGTGAGGAATATGTCCTGTCAAACTTAGTCCTTGAGATGATTTCAAAGCCAGCTGCTAGAATTCATCTGTCCATCCATCCATTCAGTTTCTAAGTGCATATCTTGGTCGGTGTCAAGAGGGGTCTGGAGTCTATCCCAAGTAGCACAGGGCACACAAGCCTGGGATACACCCTGGAGAAGATGCCATTCCATCACAAGGCAAATGCCACAATCACACACTGCAGAGATTCCAGTTAGCTTAACTTCATGTTTGTGCAGGAGGAAACCTGCACATGACTGGGCGACCATGAAAAGGCAAACAGAGATCAGAGGTAAAACTCAAAGCCTCAAACCCAGAGGTGTGAAGCAAGGGTGCTACCCACTGAGCCATTATGCCACCCAGCACTTCAGTCGGTAACTCCACAGTTGATATGAGCTCTATTGTTTCATGGACTAACATCATACTGTAAAGCATTCACTCTCAAAAGTCCTCATACCTGTGCAACCTTGACTGATCTTCCAGTGACTGGTGTTTATAACTCCAGGGAGCCCTGTTTTTTTTTAAATCTGAGCAGGTGTTTCCTGTACCAGTGCCCCTGCAGGTTGAAACAACGGCTCTTGCAGGGAAATGAAAGAGATGTGGAAGAAGTGAAAGTCTTTCTGGGGAATTTTGCTGCTGTTTTGTGGGCTGACTTAATTTTTTTTTTTCTGTCCCGAGGTCACAAGGAGTAGCTATCAATCATTTGCTTGTTTGACAGGCTGCTCTCCGGCTTGACAGCATGATGCTTTGTTGCCTGAACAGACAGGGGCTTTGCCGTAAAAGCGACTTCACACAGAGAAGCTGTGCTAACGGTGGAAATTTGCAACGCACAGGTGGTGAATTTTACTAATTTATGCTAATATATGCAGAAAAATACTGACATGGCCCAACTTTTTTCCATAAAAGAAGAGAAAAAGTTGTCTTAAGGAGCATATTTCAATTAGCATAAAATGGTTAGGTTAAACTTTGAAGGCGCAATGTTTAGTTTTTTTTTTAGAAGATGCTGTGGGCTGACACAGTGTCTTCTGGTTCTGGAAAGATCACATCCAGATCACTGCACTGCGACGAGGCTGATCTGGCCTTTGAGGGAGTGAAGCAGTCATGGAGTGATGCAGTTTCCCCCCAGGAGGCTTGCAGGGGTTTGTCTGGCTGCAACCCTACACATCATGTGACCCTGTGGGGTTGTCCCTCTGGCCAGCATGTGCTTAACCGGTCAATCAATCTCTAACCCTTTCTCCATCTGCAGAATACACAGGGCACAAAAATGGAGTGGGCGTTATTCCGATACAGCAACTCAAAAGCTTGGGGGGTGGGATCAGTTATGTGCTATAACTGTGCATGAAACTATCAACATGTCTTGGCTGGAGACCGGGTTCCATCACGGGGCTGTGGAGAGTAGACAAAGAAAACGACGGCCGCTGTTAAGTGGCCCATTTTTCTTCTTGTCTTTTCTCATGTGAGGCTCGAATATCGCGCTGTACTCTGAGCTGAACCGTCTGCCGACCCCAGTGCAATCTATTTTAAAGTGCTCTGGCGTCTGAATTGAGCTCAATCGCCTCTGAGAGCAAAGTCTCAATGGAACGCAGAGAAGTGCTCTGCCAAGCACCAAGGTGAACCAAAGAAAGGGAGGCCGGCCATGTCTCCCTCCCTGTCTCTCTCTCTCTCTCTCTCTCTCTCTCTTTCTCTTTCTTGTTCTCCTGCTCTTTCTTTCTCTTTCTATCTCTCTCTAATGGTCATCCTCGCAATCACTGTGTTATGGAGCCATTAGTCCCCAGCCACAGTCTCTGCCTTCCTGTCCTTCACGCTCAATGGAGAGGTGCTGCGCAAATGTGTGTATAGGGAGAAGGAGCTCCTTGAAATGTGTGGCTTAACTTCACCCCTTCATGGAGATATAACCCCCCACCACCACCACCTTAGGGTGCTACACACCAAGCCTAAGGGGCAAAAAAACCCCATATCTGACACAATGTGAAAATACACCTGTGGCTCTTCAAAAATCAGTCAATAGAGGCCTGCAGATGAGCTCCAATAGTGAAACGCGCCACATACCTATAGGAATGGACTTAATGAGACGAATTGCGTAGGTTACAGGGTGAAAGTGCAGGCCTGCCGATGAGCTCCAATGGTGAAACGCCCCATACATTCCTATAGAAATGGACTTAATGAGACAAATTGCGTAGGTTACAGGGTGAAAGTGCAGGCCTGCAGATGAGCTCCAATAGTGAAACGTGCCACATGCCTATAGGAATGGACTTAATGAGACGAATTGTGTAGATTACAGGGTGAAAGTGCAGGCCTGCAGATGAGCTCCAATGGTGAAACGCACCACACATGCCTATAGAAATGGACTTAATGAGACAAATTGTGTAGGTTAAGGGTGACAATGCAGGCCTGCAGATGAGCTCCAATGGTGAAACGCGCCACACATACCTATAGAAATGGACTTAATGAGACGAATTGCGTATGTTATAGGGTGACAATGCAGGCCTGCAGATGAGCTCCAATGGTGAAACGCACCACACATGCCTATAGAAATGGACTTAATGAGACGAATTGTGTAGGTTACAGGGTGACAATACAGGCTTGCTGTTTTGAATCTTTAAAACGCTGCTGGCAACCCTGCTAACTTAACAGAACGCTTAACAACGTTGAATGGAACAGGCACTGTGCTAACCCAACCTGCCAAGGCTGCTGAATATGCTCCAAAAATCAATAGCTAATAAAATATTTATTTTCCCATAAGTTTTTATATTTAATTTATGAATACATATTTTGGAACTGAACAACAATACAGAAGGTGACTCTCTTTGCATGGCTGTAATTGATTATTCAAACTTCAGAATGTTTGCAGGCTACCTGTATTATAAGGGGATATGGATTGGAGGTGACAGTAGGTTGGCCCAATGGCTGGCAGTCACACCCATACTGAGATACTGACACACACACACACACACACACACAAACACACAATCAAGTGGCCTTGCTGGAGGCTTGGGATGTGGCGTGGTGTACAGGAAAGGGCTTAGAGACAAAGAGATTGCTCTAAAAATACCACAACAAGCATTCCAGGAAATGGAGGTTGGGCAGGCTTTCCAGTTGCACTCCCCCCACCCCACCCCGAAGCCAGAGTGACAGTTTAGGTAATAAAGGCCTGAGTACAATGACTCAGCGATTCAGACGCTACATGCCTCTCACAATCCTTCCTCTTCCTGCTCTGCGCTTAACCCTCGCCTTCCTGTCTGAAACCTGTGCCGCCGTGAACTCAAAGCATGTTTACTGCCGCTTCGGCCTAAGGTGTGAAGTTGCCGACATCTGGTTGCTTATGGGAATTTGAATTATAGATGCCTGGCTTGAATGTCGTTAGGAATTCCCTTTGTTGAGGGAATGCAACCGTTCTTTATTGTATCAATCAGGGAGGTTCAAATCCTGCCCCAGCTGTGGAAGTTTGGAGTTTGCTGTTTTCTACAGTGGATCTGGGATTTGGAATTTCAAATGGCTAACAAAGTCATATCAACTCATTTGGAAAGAGTTTACTACTAGAGAGTTTATTTAACTGCATGGAAAAAGATGTATAAAAAAGGTCACATTTAGTTTGAAAAGCTTACATCAGAATATTGTTCTTCCTTAGAGTAGAGCTAAGGACATTTTCAAATAAAATGATATCAAAGTACAATTCATTTCATTGCGATCTCAGCTTCTTACACTGAGCTAGCATCTCGCTAGGGCTCCCTTGTTCCTCTGCATCTCGCAATTATTCAGCATAACTGCAGGGAACAACGCATTTCACTGGCTTTACAGTAAATATAGGCTCAGTCCGATTTCCTTTTTTACTGCTTATGCCATTCAGGTCAGTCTTTTTAATATTATCTATATTCAAGCCTTATTTGGAGATGCTAGCTTGAGCGGTCCCCGATGTCACACCGTTCTATATCACATACACAGTGGATTACTGAGCCCCCAAGCTACGAAAACATTGCAGAAAATAATCAGTATCATTTGCATGCGACTTTTAATTGCTGTTAAAAACATTACATCAGTTCTCTGATGCAATATGAAGGGGACGCCTAGCAACAGATTAGCACCGTTAAACATGGCGGACATGAAAGAGGCTGGTGACTGATCAGCGTCACTTTGGGATCTGCGATTGGAAGCAGCGGAAGAGCAGCTGGGGAAACTGAAGCGGGAACACAGCACCAGGACACGGACGAATCCGGGGCGGCGGAAAGACAGCATTTTTTATAACCACTGATTGGACTATGGGCTTCCAGCAGCTAAACCTAATTGGGGTGATGGAATGGAAAATATACAGAAGTGCATCAGACAGCCGAAGGCGACCAAATTCAATATCACGCTCAGCCAGGCTGTGCGCTGGCGGCGACCAGCCGCGGTGGGTGACGCCAGTTCTCACTCTCCCTCGGCGCGCTTCTCGGCTGCCCATGATGCCGACCTGGCTGAGACATGCCCCGGTTTAAATTGGCGTGTGCCTGACGTTGCACCACCATAAATTACCAGACTGAAAGCAGACGGCCGCAATCCGGAAACTGCCTCGGTTTATGTCTGGGGCTTTCTCCCTCCAAAATGCATTTTTTTATTTTGTGTAATGAAACATAAGCATCAAAGTTCAGCAATAATAACAATACTATATGTTAATGTATTCGGAACATGGCATTGTGCAGGAAATGCTTATGTACTGTACTTTTATGGACCTAATGCATATATTTAATAACATCACAACCCTGTGGGTTATCAGATTCTTTAAATCAGGATCTCCTTGAATAAATTTCTGATCTAGTAATAAGGGTCAACTTTGATTAAATTAGATTTCATAATTATTTGTGTAGTTTTATTTATTTATTTAGTTTCCAGATGGGAAACTAAGCTGTGGGGGGGGGGAGTGATGGTTCACACTGTTTTTAATACTTCTGTGTTTTTCTGACTAGGACAAACATATGTGGCCCCCAGAATCACAGTGACCCTGTACCAAATAAATTATGATGGAATGTGGTGAAAAAGATGGATTTGATGGCACATAAGGTGGATTGGCTGCAATGGCCTGGTCCAGGGCATACCCAGCCTTACATCCTGGGCTGCTTGGGTTAGACTCCAGGCTCCTCATCTGTGTCCGTGACTAGCAGGGACATAGGAAGCAAGGGGATGGGAGGGATGTGTACCCCCCCATGAATATTTAATTTGAAGTCATTAATCCCCCCCCCCAACAACTATACCTTTGTATTTAAATTATTAAGTTGTGTCCCTACCAATATGAAAGCTTCTCCTATGCCGTGGAATTTGGTCTTTGACGCTCCTTGTCAGCCCGTTGGTCTCCACACAGACGGCTTGCTGGGGAAGCTTGTGCTTCTGTTTCTGACGTGTGCCTTTGGGGAATGCAGACGGGCAGCCGCCGGTATGCTATGCAAATTTACTCTGGTTTTACAATTAGTGAGTCAAACACAAATATGCTGACAGAAGTAATTATGGCTACTTAATTACAGATACTGACTGTACAGTCTCTGCATGCTTTCATTAGGCGTTATAGCCAGAGCATAATTCCTATTTGTCATGTGCAGTTTCTTTTTCAGGTCACAAAAGCAATTTGGTAATTAATTTTTTTAAAGCCATCTTGCGAAACTTGTTACCCAGTATGGAATCATGACAATCTTGGAGCATAATTTCGGAAGCATTGGCATGTGGCAAGGGACAACCTGTGTAAGATTTCAGTCCATCACACTTCAAATAATCAAAATCTATGGGCAGTTTAGAGATACTGATTGACCACGAGCACATGTCTTTGAACTGTGGGAGGAAACCATCGCCAGGAGGGGTATAGAACCCACAACCCACTACTTGTGAAGCTACCCTCTAAGGCATTACTGCAATATGCTATTTCTGGCTAATATCTTCCAGCTGTTTTCATTTGAGTTTTCTGCATTTCCAGATCTTTCCAGATTGTGTATTAGGTTGGGCTGGCCATCATTGCCACATGCTTTTTATGTACTCGAAAGAACTATGGTTCTGCCGCAGCAGTCTAATCCATGCCATTCTCCTGTCGCTCTTGGGTCAGTGCCGCTCACGCTGAGCACGAGTCAACAAAAGACACAATGCAGCCAAGTTTCTAGGCGTCGGTTTCACTGCAGAAGGGGCGTGACCAGGAGAAAAAAACAAAGTGAAAGGGAAGCAGGAGCTGCAGCTACACATGCAGAAACTCCCGGAAGCTTCCCTCCCCCCTGTGGACTGGCAGCCCTCAAAGCGTCCCTCGGGCAGGCATGGATGCATTGAGGGAGTGATGGACGACTAAACTCAGTCAAAACGCGGCACCTCTCAGTTCCTTAATGCAGAGCCAAAATAAAATCTGGTGACTCTGTAAAAAAAAAAAGCGCCCAGAGATTAGGAGGAAGTGGACAAGCATGAGCTCACGCTAAAGTTGGCTCATTAAGCAGACTTAATACAGGCTGTCAGAGGAGCCGTCTGCTCGGTGATGTCGGTGCCAGGGATGATGCCATCCTGGCAGCCATGTTTTCAGTCGCCTCGGCTCTCGTTTTTGATGTGTGTTTTTTTAATTAGGCAGGCTGGCCGGGAGTTTTTGGTTAAAGGCGAGCCAGGGCTATTGGTCTGCTGCGGAAGGGCTGTGCTGAAGAGTTATAGGACATCTGGATTGCCCGAGACCAGTTCTTCCTTCCTGCTCCAGCAGCCTTGAGGATGGGAGACACGGCTGTCATAGAGGGGTCCAGTCCAGGTGTGTGTCACCAGTACCCAGCCCTTTGTTCTGGGAGTGAGGTGTGTGTGAGGAGCCCAGGGAACTCGCTGGGCTCACCTTAAGAAGCAGGAGGCGGCATCACCAGTCTCGGTCCAACAGAGAGGCACTCATCTGGTTCTGGCACCCTGGGCCCGTTTTGAGAGGGCATGCCGAGTCTCTCTCCATGTTAAGCAGTGTTTCAAGTTCTGCAAGCCTGGCAGTCTAACATGGGTCAGAAATCAGCTGACGGTACAAATTCCCCGTAAGATCTGTTTCATGTTATTTTATCCTGTTAAAAATATGTATAAGCGCTGCAGATCACAAATTGATTGAAAACTATCTATAATTATGGTTGGCTTTTTTGTGGATTGGCTGTAAATTTGATCATGGACTGGGGAAATAGGACAGACACCGAAATCTCAGCATGGAATTGTACTGTTCTCTCAGCACTGACACATTGCGGAGAATTTACAGCACCCCCCTCCCAACACACACACACACACACACACTGTCAGTCTGGGTGCAGCCATGCATAATGACCAGTAATGACTCAAAAGCTATTCTTTGTGGTTTGCTGTGGTTCATCTTCTTACAGCTCCTCAGGAATGGTGATTTTGTGAAACACGGGTTGTGTTTTTAATGTGCACTGACAGGATTTACCGGTCTGGACCGCAGGTTTTGTCCTTCTCCAGAACCCGATATCTCCGGGGAATGAATGACCTCATTCCGTTTCAGAACCCTTGTTTCAGAATTCCAACTCTTGGATATTAAATAATTGAGTTTAAAATGAATGTTTCAGGAGCTAATTTGGCGCACCGAGCGGCAGACAGCTGGTGAATAAAAGTGACTCACTTCCTGTGTTTGGATGCCCGGCTGGCTGTGGGGCGGAGGAGCCCAATCTGCCACTGACTGAGAGGGGAGGCTCAGACAAGGCAGCCCTCTGCCACTGACTCACACTGAGTGATGCAACCTTGCAGTGACTTTCAACCAAAACCAAGACATGGGCATTAAGAAATGAGCACCCCCCCCATCACAGACGAAAACAGAGTTCACTGGGCCCTGGTATCAGAGCTGAATCGCTGTACCTGTTTGCGGTGATAAGTACTGCTAAAAAACATTGAATAAATCTGCAAAAACAGTCAAAAGCTTCTTCCATGAAGGGTGAAAGGTTTCTGGGCCATGCTTGTTCACAGAGAGATCAAATCCTCATCAGTGTTTATGTTACGGCATACAACGTACACACTGTTTGTCTAGCGCCATATAAAAGGCAGCGCATTTTCTTCCAGAGTCAATTAGAGAGTAAATTCACAAGCAGCGATTTTCAGAACGCTTATCAATGCATAAAAAAAAATCTGAAGACAAAAGCACGGGCTGTGGTTCCTAAAGAAGGATCCCGTCTGTGGTGCGTGAGGAGAAGTGTGAGCGCTCAGCCTCACTGAGCCTGCATGATGCAATTAGAGGTAACGTTAGCTGGAGCGAGTTGGAGTTTAACCCGTTTCACCCACGGATGGCAATGATGCTTTCACACTCGCTGATTATATCATTGGAAACAAACTTTCCCGCAAACAAACGTGACCTACGTTTCGCCCCACTGAGTAAATCTAATGGGAAAAGAAATTATGAACAGTAAGAGGAACATCCCCCCCCAGGAACCTCTATAGTAGGCCTGGGACATTTTTTATGGCCTGGTAATTTCGTCATACTTTGGCATGTTTTCTACTTTATGAGATTTGACTGCAGGAGAAATTAAGAAGCGAGTTATATAACAAACATCGTTTGTATGTTGTAACAAGTGTATTCGTGTGACTCGTCTTTTCTCATTGGGAATGCCAAGATTTGTCTTGTTTTTTTCTGAGGCTGCAGAAGGTAATACGATTTTCTTTGCAACGCTAGTCCCTTATCCCATCCTTTTGTCAAATAGCCAAGCTGCCACTAATTGTTTGTGTACATTTCGCCATCGACGGCCATATTGTTTATGCTGTGATTTTTGGACCAGCTTGTTACAATGACAAAATCAAATCAGGGACAATGGAAAAGTTGAGGTCACCATATGAACCTCTGCAGCTGCCTAGACTAGTGGTCGGAGTTGGAGTTTGTGACAGTCTCATTACTACTTCAAACCATACTTTACTGGAGTTACCAGGCAACATAATTTAGACATTGATGGTCACTGAACGCTGCATGGGCTGTGATCTGCTTTGATTTTGCAGAAATGGCTAGAACCCAGCTCTAGGCGTTTGGTACCCTGAATTGCCATCCTTTCTGTGCAACCCCATTAAAGTCTTTAGAAACACGCCAGATTTCCTGATTAGTTTATACATTTTCCTCTAATCCTCACAAATCCCTTTGTTCAAATTTCATCTTCTGCTCCACCTTTTGCTGGATCGCTGCATGAATGATAATAGATTTCTCATACCAAAAGGCTAATCTGACAGCTCTCAAATGTACTGGAAAATTTGTTTTTTTTTGCCGTTTGTGGCAATAACAGAATGATTTTAAAGCCAGTTATTTCTGCATTAATATAATATGCCTATCATCATTGGCGGTGTAGATAGAAATTCTGGGCCCCCCTGCAAAATGTCACCTTGGGGCCCCCTGCCCAATTTTAAGTATTTTCTGCATTGAAAGGCCCTGTAAAGTGCTGGGGCCCCATGCCAGGATATCCATGCCCCTATTGTATCCCTGATCATCCCTGCATGATGCATCAAGGACGGATTGCGAGGAGACGAGTCATGACTCTAGTTTTAAAGCTGCTCTGCAGAGCTAAAAGAGGGACATTCTTGCATTTACAGACTCTTGTTCACATTATTATGTGCTGTTTGATTGGCTTATCTCTACGCCTGAAGAACAACGGAGATAATTAGGTCAGATGAGCAGTAGAGATCAGCGCTGACTTTCTCAGAAAAGCTGCATAGCTTTGCTATTCTTCATACTTTGCGTTTCTGTGCTTGTTAGTGATTTTCTGCTTCAATTCATGACCCCACAATGAAAAGTCATCGTCGTTTGATGGAGCTGAATCAGAACGACCCTTTGAGGACTGAGATGCTTGTGGCGGATCTCCTACCAGTTACGGGTGCATAGACTCGCAATAATTGCATCTGTTAATTATGTCTTTTGTTGGGTATCAGCTGGATCAGAAGATGCACAGCTGAGAAGATTGCATCTGAACACACGCTGTTATATCAAATAACATTTTTTCAGCAAGACCTGAGGTTCTGGGCAGACTGTGATCTAAACCCCCCCATCGATCTTCTCAGACTAGTCAGGTGTCTGGTTAGGATTGCTTATCAACGAAGCTCCATCCATCATCTCTGAGGGTTACTGCTGTTCCCTGCCAACATCATGGGACTGCATCATTAAAGCAGCATCCAGAAGCCGAGCCTTATGATCTGTCTCCACCTTCTCTTTCAAGTTCTCTGCCTTTGTTTAAGGTTTGCAGACAATTTTCGACCTTTTTTTAAGTTGTGAGAAACTTAAAAGAACAGACACCTCATTAGCTCCCGTCGAGGTAAAATGGGAGCTCTCTGCGGAAGTCCTGGAGAACTCTGGGCAGCTTCCAGGAGAAAGAAGCTCGGTCTTCTGGGAGCTCACTTGGCGTGACTCCCAGGCTCCTCTGCTGGTGGCAAAATTGCGGCGCTGCTCCTTCGCTCTGGGTTGGTCTCCGTGTGGCATCATGGCCGGGGCGTACAAAGGCTCTGGAACGTCTGCAATGCAAGTAAAACTGGAACAGGGGGTGAGAGAGAGAGTGAGAGAGGGAGAGGGAGGGAGAGAAGCAGACGGGAGGAGAACGAATCAGAGGAGGGAACCTGGGGGCAGAGCGTCTGATGATGAAAGCGAAAAATAACCTCAATGAGTCACATGTAAACAGTGCGGAGAGGGCAGCCACCGTTTTCCGGGAATTGTTGTTGCCTCGCTGCAGTTAGGGTTAGGCCCACTCTCATCAAAGGCAGCACCAGGCAAAGGATCACATGGTACTGACACAGTCCTTTGAAACTGCACATGTAGGTAGAGGAACTGTTCCTCTATACGGGTGTGTCAGAATTTTTTT
>JAODJW010000041.1:14319735-14341456 GCA_026777045.1 Hyperopisus bebe
GGTCACCGCCCCCCCCCCCCCCCCCCCCCACTGCTCGGAGTACTGTCAGGTCACCCGCTTGTTTGTTCAGATGGTGCTGAAGTTGAAACGTGCCTCCTGTGGCCTGGGTTTAACCCTTTACAGGGCCTGGACATGCCGGTACACCTCCCCCTAATTACTGAGGTGAAAAGTTCAGGTCCAGAAAGCATAAATCCAGACCAAGATTTTGTTTCAACCATCCAGCTGAGTACTCTGTGACTGTGACTCTTTATACTCAACTGGTTGCTTAAAACTAAACCTTGGTCTGGATTTGTACTTTCTGGACCTGAACTTTTCACTTCTGCCCAAGAGTGTGGAGAAATACACAAGCAAAACATTTCTGAAGAATTTTTCTGACAGACAATTTTTGGTAAGAATGTCGGCCTATTATTACAAAAGATGTAAAAAGGATATGTGACAGTAAATATTCACAGAAATAGAACTAGATTAATAAGTTGGTAGGCAATAGTTTTACTTATTCCAGTCAGCGACTGTTGATAAATTAATCCTGATTTTAGCTATTTCGGCATTTCACACGAACTCCATTACTATCGACATCTCAATATTATATTTTGGTTAAACTTTGATGATTATGCTCTTATAGGTGGATAAAAAGGAGGACAGCTGAGTTTCTGGGCGAATCAGTGTAGTGCCCCGGGAAGAGATCTGATTGGAGGCTGTCATCATCATACAGCCAATTAGAATCCCTCCCCCCTGCTTTTGTAACCATCTTACTCGGTGTCTGTATGCTACTAAATTCTCACAAAAGTTATCAAATCATCACTCCATTTCCTATATAGGCTGGAGTTGGTTACCACTGAGTCACGTGTATGGCATTGGGCAGTGGTGTGATTCAAGCTACGCAGCCACTATAATCATGCAATCTTATAATACAGGTCAAATTTCAGAATGCATGCTTTCATACCTTTGAACAAGGGAAGTGCGATCTGAATGCTGTAACAGTATATGGGTAAAAAATCTCTGCAGTCACCATAAATTTGGATTTCTCTGTAATTACCTTAGAGAGTGTGCCAGGAAAACAGTCATTATAATTCAAAGTACATTGTTTATCTGTAAGGTTGTGTTGCTGTATCACCTGCATGTTGATTCTGGCTTTATCTTCAAGGCGCTTTGCCAGTTACTGTATTACACCGGCTGCTTGCAAAGATTTTCACTTACCTTGTTGAACCATTTTTTTGTTTTAATTTTTAGACATTACCTAATGCTTGAGTGTCACTGGCACATGTGACTGTTCATTAGCGCAAATGAGCACATTCATCATAACGCTACTCCAGC
The DNA here is from genome assembly GCA_026777045.1 of Hyperopisus bebe. Classification (NCBI taxonomy): domain Eukaryota; kingdom Metazoa; phylum Chordata; class Actinopteri; order Osteoglossiformes; family Mormyridae; genus Hyperopisus; species Hyperopisus bebe. The sequence goes on from JAODJW010000041.1 coordinate 14,321,050, forward strand.
GCCATGGCAACAGGTTGGAACAGGGCAGTCCGTGGAGCCGGAACATGCCATTGACAATATGAAAAATACATTAAAATGCCAGGATAATACCAGCCCAGTCTGCGCACAGGCTATCCTTGCCATAGGATTGTCATGTGATCTGCATAATGGGTGAATGTTTCACCTTTATACCTGTGGTATAAAGGTTACAGAATGTATTCATAGTTTTTACTTGGAACACTACCAATATTTCCATAAGAAATGCTTACTGGGAAAACATTATTTTATTGCTTTTATATACTTAATTCTAAAGGTCTGTATACTCTGATGAGACAGACCTTTAGAATTAAGTATATAAAAGCAATAAAATAATGTTTTCCCAGTAAGCATTTCTTATGGAAAATATTGGTAGTGTTCCAAGTAAAAACTATGAAAACATTCTGTAACCTTGTGTCTATCACAGAATGTCTATTAACATAGAAACAGGCATGTTATTTAAATGACTGCTATGTTGGGTTCTGTGGTTTAAGTACTACATCAGTAAACAATGTAGCTTCATTATTTTGTCTTGCACAACAATATCCACGTTACAGTCATACATCCATCTATCCATCCATCTTTCATAACTGTTAATACACTAAATGGACAAAAGTACTGGGACACCCTTAGTAATTACAGGAATTGGCCACATAAGCCACACCCACTGCTGACATACAGGTGTATAATTATGCAGACAGACATGCAATCTGCAGCATCAAACAATGGGGGCAGAATGGGTGGTCATAGAGAAGAGGTTAGTCAGCCTGGCACCATCATTGAACACCGTTGGACACCTTTCTAACGAGTCAGTTCCCCATATTTACCACTGTAAGTGCAGTGATTTTGAAGTGGAAACATCTGGGAGCAAGTTCAGCCACAAAGCGGCAGCCACACAAGGTCACATAAAGGGACCTGATCACCCAGCATCAATACCCAACCTGAATGGCAGCAAATGCCACCAACAATGTTCCAGCATCTAATGGAAAACCTTCCCAGAAGAGTACAGGCCATTATAGCAACTAAGGGTTAGCCGGCTTTATATCTATACCCTTTGATTCAGAGTGATATATTGGATAAGCTGGTGTCCCAATACCTTATTTCATGTAGTGTACATGCTGCAATGCTGCAAGATTAATACTACAAGAACAGACAGCAGCAGTGAAGTAGAACAGACAGTAGCAGTGCAGTAGAACAGACAGTAGCAGTGCAGTAGAACAGACAGCAGAACGCTTCAGCATCAGCTCCCATAATAATCTCTCCCCATATGCTGGCCAATCAGGCAGGTCTAGCTAAAGGCAGCATAAGGTCAACGTCTGACCACTGGGGCAAAATTCTAAGTGAAACTCTTGGAGTTAAATACATTGGGGTTCTGTGTACCACCCCTACCTCTGCTTACCATTTAACTCCCTGCTTTTGAATAGTGTGTATTTGTACATTACGTTGCACAACGTTTAAGCACAAAATTATTTCATCACAACTGTAGAGGGAACAAGCACGAGTGTTCTGCTTTCTGCTGGCAAAATCGTGCTGTGCGTCAGCATCTGTTACCGGTTGGCCAGGTCATTCCTGAACCTTCACACCAGCCTGTAGACGTGTTTCTGTTAATCTAATTGTGGGTTTATTCTTTGTGGTTTTTCATACAGTAACAAAGTTCTGCTTTTGTAGAAAATCATATAATGTTTCGACGTTAACCCAACACCTGCTGAGTAATTTTGAATTTTCCCATCCAGACTTGGTGTGGGACTGTCGATCATGGAAAAATATGATGTCCTCCATCCACTGTTTGTTAATTACATAAATCTGTATTCAATTCTGTGTTACTATCATAAACATGCTCGTGCTCGGGTATATATTTTATGAACTTGTAGACGTATGTAATGCCTTTAGCTCATCTAGGAAATATGATCATGTTTCCATTTGAATGGCTGAATTATCACCAATGTCTGTCAACATGCTTCTGTATTTCTGCCGTCGTTGGAGCTTCTTTGCCTGTCTGCTTGGTCAGTCCTCAAGATTTTATTTCACAGGGACAAATAGCCATTTAGGGAACAAAAAAATATTTGTGCTTTCAAGGTAAGATCCAGCACAGGTTTGAAGAAAGTTTTCTCTGAAGCTAAAGAAATACCATCTGTGCTTTTGTTTCTCCCAGGGATCTAAAACTAGTGAGGATATTGCAGGATAATGTTGAGTTTCTACACATACGGAGTGTTAACTTGCAGATGGACAGTAGATAATGACCTATTTCTTCTTAAAGAGGCCTCTCTAGTTTACAAAGCTCTCCAAATGGCCTCACCCTCCCGATTAAACTGGAAAGAAAAGCAACACAGAATTACTTTCCAGTGCTGCGTCACTGGGAGGTAAACACTCAGTGTTGTAACAAACAGCAGAGCGAAGATTCAACATAATATTTCCAAGAATCTCTGCTGCAGCTGAACTCTGATGTCTGCGTCAAGAAGAACTAGCTTTGAGGCCAATTCTAAGAACAGAGAGAAGCACCTCTCTCCCACGCCTGCTACCGATTTTGGCTCGTCTGTTGATTTCTGTTACAGGTGATAGGACTTCTGGTACATGGGTGATCGCTCAGAGTGGGAGGTATTTGTTAGGATTTTTCCGGAGACCATCAAAATAAACAGGGGCGAGTTTGGAGCAGAGATCATGCTTCTCCCATGTTCGGGCTTTGGAAAATAAACATAAGTGCCTAAAATACCCTGGCTTGCCTCCCCCGCTGCAGCCAAACGGGGTCGCAGGACTCCCCGGGGTGCCGTCTGCTACACGTCGGGCTGTGTGCAGGCCGTATTGCGACACTCTCCTGCACGTGTTTGCTCTGGCAGGGTCTGAGCCACGTCCTGTGCTCTCCAAATAAACACCGGCCTATTTACTCGTTTCAGGACGTTCCCAAAGCTCACGGATGGAACACTTGGCCACTCAGGCCCGCCCCCCACTGCCATCATGCGGGACTCTCAATATCCCCTTTCAGCCCCCCCCCCCCACACACACACACCCAAAACCGGGTACGGCACTGTGGTGCAGATGCACCCCTGCGAAGGGGAACAGGCAGTGTCTTCATTAAATTAATCTGCACAGTTACATTTAGGCAGGAAACATTTAGGTGGATAACAAAAACACACACATACGATGCAATTTTTATAAACAGTACAGACAGCAAATGTGAGCAAAGATGGGAAAAGTGGCTTGTGCATTAAAGCTCTATACACCTGCAAGATTTATTACTACACTCTCGGTCAGTCTGCACCACCTTTCATTCTGTATCAGTCTGCACCACCTTTCATTCTGTATCAGTCTGCATCACCTTTCATTCTGTATCAGTCTGCATCGCCTTTCAGATTCCATCGGTCTGCACCACCTTTCAGATTCCATCAGTCTGTACCACCGTTCAGTCAGTAGCACCTTTCAATCTGCCCCACCTTTCAGTCTGTAGTTGCTCTAAGACTGTGCCACCTTTCAGTCTGTACTACCTCCAAGGCCAAACCACTTTGAAGACTGATCATTCTACCAACTATACCCTACACTTTTTACCCAGTCCTCATACTGTCTCTAAGTGCTCTGGTTGGGATCTCTTAGGGTTCTCAGTAAGATCCAGGCCAGTCCTTGGATTTTTGGTTTTTTGCTCTTGTCCTTGGATGGCAGTCTAGACTGCAGTCCTGTAGCTGTTCTCTTTGGGGTCTTTCTTCCTGTACCACACATGCTCTGCATAAGACAGATGAATACAGACTCCTTTCATTTTTGTGCCTTGCATTCTCTGTAACCTTTGTCCCATTCCTGTCCAGACCCCACCCCCAGAAGGTCTGTCCTTCTCTGTCATATTCTGCTGTCATTATCGATGTGCACCTCACAAACTCAAATATTCCAATTTAATATATCATGGTTCTGCATTGCGGCTAATTTTTGTTTACTTTTCTGTGAAATGGCGGCAGACTGCTGAATTGGTCCAACACTGAAGAACCCCCGAATGCACTGATCAGAGAAATCTTCACGGCTGGCAGCTGGGACTGTGATAAGGATACAACTGAGATGCTGAAAGTCGCTCGAGTGTGAAGGATCTTCAGGTCTTCTCCTCCATTCAGCCGTAAGGCTTTGTACGGGCCTCCAAGCGGGCAAGATGCTCGCCAGCTCTGTCTTCCTGGTAAACAACCCCCTGGATAGAAGGCTGGACGTGGCTGCATAAATGATGATGGAGGGAGGAAGAGGGTCCCCTCAACGCTGGGCGCGGCAGCACGGTGTGGCGCCGGCTGGCAGAGGGAGTGGGAGGAGGCAGAGGGGGCTTGCGGATGTCCCAGCTGGTTTCACTTGGAGCACTTCCTCTGAGCCGTCAGCCTGGCTGAAATCCCTCTGTGATCAAAGGCAAAATGAAAAGGCGGGGAGGAGAGGGCCAACACTGAGATGTTTGCTGGATGAAAAGGCAGGGGGAGTGAGGCTGGGGGCGGAGGATAACAACAAAAACATTCTTTGTTTGCAGGAAGGCAGCTGCCCTGACCAAGGCACCTGTAATTCCTCAGAACTATTCCTCCATTGTTTGCTGGCAAAAGTCATCGCGAGACTGACAGAGCAGAGGGTTTCCATGGCGATGCTAGCCGGAGCTTAAGAATGGATAACACTCATTAGGTGAGTGGATCTGGAAGGTCCCCTTCCTCTCAGCTTGAGAGACAGCTATTGATAAGGGGCTTATCCGAGGTGCTGCATACCTTAATACTATACACCTGGAATTTAAGCTGGATTCATGAATAGTACAATAAAACTTGCAACCGATGCTCCATGTTTTATTAGCACTCTGATGCACGAGGGAACAAAAGCTCATGAAAAAAGATCACAATAGAGGGGTGTTAATTAAAATTTTGAATTTTAGTGACTACTGCTTTAAATATTCCTATTACAGAGAACTTTTTTGTGTGGTAACTTGGGAAACTGACACTGAATCACTCAGTTTGAATAATTAAAATGTACACAGTGAATTTGCTTTCAGTAATTTGAAATTGCATTACCCAACCCAAATCGCTGGATATAATAACTCACAATGTTTTACAAAACTTCAGACACTTAATATGCAAATATCGTTTGTGTCTGCTAACTTAATTATTCCTTTAAAGTCAAGTTTCATATTCATTTCCAAGTGCCATTTCCTCAGAATAAATAATTCAGTGTACGACTTCCATGGTATAGTTCACTTCTATGACTGCATGTTCATTTACATTTCTATGTTGCACGTGTGAACCCTGTATTCATCTGGCCGCTCTCGTGTTCAGTAAATCTCCTGTTACGGATGTGGGAGACCATGGGAAATGCGACTGCAGCATTGGATTCTGACAGGCTGCCTGAATCCCTTTCCAAGATGGACAATGACTGCTGACTCTCACCCGACTGTCACAGCTCTCTCAAGCAGCTGCACTCAGGGATCTTCATGGAGAGCTACGTAAGGTTGATCCTTCCTTCTGCCATTAGACTCTACAACGAGTCACCCTATGGCAGTGGGGGCCCACCAACAGTCTGAATGGACCAGAACTGCTAAGGCACCTTCACAGAATATCCATTCACAGTACAACCCACTGCGCAATACTCACTGCGCAATACTGTCTATTTCTGAACCATTTCTACGGAATTCCCCACAATGCTTTCCCTGACATTCTAAACGCTGTTACTGTTTATCGTTTGTTATTTATTGTTACTGTCTATGGGATCAGTTTACATGAGGGGGCACAAGATACTTAGTAATTCATTAACTACTCAAGTACAAAACAAATATAGTAATTGCATGAAATATATGAACCATTATGACTGAATAATGATGAACAAACATAGGATCAGTATGTAACCAACATTTATTTCCTGGTTAATTAATACATTAAGTATTATTTGTGCCACCTCAAGGAAAGTGTTACTCAGTCTATTCATGTCTAAATGTGTTTTTACTATGTAAAAATGTGTATTGAGCTGTTGTAAACCTGTAAAGTATCTATCTATCTATCTATCTATCTATCTATCTATCTATCACATGACTGCTTCATTTTGCATGAGCATCACAACAAGCCCCCCCCTGTCATTAGGTGTGACACTCAGTTCGCATTTAGAGAGTCGGGTGATCAGTCCCATATCCCAGAGTCCTAACGCAGTGTGATCATAACATTCTGCCACCAATCAGAGCAAACTCCTGCAGATCCAAGCTCCATGCTGTGGGAGACAGTGCCTGACAGATAGGCTCTGCAGTGGATGGTGACACTGTGCATAGTTAGAAGTTATTATTTTTCACAGGACTGAGGCCTCTAATGGATTTAATAACTTTAATTATTTCATCAAACTGAATTAAGACGAAGCTACAGCAATTATAAGTCAGAAAAGTCTACTTATTGATCAGTGCTATAAAGCGAAGGGGAATAGCATAGCTGAACTTTGTACTTCAATATGGCAGCAGAATAATTTTTAAGCCTCTGCATTTCAAAATAAATGCTATGCTGCTTGATATGATACAATCAATGACTTGTTTTAAATTTGCTTCCACAATGATGAAGGTGGAGTTCACTGAGAAGCAGGGCACTAGAAACTATGCTATAGGTTTGGAGGGTTGGGGGTGGGAAACATCATTATGTGCATTATAATTGATCTGACTAGATGCTATACCCTAATTTCCAAGATGTTACCTATAGATCAATGTGAATCATACTGTCCAATTAGAGTCAGAAGCAAGGGTGTAGGTATGGTCTCAACTTTGGTTTTGGTCTCAAATTATGTCCCTACTATCCATACCCAAATCTACACCCTTGTACAGAAGAACAACCTGCCCACATCACTTCAGAATGTCTAACTTGAAAGTTCATTTGAGGCCATACTGGCTCTTCTTCAAAATCTACACCAGCGGTGGCCAATCTTATCCGCAAAGGGCCAGTGTGTGTGCAGGTTTTTGGGGTAACCTTTAGGTCAGCTGTTCAAACCCAGGTGTGAGGACTCTTCAGCCAATCAGTCCTCTAATTAGCAATCTGATTCGGGAGTTGCAGTGAAAACCCGCGAACACACCGGCCCTTTCTGGATAAGGTTGGCCACCCCTGATCTACACTCTGTATTAGGCATGGAGAGAGGGGTGCAGTTGGGACATGGATACCCTGGCAAATTCAGAGGGGGGGACAGCACTTTACTGGGACCCCTGATTACATAATACAATGTGATTTTATAACTTTGGATCCCAAGGTGACATTTTGTCAGGGGTCCTAGAATTTCCTGCTACTCCCCAGGAAATGTAGCCATTCGCTGTGCCTAGAATGCCTCTGGTACTAACTGGGCAGCTGTAATTAACCAGAATGCTTTGACTTGTTATGCTTGGTACGCAGCAGAAGCATACGAGTATAAGAATATGATTAGGACTTTCAGGATATACTGCTCAAACAAGATTACGATAACTGAACAGGTAGGGGTCGGCAACCCGGATATATTTAATTACATTTGTGTTATTAAATAGGCAGCATTGGGAAGAGGGATCTGCTTTACTGCAATCTACACCCTTTCCAATCCAAACTGCAAAGTGTTCAGTGTCCTCCAAATACCACTCAGGCATCTGCAGTCAGTTTCTGAAATGAAAATATCATCAGTGGCTTTACTTTCCAAACAGAGGTAGGACAGTTTTCTGATGATGTACAGCAAGACTTTCTGATTCACCTCCTAGAAGTTCATGTCCCATTGCCTCTTTTCCCAAATAATTTATTTTTTGATTTTTCTTGATTTAATTAAAAAGATCGCACATTATTTCCAATTACATTAAATCAAACATTGCATTACTAACATACAATGTAATGGAGACATAAGCAGGTGGGTATATAATTAAATGTACATCCTGAATATATTGAAGAATATTGCTCTGGAATAGTAAAAATAATAAAATGCCTGATTTTGGCCTTATCTCTCAGTTTGGGAGTGTTCACATCAGGTGGTACAAGAGTTCTGTGCATGCTGAGACTTTATTGAGGTTCTTGAGATGAATTCACGGATGTAACACGCTCCTTTCAACCACATCGATTTCACATTGTTGTATCGACTCTCGTTTTGTTCACCTGAGCCACAGACACTTGAAGCTGGCGACCCACCAAGTGCGCCAGACCCGAAAAAATCTATTTCAATTGGTTGTCATAGCAATAGTTTCGACCCCATTGAACGGTTAAATAAAAAAAAAAACTGTGTCATTTAGATAGCAACTCTCAGATCACGGTATGGCATTTTAACGTTAAGTGAATAAGAAATAAACGTGAAACGTAAACAGTGCTCCGTGTGAATGAAATATCGAAAGAAGACAAAGGATCAAATACAATAGGGGTCTGCAGAGAATCCTTTTAAAAGCCACTTTCATTCATCATCACTTAGCCAAGATGTAGCTGTGAGGCTTATTTAGTAAATTCCCAGCAAATACAGAATGGGCTTGTTATGTAAATTCCCAGCGAACACAGATATAACAGGTGACTAAAAGATCAGCGTCAGTGTTTCTACCTAATTGTTTTGGTGACTATAAGGTTATTTTGTTTGGAAGCCTTCCTACTGAAACTAACAATCTATGAACATATAGGATGCTATTCAAATGACCAAAAAATACAAATGTGACTGACTGGTTTAAAGAGCAGCAGTCATATAAAAAATTATTCATTAAAAACATCCAGCACGCAGAGCCGGCCTCTCCTAACGCGCTTCCGCGGTAATGGGTTTCGCATCGCTTAAGTGTTGCCATGGCGAGCGGCGACTTGGAGGTTAAGCGTTACCTTGAGCAATAAGACACAGCGTAATTGGCATCGTTAAACTTTTCGTGAGGTGCAACACTGAGCGGCGTGAACATAAAGGAATCATTAGCGCTGACCCGCTAATGCTGGCATTGGCTCCTTGCTGCCGCGGCCTCTCTATTCACACTAACGAAAAAAAAACATTATGTGCCGTGTTCTTTGGCGCTTTTAAACATGCATGCAGTCATTTGACGTGGGAGTTTCTCATACCCTGGTGTCAGAAAGGGGAGCGGGGGCTGCGGATGTCCCTTGCTGGGGTCTCAGCAGGTGACATGCCCTTATATTCACCTGAAGGCCATCTCTAATGACATAAAGCAAGCCACCCTCCTCGCCTGTCTGCTGATCCTTGCTTCATTACTTTTAGTGTTTATTCCTGTCCCCCAGTTTGTTAAAACTCATAATCAGCCCCAGTTCGGTGACAATCTGTCCCAACTGAAGCTCTCTCAGCAAAGCATTATGACATAGTTGTGTAACATCGTGCTCCGCTCATCTTTTTCTGAATCCTTTCGAACGGCAGCATAGTCACATGTCTGTTGGAGCCCTGAGCAGGAACCTCAATCCCCCAAAATGCCAGATAAATGGCTGACCTTGTGCTCGGGCCCCAAACTTCCCTCTCATTTGTATATATGTGTGTGTGTATGCCTTCAAACAGAGAGGCAGATGAGATATGAGGGAAAAAAAAAAACAATCCAATGTCCCTGGATTTGTACTTGTGCAAATGGCAAGGAAAACATGATTGTCTTCGCCATGGTTTGGGGCTGTTGTGGTTCCTCGAACAGATGGGGCAGAGGGGAGGCCTTGCGCTACGGCCAAAAGAAGGTGCGCGAGTCCGGACCCGCCCCCTCCTGCTTTTCATCTCTTCTTCGAAGGCCATTTTCCCTCGGTGTTGAGGAGCGGGGGCCCTGGGCAGTGACGAGTCGCCGGATCGCGGGATGAAGTGGTGAGGCACCGGCACTCCGAGGCGTGCGGTGATTAATGCGCAGCTCGGGCCTGTAAGTGGGGTACGGTGCCAGAAGGAGGGAGAGCGACCTAACGCATTCCTCTGTTATCAGCTGGCGTTCACAATAGGGGTAGGAGTTAAAGGACGAACCAGCACAAAAAGCCCAAACAGAAGAAGTGGGAGAGGTAGCCTTGTAACACACCAGTCATAATATGAGTAACTATCAGCAGACGTGCAGATGCTATATAAAACATATCAACGCTGTTTGGTCCCTCTGAGTGTTTGCTCCATTGTCTAAAGTTAGTTTTGGGACGTTCCTCTGCTTCCTACCACGCCAGGCAGCCAGCTGCTGAGTAATCAAGCCACGCAGTCAGTCTCTTTCTCTCTATAGCCTTTCAGTTAACAGCATCAGACCCCTGGACAAATTGTTGTGTTATTATGTCCTTGTATTTTGTAAAAAAAAAAAAAAAAAAAAAAAAAAAAAAAGAAGCCCTGGCGCTTCCAGGGTTGTGGGTTCAAATCCCACCTTGTGACTGTTCCTGTGTTCTCCCCACTGCTTGCGTGGCTTTCATAGGCTACCGCCTGCAGTCCAGGAACCACATGTGTCCTGTGATGGGCTGGCACCCACATAGGCTCTCCTTCTTGGAGCAGTGGGCAGCTCAGTGGGTCAAACCTCTGTGATCAGAAGGTTGCTGGCTCAAGGCCTGGTCACAGCAGAATAGTCACATGACTGGGGCCCCTTGAGCAATGCCCTAAACCCCCAGCTGCATCATGGCTGCCCCTTCGGTGTGACCCCCTAAACGTGCTTTTACCTGTATGGTGATGGAGAACAAGATGGGGCAATGAGAATTTTCCCATGGGGATTAATAAAGTATGGCTACGCCAAGCTCCCCATGAACCTGCCGTGGATAGATGGCTGCATGTGTTAGTCTGTGAAGGGATCCTGTAAATTAGAGCTTATTAATTAAGAATTACGGGCCATTCATTTATAGCAAAGAAGAGGCATCCCCATGCTGGGATCTGAAACAGGCAGCCGGACGGCAGGGTGCGGGTCCTCGGTAACCATGGCAGCACCCGACCGAGTACCTGGCAGCCACATGGGTGGTTCGCAATTCCGGAAAGACGGTGGTATTAATAGGCGAGGTGTGAGCAGGAACCGGGGAAGGGGAGTGGATGCGGGTGCGTGACGCGCAACCTCCGAGGGGATGTGATAATAAGGGTTTATTCTGTGGCAGAAATGGCAGGGGTGTTCCATAGCGCCCCCTACTGTTTGGGAGGCCACGGCGCACCTTTGGTGACGCAAAGCGTGCTCTGCCACATAGCAGCTCAGCAGACAGGATCTTTGCTGTACCGAGTGCGTGTCCGACAAAACGGAGCCTTCTGAACTTAGCGTGGGGACGCCCATGGAATGGCATGGAACATGTAACTAATTATTTAGGATTACGTCCTTCCTATTACCCAAGAGAGCCACTCGAGATCTGTAAGCCGAGTCATTTAAGACTCAAGTGCCCCTGAACGAGCTACACGACACGAGTGAAAACGCTCCAGTGCTTAAAGCTGGTGCCACAAAATTGATTTGAAACGTGACCTGATTAGCTTCTAGCGGGACCCAGGGGACGCGGTTGCTAGCGTCTTGTCAGCTTCAGCAACCAATGAGCTTCTGCCACGTGCAACATATGATATGCATGCGGGGTGGGGGTGCATGTCTGTCCACCTGTTTATAGCAAGCTGTGATCCAAAGTCTGTAACATGGGGGGCATTCATGCACACACACACACACACATACACACGCACGTACACACACATGCACGTCCACACACACACACACACGCACACACACACACACACACACACAAACACACACATATCAAGGTCAATTTTCAGTTACTGACCTGAACAGCACGTCTTTGTATTGCAGAAACAAGCCTCAAGTACAATCATTAGCAGTTATATGAATCATTAGTTTTAACAACTTAATTCTGCCAGAACTGCGAGCCTAATTGGGTAAGTGGTTATAACTATATTTAATGCAATAAATATCATTTGAAATAGCATGACCCAGTACTGTCGGCCCACTTCACTGTGGTTCCTGATGTAATGTCTTAGCGAAATTAGCTTCTGGGAAGATGCTCCCACTGGGACGACCACTTAATGCTTTTTCTGAACATCTGAAACTTTTCACAGAATTCCTTTACAGTGCCTTAAACGGTGAACATGAATCATGAAATCTTCATATAAAACAGTCTGGTCTATTACAAAATTACTTTATCTTTCATCCATAAAATGAAAATCCTGCTTCAAAGATGGAGCATTATGTTATATTTTGTCTTCATCTGACATTTGCACGGACATTGGGAAGCCAATAGATTTCAAATGCATTTGGTATTTTGACAATTACTCTTATGAAGTAGATGTTTGTGATAAGCATTGTCTTATTTGACCTTTTGTCCCACCTCAGAAAAACACTGGGGAAAGTATTCACACATTTTCCGTAGTTTCACATCTCTCACAGTCATCACATGACCTCCAAATTTGTCACATGACAGAAGCAATTCAGCTCAATAATTAATTTTTTAGTGACCTTTCCAATGTGCCCCAGAGCACTTAATGACAATTTGTCAACTGCACAAGCTAATCTGAACCAAAATGAGAACAGTGTCACAAATAGACATAACAGTGAATAATGTTCTACAACTTAAAAAAAAAACAGTGTAGATAAATCCAGGAGTGGGCAGAACAAAGAAAAACTCCTAAGGTAGGATAGAAAGACCTCACTGGGTTCAGTGCCCATAAGATACTCAAATCCCATGGCCCAGTGAGATGTTTCACCAGTCAAAAGAGGGGCTTCTTCGAGAAGAAGAGGAAGACATGCAACATGGAGACATTAAGAGCTGATCAACTAGAAGCAGTGGAGACCCACTCTTTTTGTCAACAGGTCAAGAAAACATCTATAACGATCTTACTTTCTTGACAACATATATTTCACCTCTGGTTTCTTAAATGTTTTGCGTGTTGAGTTTTATTTTATTTTATTTTAATTTTTATTATTTGTCTGTCCCACTGAGTTCTGATTCTATTTTTACACATGATTCAAATAGCACCAGTAGTAGAAAATGTGCAATTCGAATTTTATTCAGCTGTATTTTTTTTTTTAGTTGCACGTTGATGGCAAACGTTGCACGTTGTTTTAGTTGCACGTTGATGGCTTCGCACAACGCCATTAGCAACAGCGCAGTAAGGTTCGCTCGTCTCCGCCCTCTCGGTGGCTGAAGCAAGCCGGGAGAAATCATTTCTCAGTTATATAAAGGCAGCTTTGAAGTCGGGAGACTCGTGTCATGCTAAGCTCTGTAAAATCTCTCCAATCCGACTGGCCGGTGAGGTCCCCTTGGCCTCTCCTCTGGGCCAGTCCTCAGAACACCAACTCTCCCTCACTTTCCCAATATATATACTCTAAATATAAACTGTTATACATTCCCATTCCACAGCTTCCAGGTTAACAAGAAACCCCTTTGATGGTTTGCTTGAAATTCCAGAGATGGATGAAGTGAATTGGATTTTTTTTTTTTTTTGCACCATGACGACGATCAGCTGTGACCGGGGAGATCTGTCCTGTTGCCATAGAAACCCCACAAAGTCAAAAGTGGCTATAGGGAGCCTATTGATGCCTGCCAAGCATAAGCAAACAGCTGAATTGTTCCTCCATGGAGGAGCAGCCTGTCAGCGAGTCACTGCCACAGGCTGCCACCATTTTGGTCGTCACTATTATACCATATTTGCACCAATGAGCTCTAGTAATCTATACTATACAAATGAACTTTAATTCCCACAATGCATTGAAAGCAACTGTTTATTCAAATGAGGGAGTGTTCTGGGCAGTGTGCCACGGAGCATTTGGCATGAGGGCGCCCCCTGTATGGTGTGATGCTGTGAAACACTGGCACACACTGAGTGAGCCTCACCGTGCCTTTTATCTAATGCAGTGTAGGATTCTCATTTCCACCCCAGCCAATATATGAAAGCCGACAACTCAAAAAAATAAAGGCATTTTCCCTTGTGGGGATTGCCCCTACAACGGTGCTGTTTGGAGTTTACTAACATTGTGGGTACAAACGCAAATCCCTGTGCAATTATTTTCCAAGGGAAATGTAAAGTTTGGGTGCTAGCATCTACTGAACTGATGTGCAATGGGACACACTTGCAGTACTCAGAGGAAGCACTATAACATGCTTCCCTGCACGTGAGTGATACCAACATGGCTGCAGATCCCCATTCAGGGAAGTTGGCTGCTTGAGTTATAGGGATTCTCCAAGTTACATAGGAATCTTCCGGAGTCTGTCTTTAAGTCGAATTTGTAGGTAAGTCGGAACAGGAACACATGGTTCTTGTTTAGCGTCATTTACTCAAATGTTTGTTGTAGTGTATACAGACGCGGGGGACCTTAGGCAGAAATCTCCATGAGGCCCTATGATGCATGGTAAACTTCCAGACCATTATTTTAGCGTGAAGTGTGAATGAATAATATCAGCAAAAAGAGAATTTAATGAACACAATGTCTTTGTTTTCACTTTACCGTAAAAAACTAAATACACAAATAAAGTCGATTTGTCGGTGCAATGTACTATGTGATCAGCCCAGCTCAGGGGCCCCTCCCAGCTCAGGGGCCCCACCCAGCTCGGGGGCCCCAGGAAATTGCCTGCTTTGCCTGTCCCATCCCTATGCCCCTGAGTATATATTTACTGTAATGTACCTCAAGCAGAAGCCACAAAATATTTACATGAACGTCACAAAGTAGCGCATTTGTTCATATTGCGAACCATTGTATTTAACTCAGGTTTTTAATATAATAGGCTTTATGGCAGTCTGTTTGTATGTACTAGTTCTCTGTAAATCAGACATTCTTAACCTGGGGACTGTCTGTACACATTAGTTTTTCCCTCAAATGTGTTAACATTATGTCTGAGGATCCATCAACTACCTGAAATCTTTTTTACTTCTATGCAGGTTGTATCTTTTGCACCTGCTGCAGCGTCTTTTGACGATTTTTTTTTTTGTTACTTTTGTTGTCAGTTTTGTTAGTTTGTCATCAGCCTCTGTGAGGATAAACTCGCCCTTGAATGTGCAGCTGGACCAGGACACATTCAAAGCTATTGATTTTGAAATTAAACCACATAGAGAGAAGATGGCAGACATCATGATGGGGGAATAACAGGTCAAGGCATTACAGCAGCCAGAAACACAGGCAGATTTATTTAGTGTCTATGTGGATGGCATTTTTGTTCACGTAACCCCGCCCCGGCAAACGTACTCCCACGCATCCGCCCCCATCTGCACGCTTTTGTTGATCCTACGACATCAATGATGAGCAGCTCTTTTTTTGCTCCGTGACGCACGCTAAACGCCTAAACGGGTGAATATTCCCCAAGTCTCTCAGTGAGTGCCACAAACAAAGACTAGTGCTACAAGAATAAAGGCGCTATGTAAATTATTTACTGTGAGACCCAAGCCATCAGCTCACAGCCTGTCAGATTGAACAGAAATGCAAAATGAACAATGCTTAACTGATTTATCATTTGCTGCTCCACTTTTAGAATAATTTTTCTTTCTTTTTTTTTTTAAATTGCAGCCATTAAATGAAAACACACACACAATATGTGCACTACATGTGACACACTCGTGGCACAGATGAAGCTCTCCGTGTTGTCATACATGGTCTCCTCCACATCCCCGTGTGTGCGATGCTAGCTAACATGGCACAGGTCTGCGCTAACGGCCCCAGGCCAAGGAGGGCGCTCCGATAAGCCGCCCCAGCTGCGTGGGGACCTGTAAGCTCATCACGGCATTCCGCTGCTGGTGTTTGCAGAACGGATCGGGTGACAGCGGAGCCCTTGGAACCGGCATCTCTCGGAGGAAAAGGTCAAGTTCATGTCTCACTTTTCGTGTCATTAACTATTAT
The DNA here is from genome assembly GCA_026777045.1 of Hyperopisus bebe. NCBI lineage: Eukaryota > Metazoa > Chordata > Actinopteri > Osteoglossiformes > Mormyridae > Hyperopisus > Hyperopisus bebe. Next base: position 14,336,726 of record JAODJW010000041.1, read on the forward strand.
GTGTCGGGTATTGCGCAGGCGGGTGGGGGGGGGCGTACAGCAATTTATAACAAATGAACAATGTGTGTTTATGCTCTTGTGAGTTCACCATTATTTTCCTGTGACGTGATCTATCCATCTATCTATCTATCTATACAAAAGTTTCCCTCTTCCCTCTCATAGATATGCTTATACTCCTTTAACTCAAAATGCAAAATGGTGGGGTTGCACAAATAAGATGAGATAATAGGTGCTGAAAGTGTCACCCTGCCCTATACCGTTATATCGGGCAGTTGCTTCCCACTGATTTCAGAAAGACTCATGTGAGATCTCCGGAAAGTCCTTCTCTTACCCTTGACTCATTTCATGGAAACCTGTTCCTGGGATCTTCTCTGATTTCCTATCATCTGTTCTTATTTTCCACGAGTTCCACAGTACATCCGATACGGTTGATCACCAGATCTCTCGGTTGCACCAATAACAAAATACTCAAGGACGCTGTTTTAACACTTCATCACCTTTCAGCGGGGTTCCCCATGGCTCACTGCTTGGGTCTCTTGCTTTCTTTCCCTGCAGACTGTTCTTAGGCTTTCTTATCAGTGTGCATCTGATGAAACGCAACCATTCCTCATCTCCCACCGGCTCTCCTGTTAAAGGCTAAAGTCTCAGGTTGTTTTCAAAACTGTCAAACGCTATCAAATATTCTGTCTGATACTGGATAAGGACTGCACGCCATATTGACAGGACCTGGAACCTGCTTTAAATTTCCCACATTGTTTGTGTAGCCTTATGTTATGTGGGCATCTGGGCTACAATATAACACAATACTGCTCTAATGTGATTAGTGAGGGTGGTGTTTGTTCCACAATTTTCCAGTAAAAGTGGCCTTGATTGACCATCATTTGCTGTGGTGTGTTTGACATTGGTGTAGTGAATACAACAATGAAGATTAAGGCCAGAACATCTTAGAACAGCCTGTCCTCAATAGAAAACTATTAAGAGTTTATACCTCTTTCTGTAACGTAATGAATGACTACTCCTTGGCACTTTCCCAAAAGCTGTATTTCATGTAAAAATCTATAAAATTACCTATAGGCTGCCGCAGGATAAAAATCTATTTTGACTGGTGGCTGTAAAATCTTCTTTATAAAGCATTTTTCAGACTTCATTACGATTATTGCAACACTAATGTTCTCCAGGGGAACCATTAATTTGGTGGATCTTATGTCATGTTCACCAAATGTTTCCTGAGGGTTTAGAAGCTAAAGTGAACAACTTGCAAATAGGCCAGTCCCTGATTTAAGAGGATAAGGGCCAGCATATTAAGGTCTGACAGAAATGTCTTCTTGGAGATCCTGGGTCAGGGCACTGAAATGGTATTCAGATGGAGACATTTACATAATGGTGCAGTTCCCTAATCTCCAAAGTACTGGGATTAATGGCCAACGACCAGTGTGCCTGATTATCCATAACCAATGTGATTGAGAGGGCTTTATTCGGAGAGGATGGCTGTCCAGGAACAAGGCTGGATCTGCTTTAAACATGTCAAACTTGAAAAGTGACCGGATGTAGGAGGTGTCCCGAGCACCGATCTGGTATGACGGAAAAGCGCTGACAGGCCGCCTAGCGGCACCGCAGGGTCAGCGTCTCTCACGCCGCCGGCCGCTTTAAAGATGCAGAGTGGCGCTAATCCTCCTCACTGCTGCCTCCCACTCTGCTGCATCATGGGAATTCGATCCCCGGCGCGGCTGACGGGATCGGAGCTGAAGGGCATGGGGCTGATCCAGGTCCCAGCTTAGCCGAGATGCCGCAGGATGCTGGCATGGCGAAACGGCCTCTGGGAATGCTGTGTCTCTCTGTGTCTGTCCAGGAACATCTGATGCTAAAGTGTAAAAAAAAAAATAAGCATGTGATTTTTCGTGTCCATCTTGTGGGTTTCTGTGCCTCATTGAGTAGCATTGTCAGCTCACACCTCCAAGATTTTTGAAATTTTTATATTTAGTATATTTTATTATATGACATTGATTTTAGATTCCATTTTCTCTAATTTCAAGTGGCACAGTGAGAGTACCTGCTAAAGTAAGAATTCCAGTGTATGTTGTACAAGTATGACTACATGTAAGACACAAAAAACTTGATGTGGGCTTTGAATCCCCCGTATGGGTATGTGGGATTTACATTTGGGCCATTTTCTCCAGCTTCCGGCTGCAATCCAAAGGTAAGCAGTTTTGTGGACTAGTGTCTATAAATTGCCCTCAGTATATTATTGCGTGTGTTCCCTCTAATGGACTGGCATGCTGTCCAGTGTGCACCCCCCATCCCCCTCCCACCATGTGCCCTTTGCAGCCTGGGATAGGCTTCAGGCCCATGACACTGTACTGGGTAATCAGCTGTAAGATGGGTGGGTGTTTGTTACATGCAATGTGACCCTGTACTGGCTAATCGCTTATGACTCCTTGTCACTCAGCCAAGGACAACAGGCAGCATGTCGGCTGTTTGTCATTACAATCCAGTTCTTTCCATTAATTAGTCCAATTAGTTGGCAAGCGTGTTCTATTTATAGACACGTATTTTCCCAAAAATGCGACACGGAATGTTGGTATTCTCCGAGTACATGCACGGAAAGGGATGGCAAAGTCATTAAGAGAGCACACTGGCTGTAACGCTTACTTGCTGTGCAACCTGCATGTCCATGGAGGTCCTTCTGAAGGTCCTTATGACCCACTTATCCATACAGGCATCCTGCTGCTGCTATACCTCTAAACATCCATCCATCCATCCATCCATCGATTTTCTAATTCTAATATCCAGTACAGCGTTGCAGTGCAGAAAGTCTGTCCCTGTTAGCACACTGCACAAGGCAGCTGACGCACTCACATGGGCAATTTAGAGACTTTGCACTGCGGAATGAAACCAGTGCCAGGAGGAAACCCATATTTTAATAACATATATCTTTACATTATGTTAGCCTCTAAGGCTAAAGTGCTAACACAAGAGTTTTCTTTACATCTGCATAGCTGTTATCAAACTCCAAAGAGCTTGGCAAACAAAGTCAAGCCCCCAAGAAAGGCCAGTCCGGAGGCAGATGTTAAGAGGAACCACAGCGACTTTACCAAACATCTGGTTGGCCTGTACTTACCGATGCACCCAAAGCAGGGTTCTGCTGCCCCGCATGTTTGCAGTGCGCTGTATACAGTGCTGTCATCAGAGGATGTTTTGTCTGTTTTCCAGGCCCCTCCTTATAAATTAGTGCTCTCATACCACTAAGGAGGATCTAAAAATTCTTGTACTGTATGTTTTTCCTCAAAACTGTTATTTTTGCCACAAAAGGAAGGGCAAAATGCCTCTAACAACAGAGGGAAACAGAGCCAAGCTATTCATTTAAGTTATGAAAAATGTTTGTAATGGCCACCACAGAATACGAGAGAATACTTTATCAGTTAAAGCCTGTGTATTTAAGAGACATACTGTTTCTGCATCAAAGGGCTAGAGTGTAATGTGACTGGCTGTCAGTTTTTAGGCTCTGTAAAGCGTGTTTGTGTGTCGGTGCCGGAGGCAATGAAATGCTGAGGTTAAGTGTCCTTTACAGTAAAGCCAAGCAGGGCTACGGGAGCTGTCTGAAATCCTTCTGCCTCTGAAGCCAGATTACTGTGCCAGGTGTTAGTAAAGCTGCCACACCCCACAAGCCCCCCCCGCCATTCATCTGTTGGTTTTGCCCTCGCCTGTTTGTTAGAATGCCGGCTCAAACTAACAGATCGTTATGTGGGGCGAGCAGAGGCAAATAACGTTTCACTCCCAGGGTACGGCAAGTTCGTGTTCGTACAGGAAATGTAAGCTTCTAACAGTATGGCCAGATTCCAGGCTTGGATGCAAAGGTGCTTTCTGCAAATGGGGGGGCAGTTAAACCTTTAGGCAGGAAGCCACTGATCCTGGATAACCCTGACCCTAAGGGGAAGGAACCACATCAAAATTCAGACCTTTGCACACCTGGGAAATTAAACACCATTATAGTAGCGTTACTGACTCATATCTTTATCCAAGAGAGGATGAAAAGAGGGAGAGGCTTTGTTCTGATTGGCTAAGGGATAGCGACAGAGGCAAACCCAGAAACATGCCCAAGACTGGATACCTAAACTGTGAGTGCGAATCATACCCCCTTCCAGCAGACCCAGAGGGAATCTTTGGGGCTTTCAGCTTCCCACGCATTATGTTTGCATAATCCTGAAATGATAATTATTACATTTGATGAAATGTTATTAATTCTGTCTGAAAACAAATGATAAATCGGTCTTTTTAGGCTCAGACGCGTTTATGTCTGCAGAGTGAAGCAGGCCCCAGCACCTGTGCTGTCGCGAGACGGTCTCCTTAGCCACAACGTTCATTAAAGAGCTTTTCTTTCACAGTGACTCTATGGGGGTCGATGATTTTTCAAGCTGTAATTTATGCTCTTCTTTATTACGGAGGCACAGAGGAAGTCCCAACGGGGCCAATGGAAGTATAACTTTTTAATTATGTGCACATCCAAGGAAGACAAACACTGTCAACAGCACTGCGTTCCCAACAAAGGCCTGTAGAGTCAGGAGTAGAGGCAGGCTGTGAAATCACACTCTGAAGCACAGGGCCTCGCGGCCATTGTGCAACCCCCCCCCCCCCCCCCCCGTGTCTGGGAGCACTGGCTGTCTGCACCGGAGGTACTACATCACACCCCATTTACAGGCACCCTCCCCCCCCCCCCCCCCCCCCCCCCCCCCC
>JAODJW010000041.1:14364778-14375179 GCA_026777045.1 Hyperopisus bebe
GAGGTGTGAGGTGTGAGGTGTGAGGTGTGAGGTGTGAGGTGTGAGGTGTGAGGTGTGCCACTGTGCTGCTCTGTCTCTGGTTATTATTATTATTATTATTTGGATTATTGGACTGTGTTGCCCATCACTGACAGATTTTGGGTTTCAGTCTGTTCTTTTATCTCCTCCACTGTAATTACCAAATGGGCAACAAAAAATCCTTCATTTTAAACCAATGAATATGTTTCATATAATATGAGACTGGTTACTGGCAGCGGGTCATCACGTCTGAGCTGGGTTCGCATACCTCTTAATGGTTTCATGCCCTCTTGAACTACGGTGAACTGGAGTTTCCAAATTGCCTGTAGTTGTGCGTGTATGAGTGAATGGTGTGTGATTTTGCCCTGTGATGGGATGGCCCCCCCATCCTGGGTTATTCCCCGCCTTCTAGGCTCCGGACCCCCCATGATCCTGTATAGGCCAAGTGGTTACAGGAAATGGATGGATACATAAATGAATCAATAATATATGCCCCCCCCCCCCCAAAAACAAAAAAAATCACCAGACTGATTCAGAAAATAGCAGGCTTTAACTTTAAAAGTTAATATGTGAAATTGTGAGCACAGACATAAATTACAATTATTGTAAAAATGACAGAAACGTCCATTATCTTTTATATCAGCAGGGTTTGCTAATTGAACCGTACCGGCATAGCCAGATATCATTCCTGAGGACACAGAACGTTTAGGAAGGCAAATTGGGAACCTTATTAGCATTCAGAAAACATTTACGGAGAAGTTTATGAACCATTTATGAACATAAAATGTCCCATTTAACCTGAGCTCTCATTAAATGTTCATGCCTCCGTTTATGGGCTTTAGGGAAAATATATGAATTATTAATGAGCACACTTGGCATGAGATTAGCGAAACTTTTAGCGCAGTGCTCTCTTGTCTGCGATCCCCTGACCTTCCCCATCTCGCGGACGTGAGAGTCACATGGAGGCGAGTTATTCAGAGGACGTCAGAGGAAGGAACCTTCCGAGAGACACGCCGGGTGAATAATTGATCTGTGCGCCCCCCCCCCCCCCCTTGCCGTGGGTTGCGGCCTCTCGGGTTGTCATCAATTTTTCAGGCCGTGTGGTTTGAGCGGCGTATCCAAGGTCAAAAGTTGGGAGGGGGAGATCATGTGATCTATCCAGAGCCAGAGTTCTCACTGGTGCCATTGACTGCTGAAGGACTGTCACTCTGCTACTGTGACATAAGCCAGGATTACCTTCAATATTTAACGTGTTTATATAAAACATTTAGTAACATATTTTAACAGGGGCATAAAGGTATCAGGATTTATCAATGGGAATCCATTATCGAAACGAGCATAAAAATATTTCCAAAAAATTTCCGCTTCTGGGTGCCTACTTATAAAATGTGGCTTCATTGGCCATTTGTAAAAGAACAGATACACTGGGGTGTGAAAATATCCCATCTTTCTCCCGTTTTTCTTTAGAAATACATGCATAGGTATAAAAAATACACACAGAGGCAAGAGCAAACCTTGGGCTCAGAGCGTATTATCAGCCATTAGTGCAGAATATTTCTCAGGGAGGTAAGGGCTTTGCACCTAATCCTGGGCTTCACAGACCAGTGGAGATGCAGTTATTCTACCAAGCATGAGATTTGAACTAGCAACCTTCTGACGACTGGCATGACCAGCCGAGCCACGCACTAACCCCTCAAAAGTTTCCCTAACAAGGATTGGATCCAAACCCACATGTGCAGATCGCAATGGATTAACAGTCCATCCGTGTAGCAAGTCGGAAACCCCGTCATACCCTAACCTGACATGAGGTTTGCAGTGAGCTTGTAGCCCTTACCAAAAAGAACAGAGACAGGGGAGACCCTGTGGATGCCAGTGCATCGTAGGATCCACACCCACACAGTAAGGCTGATGTAGAGACACGATTTACTAGATAAGCGTAAGGAAGATACCAAATTAGTAAAAAAGTGTGTGTGTGGGGAGGGGGGGGTAAGCCATCTATTCACTGGCTGCCTTCCAACCAGATGAAAGCCTTTAGTTTGAAAAGGACAATTTCTCCTTCTCTGACAGAAAATTCTTTGGATATTGGGTACATCCCAGGAGTGAAAAACTGTTAAAAGGTCATTCTAGTTTGCTACATTATAGCATTAAATTATTATGCACTTTGCTATGAATTAGAATTTTAAAACCATGTTTTTTTAATAAACTGCAGCCATGAAATGCCGACACTTCAGGCATCAAGATGCAGCAACATTAATCAAGTTTACCTCAATCTTAGCTTGAAGCGCTCAGCACTAGCTAAAAGGACAGTGTTAAATATCAGGGAACGGCGGCATAATTGCCGAATATTCAGCGAGACGTAAACAGTTGTTAATGTGCCGTAAAAATGTTTTGCCGCGTGACAGGAATTTCTCCGGCGAGCTGAAGCGGATGCAGAATCAAGATGCACGGCAGACAACTTGCGTGTGGTCAGACCGGCAAGAGGGGTGGGGGACCGGCAGGATGCCCCCTGGGGGTGGGGGAATGCATTCTCGGAGCTGCTTTTCAGTGAGTGACACGCGCTCTGGGTCAGCGCTGACACGGATTGGTGCATTTGTGCCGTCGCTGGCCAATGGACATGGGCCGGCGCTGGTATCTCTCCAGGCGGCCCCCATTTTTTCGGCTTCCTGTTTCTGGAGCCACTGGCTGCGCCGTCAGGCTCCTGATGGATGGGCGGGAAACGCGAGTCGGGGCCAGCGGTGTGAAAACCGTGTGGCACGATGAGAGCGATACCCTGGACCAAGATGAGATCCGCTTTCCGTCCCACACAATGGGCAGGGCAGCCATCCGACACGGTCGGCTCCCGTGACCTGGTTCTAAACATGTGGGCGAGCTCACCGGAGGGGTCCAATGACAGATCCATTTGAGACATATATTTCGGTCTAGGGCCTGGGATTGGGTGGCTCAGTGGCACAGTGGGTAGACCTTTGACCTTGTGTCTCCGATGCTGCCAGTCTGAATCTCTTTGAGCCTAGAGTTAGGATGTTCTCTCTGAAGCCCAGGATTAGGCTAATTGGTGACTCTAAACCGCTGTTTCCCAAACCGGTCCTGGACCCACAGACGGTCAATGTGGACCGTCTGCAGGTCCCTGAGGACCAGACCAGACTAGGAAACACTACTCTACACTAACTAACCCTTGCGCGCGACTGTGCCCTGTGATTGGCTGCAGCCCCCCCCCCACAAACTCGACCAGAAAGTAGTTGAAGGATGGATCTTAAAGGTGTCTGTGACTTAAAAGAATACGCATACTCTAATAACAGACCCAAGTCAGCTGACATCCACATCTGCCCCATTTATATCCCATGAAGCAGTGCACCCTGCAGATGGATGCACACAGTACGATACTCAAATCTGTTTTTGGGCGTGTCTTCCGGCCCTCGGACGGATGGCTGTTCTTCTGGGGAGCGACTTGGTGCCGCATCAAAGCATCCCGCCATCCTGCGTTTAACAGGGGAGGGTGTACTGTGATATATAAACTGCATGTCTGGGTAAGAGGCTTCTAAGAAAGTCCCTCCTTTCCTGAGACCTGAGCCTCCATCGGGCGGATCAAGGCTCCCTGCTGTTAATTACCGTACACACAGCACTGTCTCTCTGGCTTCCGGAATAAAAGTCTTACCTGCATCCCAGTAAAGCCCTCGACGGCATTTGTTTCTGTTTGCTCTTCATTCCCTTCACCGACACGCCAAGGCTATTGCGATAGCATAGGAATGAGTGAGATACAGCCGGGCTAGTTGGACAAAAACGGGAAATGATCAATGAGTTATGGAAATCGAGAGAAACAACCTGAAGAACGTGGCACACGGATCAAGTACAGGGATGGAGACGAGGGAGAGAACACAGTGAGGAAAGAAGGCTGTTTTAGCACAAAGGAAACACACAGAAACACAGCATTGGGTACATCGGGATGGGCTCCACACACCTCCAGCAGGCTGTGACAAAGCAGAGTCCATTTTCTGAACCTGTTTGTCCTTTTCAGGGTTCCTGGGATCTGGAGCCCATCCCAGAAGCTACAGGCGCAAGGCAGGGAACAACCAGGATGGGGTGCCAACCCATCGCAGGGCACAAGGCAGGGAACAACCAGGATGGGGTGCCAACCATCACAGGGCACAAGGCAGGGAACAACCAGGATGGGGTGCCAACCATCACAGGGCACAAGGCAGGGAACAACCCAGGATGGGGTGCCAACCATCACAGGGCACAAGGCAGGGAACAACCCAGGATGGGGTGCCAACCATCACAGGGCATAAGGCAGGGAACAACCCAGGATGGGGTGCCAACCCATCTCAGGGCACAAGGCAGGGAACAACCCAGGATGGGGTGCCAACCCATTGCAGGGCACAGTCAAACAGTCACACGAACAGGCAATTTGGCAACTGTGGGGAGAACCAGAGTGTCCAGTGGAAACTGTACAAAGACACGGGGAGAACAACAAACTACACAATGAGCCATGGGAGAGACTCAAAACAAAGTCCTGGAGGTGTGAGGCACCAGCGCTAACCAGGCACCAGCGCTAACCAGGCACCAGCGCTAACCAGGCACCAGCCCTAACCAGGCACCAGCGCTAACCAGGCACCAGCCCAAATTGGACAAACATTTTATATCATCAGGACTAAAGCATTGCCTGAGTGTACAGCTCATCTTTCAGATCACATACTGCAGTGCCCCCCCCCCACATACACTGAGCTGTATGGATGAAATCTACCTCCGTCCAGGTCTATGGATGAGCTGCGTTTTCCTCAAGGTCCGTGCTGACATGACGTGTGACACCAGCAGCATCTGCTGGGCTCCTCTTGGCACGCCATGGGAATCCCGGCGGCACTGCAGCGAGGGCACCGGGGGCACCGACCGTTCTGATGGAAGCTGGCTGGAGGTGCGGCTCCCCAGGGCATCGACATCAAGTTGGCGCCCATGGAGAGGCTGACAATGCGAGCTAACCTGCCATCTGGCCAGAGGCAGAAAAAACAAAATATACAGCCGTGGGCGTAAATTACAGGGGGGGGTTGTAGCCCTCCCAATAAATCAAACTAGCCAATACAACCCCCCCAATAATCATGTTTCCCCCGTAATGGGTGGAGACCTCAACCCCCCCAATGTTCCAGCCAAAGTTACGCCCTTGTATACAGCCATGTGTTTATCTGGCTGATTTTCTTGGAAGGAAATGATTTTTTCTTTTTAATAAACGGGAAAAAGGGTCTATCCCAACAAAAGATGGCCGCTAAGCGCAATGCATGTGTTGTTTTTTTCAGCCATATATTGCTAAACATGCTAACAAATGTTAGCATTCCCTATAGTTCACCAGTCAGCTGCACCTTTCTACAGCATAAGGCAAGCTATAACCACATGCAGTGGTTAATAAGTATTCAGGGAGGGCTGTATGTATGTGGGTCACGTACATCTTTGGCTAGGAGTTCACTAGGAGGGTTACATCATGTTGATTGAGCCTCCTTTGGGAATAAGGGGGTTGGTGTGTCGGTATAAGCTTTCTTCCCGAATTTCCATGGTGAAATCTCTAATTAAACCACAACGGATGTCAAGAGGGAAGTAAAAGAACGTGGAAAATGGTGATTTCATGACTGCTCCGTGAAAGCAGAGACAGGTATTGAAATGAAGGGATGCAGTCTGGGGTGGGACAGTGGGTTAGTATCGGGGGCCTGAAGCAAAATTTGATTAACCTAGTTGTCATTTGTCATCTGCCTTCCCATTCTGATAGGCTGATCAGGGGCCCCCTGGAGACCACTGGGGTCTAAAGTGGCTGCGTAGTTCACTTATGCTGGCTGGTAAGACTGGAACCACATGCACATGCACACGTGCAGCTATGGAGATGACAGCGGCCATGAAGGTTCTTATTATTAATTGAGGTCGCCTTCTAGAGGGAGGCTCACTGATCTTGGTGACGGGATTAGACCCCCCAGGAGGAGGGGTGACCTCGGTGACCAAACCCCCAGCGTTTTCCCGACGACTTCCATCCGACGCTCACGGAAACAGCGTCACCTCCACGGCCGCTTTCCCTGCTGCATCTCCGTCAAAATGGTTGCTGCCTAAATCTCATCAGGCACAGGTATAACTGACTGATGAGGAACATCAGTCCAAACAGAGATACATGCTGATCCTGGCCTTCACACAAGTGGAGTTCAGGTGACGCAAGGATCGGTACCTTAAAGAGTCTGCAGTTGAAGCCCAAGAACACATGTGACAAGTGAACTCTATAGATTGTATAAGATGTAATGACCAGGGGCCTCATGTATAAACATTTACATCCGTTTTCACGCTCATGTCGAGATGATAAAAACGAAACTTGGCGTACCGCTACGCACATTCTCACGGCAGCTCCAGACATGACGTACGCACGTTTCTGCTCGATTTTGCAAACAGACGGCACTCAGTGGCAATTCATTGCTACTGTGGTTTCCCTTTTTAATAAATGATAATAATAATAATTGATACCTTATTAATCCCTGTGGGGAAATTCTTTTTTACGCCTCCCTCAACTTCTTCTTTGTAGAGTATGCTGTCCACAAAGAGCAGCCACCTGTTGGGGCACCCAGGGATCTGGGGGTTAAGGGCCTTGCTCAAGGACCCGCAGACGTACTGAGGCTGAGCTTAAACTGGCGACCTTGTGATTACAGGCACACGGCTTAGCCCACTGAGCCACACACTGCCGCTTTAAACTTACAATCATGACACTGACTTTATCCAATACACCGACATTAATTGTAAATTGTTTACAAATGTACGGCACCTGATTTTTCATCAATTTGTAACAATAAAACTGTGCACGCACATTGCTATAAAGGCACCTCGATCAGAGAATGAATTTTCTTATGGTTATGTAAATAGAAAGCACTTTCACTCTATTAATGTACAAATTACGTGCAATTCGAACATACGTCTCATTATTGTATGGGCGTCACCGCCATTAAATCTGAGGGGAAGTGTCCCCCTCACATTTCATAATTACTCATTTGGATCCCCCCGCATTTAGCATAAAACATCAGTTTTATGCCAGTGTGTCTCCCCATTCAAAATGCTTCTGACGCCCCTGCATTAATGTTGCGGTTAGATGGCCTGGTTTAAAACATGATTCATTCATTCTCAGAAACAGTACTGTTGGAAACAAACTTGAAAATGTGGTGGAACGTGACGGCTGGCTGCTTGGTAAGAAGATTTTTGGCCCAATACTGTAAGCTTTGTTTGATTGAACCATTTCACAACTCATTAGGGGACAGTGGGTACCCACTGAAGTCGACTGTGGCTTCTCACGCTGCTTACAAACTCACAGAATGAACAGCTGCCCCCCATTCTCAGGCTTGGGCGGTGGTGGAGAGCACTATAGGACAAGACCGGTGGGGTGCTGCTATACATACAGTCTGCGAAAAGTGTTGCGTTGTACACGCATGTAGCGTGTCGTATAATCTGGCACAAAATCGTGGCTTGCCGGTATCTGAAGAGCTTAGGCAAGATGAACCTGACCCTGAGCCACCAAATTTTCCGCCAAATGGAACAGCGTTACAACTTCAGTATCACACAACGTATCATTTAGATGTTTTAATCCACTGGCAACATCTTACAGCATTCACGGTTTCTTTTTGTGACTGCAGCCCAGTTTCAGTCAGCACACGGCCGGATGGTCTGTGTTGTTGAGACTCTGTGCGAATTTCGGAACCAACACATTTAACTGACTCCACCACACTGTGCCACTCTGTCAACTTTAGTTTATCGCTGATGCCACTTCTTATCCCCACCAAATAATATTACTTTTCTTTTCTCAATTAGTGTTAACATGACATCCACTTCGCACTCGCTGACATACTTCTTTTTCCTACGTGGTGTATCCATTGTTGTTTAAGAAAAACATAGAACAGAGCGGGTATTTATACAGATTTACATACGCAAATATACATAATTATGGGCAGGTCGGGGGGGTGGCTGTGGACTCGTTCAGGTACGTAAAATTTCACGTTTATTGGGATTTATAAAGGGAATGTGCGTAGATCTGTGCTTACGCACAGTTTTATGCATCTGGATGTTTTCTTGCTTATGCACATTCCTAGTTTTGTCCGTACGCCATGTTTTAGTGTGAATTCTACGTTATACATGAGGACCCTGGCCAATAAAGTCACCATTTGAATTTCAATTAGCAAGTAGAGCCAATGATTGGACCATTATTAAAGCTCAGCATCGTTATACAACAATTAAGTGAAGTCAGCTGAGTACCTGAATCTACTGAATGGTCAGGTTGTCCCATCAATGGATTTTTCCTTTCCTAATGGTTTGGGCATATTCCAGGATGATAATGCCAAGATTCATTGGGCTCGAATTGTCAAACAGTGGTTCAGGGAATCATCAGGCATCATATTCACATGTGAATTTGCCACCACAGAGCCTTGACCTTAACCCCATTGAAAGTATTTGGGATGAAGAAGATTTTATGGAGTGGTTCAACTCACCTATCATCAGTACAAGATCTTGACGAGAAATGAATGCAAATCTGGATGAAAAAAATGTTGAGATGTTGCATATGCACGTTGAAACAATGCCATGGCAAATGTGTGCCATAATAAAAGCTAAAGGTAGTATAACGAAATATTAAAGTGTGTGACTTTTTTTGGCCAGGCAGTGTAAGTCTCCCACTGCATTGACACATGGCACACTGCACACTGCACACTGCTGAACCTTTCTCCCCTCCGACATCCTTGCATATTCCCTGCCCTTCCTGGAACAGGAGCTGTATTCGCCCCACTGTATGATCACCTGCTTCTTGTAACTGATAAGTTGGCCTCATTGTTGTCTACAAGCCACCTGTTGTCTGATGCGTAGTCCAGACTGAGCTGGTGGGGGAGGGGGGTGATGGAAGGGGGACAATGTTGTCAATGTGGATTCCCCCTCCCCCATGAATCATCCTGCAGGAAGAAAGCCTCAGAGGGCCAGACACTTACTAGCGATGCAACTAGGGCTCCTCGTTAGTGTATCTCTGCTGTTAGCCACCAGGGGGCACTTTGCCTGTATGACCCCTGTATGACACTAAGTCAGAAAGTACAGTTGTAAGAGGGCTCCTGACAACTGGGGGTTGCGGTGGAGGCAGGGGATGGTAAAAGGGGGGGGGGGGGGTAGATTTTAGTGGAGGCCACTGGACTGTAGACCAGTTAGGCCTCTGCACTGAAGCACCACTGGTCCTGTGTGGAATCCCGATCTGGGATATCTGTGGAGTCATCCATCATGTGTGGCTGGACAGCTTTGAGGGACGGCTGCTATCTTGGGCAGTGGCCCTCGAGTGTGTTACCAACCACACACCCCCCCGCCCCAAGCGCTGGGTCACTCCGGCCTAGTGATGCGGTTCCTGACCAGCAACTGTGACATTCAGAACCTGCTTGACCAAATCCCATGACAGGGACGCAGGGAGATGTCACCCAACCGGCAAGCTTCTCGCTTTTTTTCTGGGAGTGTTTTGAAAAGTCTTAGTTTTGGGCCAAGAGTTGAGTTTTGGCACGATGTCCTACGGTTATTTAACTGTATTCACTCAAGAACTTTTTTAATGTTCAGAATAATTGTGAGAGCATTTCTAATTTAAGAACTGACACAAAATAGCAAGACCACTGGATCGCCTCAGAAATATCTCTTGCGTGCATCCTATTATTTGTAAAACAACCCAAAAAAGTGCCATATTTCATTTGTCACATGTTATCATGTTACTGCGTGCAGCCTGAGACACAGCACTGTGTTCATTCACAGCTCAGATACAGCAAATGTCTGGTGATATTTTTAAGACTTGCTGTAACACCTTTTATTTTGGTACCTGTATCTGAAATCTCCTGACTGTTTGCTAATCTGATTTAAAAACTTGGGAAATTTAATGCCCTCCATCAGTGGAGTTAGAAGACAAAAAAACCTGAGAATCATGAAGAAGAAAAACTCCTGCCCAAAACTAGGCTGCACCAACCACTCCTGCTCATTATGTGGGTGAAGAACATCCATCTATCCATCCATCCATCCTTCTTCTAAATGCTTATCCTTCTCAGGGTAGTTGGGGCAGTGTTTCCCAACCCAGACCTCGGGTACCCAGACTGTCCACATTTCTACACCCTCCCAGCTCCCTATCAAAAACGTCGACTGTCTGGCATGGAGCAAAAACATGAACCATCTGAGGGTTCATGAAGCCTGGGCTGGGAAACACTGCCATAGGGTACAAGGCAGAGGTCCATCATGGATGGGATGCCAGCCCTTTTCAGGGTACAAGGCAGGGGTACACCATGGATGGGATGCCAGCCCTTTACAGGGTACAAGGCAGGGGTACACCATGGATGGGATGCCAGCCCTTTACAGGGTACAAGGCAGGGGTACACCATGGAT
>JAODJW010000041.1:14375279-14394497 GCA_026777045.1 Hyperopisus bebe
AGGGGTACACCATGGATGGGATGCCAGCCCTTTTCAGGGTACAAGGCAGGGGTACACCATGGATGGGATGCCAGCCCTTTTCAGGGTACAAGGCAGGGGTACACCATGGATGGGATGCCAGCCCTTTTCAGGGTACAAGGCAGGGGTACACCATGGATGGGATGCCAGCCCATTTCAGAGACGATGCATGCGTACACTCACACATACACTCACACACATTACAGGCAGCGTACAGATGTCAAATAGTCTAACAGCATGTCATTGGACTGTGGGAGATAGCTGCACTCACCAGGAGAAACCTCTGTCATGAGGAGCATATACAAACTAGGACGAAGGACAAAAATGCGTCATTCACCTAGTTAATGATATTTTAGCCCAAAAAGATAAAAACATGTTTTTTCAAGACATCCACCCACCTACCCGCCCATATCCATGTATCCAGGTCATGATGATCCTAACGTCTACCCTGGGGGTGGTCTGTGGCTCAGCGGCCTAAACGTCTTTGCTTGTCATCATAACCCTGACTGTGGCAGAATAGTCACAAGACCACGGGCTCTTGAGAAAGGTTCGTAACCCCCAGCTCCAGGGCTGCCCCACGCTGGCTGCCCCAATACTGCCACCCCCAAGCAAGGTTTGCTCTCACCTCCCTGTGTGTCTCATGGCAAGCAAGGTGACGAAGGTAAACCTGTACTTGTGCAAATGGAAAAGGAGCATTTCAGAAAGCACACAGAGGCAGGACCATCACAGCAAGAGTTACCAAACTCCATGTTCTATACAAGAGAGAACTTGTAAGCAGGGGGCAGAATTCCAACCCTGGAAGCGTGAGGCTGTAGTCTCAACAAGGGAGCAGTGACAGCCAGCTACTTTGCACAACCTACTATTTGCCACCACGATATCTTTTGCAAGCCCATGCAGAAAAAGAATTGATTGGACAGAGTTCCCATCACCATGGAAACATCAGGCAGCTGATTCACAAGCAGTCGTTGCTATGGAGCAGGAAACAGGCAGAGTCCGCCAGTCGATGCGTCGGTTAGCGGCTCCACGGCAACAGAACCATCCCCAAGAAAGCGGCACTCGGCCACTGGAGACCTTGTTAGAGGTGGAGGAAGAGAAGAGGAGACGTCAGCTTGTTAGCGTGATGTTGGGAGATGAATCGTGAATCGATTTCCCCTGGAGGTAGGGATGGTGAATTGCACGGTTCAGAACACAGCTCTGGACTGGCCTTTGGCACTAACTTCAGTCTACAGCCGCTGATGTGTGAGTCAGGGTGACCTGCTGAGCAAGGTGCCCCTGGGGAACCAGGCCGGAACACCAGGCAGCCAGCCAGGGCATTATTGGGTCAGCAGAAGAAGGAAGGTCATGGAGATCCAGCAGGGAGACAAGGCACTCCTTACACTCCGGCCTCCGATAATGACCCCGGTCCCTTCAGCTCAGGTGTTAGACATAACACACCATGCTTTTCCCCCCAGACCCTCAGCCCCATCCTCAGGGACCAAAGACACCGTCTAGAGTGGGCATCAGAACAATCAATGCCAACCCATTATGACCCCATTCTGTCCTGTTCAGCTTAAATGGCATGACGGGGTACAGACCCATGGCAAACCTCTGTGAAGAATGTGAGACCATGTTTCCTGGGGATGATGTATAAATATAGTTTACTAAAGTTACTCCCATTACATCCTGGGCTGTACAAGAACTGGGACTGTCTCCATTCAAAGAAACAACAATTTTAGCATATATTTACTACTGTTACTCCCTCTACATCCTTAGTGACAGATTGTGCTTACAAGATTAACAATTTAGCCCACATAAAATCCATGCACAATTCATCCAGAGATACAGTGCTACAACTTTACTCATTTTCAGGAATGTTATCATCTCAGAAAGAGTCAGGGCACCAAAAAAAAACATGCTCTGTGCTCATTCCCAGCTGCCCAAAATGAACATGTCCTGCTTTCCTTGCCTTGGGTCAGACACACTCTCCCTGGTGCAATGCGCTTTATTTATATTACAACGGATTCTGGCACAGTGACCTACATATGAACAGCCTTACTATGTAAGTAGACTGGGACTCCTGAAGTTTGAACCGAGAGCTTGTTTTATAGATTTTCACTTAATTCAATCAGGTTTTTTATATGAAAGGTTCAAAACAAAAGCCTCCAGAACGAACGCAAAAACTCGTACACGAAAATTAATTTTGAGAGAAAGCGGACAAATTTGCAGGCTGTCGGGAGGAATGAACTTGCCTCGTTATGTCAACGAGCAAATAAATGTTTCCTCTGGAAATTATAGCTATTTCCTACCTGGAAGCAACACCAGATTCAAAACACGAGCGACGAGAAACAGGCCCTGGGAGGTGGGAGAAGAAGCAGCTGCTGAAGAATAACAAAAATAGCGTGTTGCACACATTTGGTATGATGTCCTCTTCAGCATGCTAGTGTACTGTGTCTAGTCTGTGTAAACACTTTGTATTTTTATATTGTTTACCAGGCCTTTCCATGCAAAAAAGTCTTACAAGGCTTTTAAGGCTCCCATTTATGTAGCTTTACAGATTACCCAAGCAATTCATTGGAGAATGCAGATCAGAAGGGACTTTCTAGGGATGTATGGTCAGATGAAATAAATAGTCGGAGAGCTTGTCAGGGCCATGTGCAGTTTGGCCCGGAGCAGCAGCCAATTAGAGGCAGAATACTCAGGAAAGCAACCAGTCAGAAGTGTCAGAGTTTCCATGAAGGAAGTCAGGCACCTGTTGAGACGTTAGTGAAAGCAGAACTGGCCTCAGGTTCGGTGGTATGTTGAAGGTTGCTCCCTTGGGAGGGCCCTTTTCCTGAAGCCAGGGTCCCGCATGTCACACTGGTCCATCCTAGGCTTCACAGGGGGCCCATATGGCGCCAGGTAGAGTTTCATAGGCAGAAATTTAAGATCTGGTATCCATCCAGTTATTGAAAGACCAAACCCTGTATGTCAATAAGGAACAATGTGTCATAAAGATAGGAAAGATTAAATTAGACATACAGGGAACAATGCAGCGGTCACCCTGGATGGGATGCCAGTCTGTCATAGGGCACAGGGCAAGGATCACCTTTGAAGGGATGCCAGTCCATCAAAGGGCACAGGGCAGAGATCACCCTGGATGGGGTGTCAGTCAGTCATAGGGCACGGGGCAGGGATCACCCTGGATGGGATGCCCGCCCATCACAGGGCACAGGGCAAGGATCACCCTGGAAGGGATGCCAGTCAGTCATAGGGCACAGGGCAAGGATCACCCTTGAAGGGATGCCAGTCCATCACAGGGCACGGGGCAGGAATCACCCTGGAAGGGATGCCAGTCCATCACAGGGCACAGGTCAGGGATCACCCTGGATGGGATGCCAGTCCATCACAGGGCACACACCATGGGCACCTCAACAGGCACCAGTTCCTGAACTGCATATGGGAGGAAGTCCATGCAAATCGGTGGGAAACTCCAAACAAACATCAATGGTCAGATATGAACCATCAATCCAACCCAGTGAGGCAATAGCGCCACCCACTGAACCTCTTTATTCTTCGACTTGAGTTACAACTTAAGTTACAACTTCCTCATTAAACCCAACACCCCCTCCTACCCCCACTTCATGGCAGTACCTGAGACACTGTACAAACCATTCTAACAAATCTGGGTTTAGCTGAGAGCGTGTTTTCATGGGCCAGTAGATTGTTAATACATTTACAATAAAATTACAGCACAGGGCTAGCGCTTAGGGTTGCTATGACAACATGCCTGGAAACCTTAGACGCGAGCGGTGTATGCAATAACGTCAGTAAATTGCCTGCCCACACCAGATATTAACGATGTTATACTGGCTGACGGAGATGGCTGCTTGGTCAGATGTCGTCCGCAGCACAAAGGCATTTTTGTCATTTTTCTCATTAAGGGGGAATTAGAGAAATGCAGACCGCGACCCTTCACATTCCTCTGGAGGTAATGATCACTGTAACCAAATTAACGGGCTCGCAGTCTCCATGCCCCCGCCTCTCTCTTTAATGTGACCTTGCATTCTCATCGCTAGCACTCAGAATTGGACCAAGCAAAGTGGATTTGTGAGCTATATAAACCTTTCCGTCTCTAAAATGAATTGAAACCAGCAAATGGTTATAGGTTAGCGTGAAGATTTAATGACCATGTATCGTTTACAGGTCGCTATCTGATCATGATTATTCTAATTTAGTCACAGTCATTTTGGAAGAAGAGCATAACAGACAAACCAAAGCTGTGCTATTCCCGGGTCATGTGACTACAAAGGCAGTATGGCACAGACTTCCTCTCAAAGGGCTTACTGAACGAAATGTATGGGCAAAAATTAACTCGCCATTTTATTTCTGACTCCCAAATATGAAGCGTTCCTTTGGGGGGGGGGGGGGTTGTGAAGAGGGGAATTTGTTAAACAGAACTTCAATTCATATTCCTCCACCTCAGGTCTTGTTTACCAGACTTGCCGGTAACCTTAGTCAAGATTCCGCACCCCCCCCCCCCCACCCTTTTTTGTACCCCCTCCTGGTCGGGACCTGCAGGTTCCCGTCCCACCAGAACCCTGGATGCCACTTATCTGAGACCTTTCTTCATGCTGACATCTTCTCTCACAGACAGCCATGACCTCTGTTCTCCTGTGAAGGAAAACATTGGGTGTCCAGGATGACCAGACTGCTGTTTGCCTCCTGGGCGAAAAGCGGCGAGATTTTGGGATGAAGGTTGGCTCTGTCTGGCTCCTCCTGTTCCCCAGGTTTTTACACTGAACAACCTTACACACCCTGAACCTCCAGCATTTATTGGACTCTGCGGCTGCTCTGGCCCAGTCCCAAGGCATTGAATGCAGACAGCCATTACCCATGTGCAATGGGACTCCATGCTCCAAACACACATGGCACTAGATGACTTTTGTCAGATCCCTTGTCTTCTGTTGGTTACGGAAACTAGTTGTGTTTATAAATGTCCTTGATAAAGTCCAGAGACAATCAAGAGTAAATGAATCCATCCATCCTTCCATCCATCCATCCATCCATCCATTACTGCTATTCCAGTGTAGGATCATGACTAGCATAGCAGAGTTCACCCCAGAAAGCTCAGGACACAAGGCAGAGAACACCCTGGGTGGGATGTCTGGATAAATTAATTCACCAGTACATAAAACACATACAGTCATCTAGAAGTACTTTTGTGTCTTGGATTCAAGCTAAGTGCCTTTCATGAGAATTAAATTCACTTCAGCTGACCAGGGAAAAAAATGGCCTTAGGGTTCAGCTCTCTGATCTTAAATCACGGATTAAAATATTATCACTAAAGTTGGACGTCTTGCAACAAAAGCGCGGTTCTCACAATGTCAGCTACGATTTTTATATCCTGCACGCACGCAGATGGGAAACGTGCCCTTCCTGCAGCGACAGGAAAAACACGCAGCACGTTAAAATTCATATGCGGCTGGCCTAATTACTTTTACGATGTGTTCCTGGAGTCTGGAGAAAGCACTTTATATTAACAAATAGACACAAAAAACACATCCCATCAGATTGCACTTTAATTAGAGCTTTGACTTATCTGTGCGACTCTGTAGCCAGGACATGAACAATGTATTAATTATGGACTTTCGACTTTCACAAAAGCCAGGTCCTCAATCTGGTTTTGCATCTGGTCAACAGTCCTGACAGAATTAATCTGGAAACACAGACTCATCCTCTCATTTGAGGAGGTTGGGCTGTGTGTGTAAGACCAACACCGAGCTCAGTATCAGGGCCAAAAGCATCAGAAAATGTTGTTTGTGTACGTCTGTGCGTCTGTGCGTCTGTGTGTGTGTGTGTGTGTGTGTGTGTGTGTGTGTGTGCATTGCATACAGGCTGGTGGAATTCCTACAGATGCTAGTGTTGAGCTCACAGTCACTGTTCCTCTGCAGAAAGAAAGAGAAACAACCCCTTCTTATGTTCCCTGCATAAGAGTGTGTTTAAAAGGGAAAGAAGAACTTTCCTGCAGTGTTTATTTACATAGTTTTGCAGTTAGGATTCATACATCTCCCAGTCTAAGTCTCTGTTTGATCCTGTCGAGGGGAGACATTTATTTTCTACGTCTGAGCAGCAATTTCTGAATAATGCCTCCATGTTGGGCTCATCGTGTGCCTAGGGGAGCAGGTCAGGCCTGTTAGCGCAGAGCGAGTCTCCACTAGCATCCAGACCAAGCATCTCCAAGCCCGTGACCTCATGTTGGCATCCCGACATGAGTCTCCCTCCAAGCTGCCCCAAGAGCCAGGATCGCAGGAAAGGTCCAACTCTGACCTCAATTCTGGACTCTCATCAGTCGAATAAACGACTTAACGATGCCTCGATCGCCCCCTTTCAGGGACACGTGAATTACAGAGCAGGCTGTCATACATCCATGACCTCCAAAAGTGGCCCATGGACTAACTCACTACAGATGCTTTATTTTATGTCTTTATTTTATTTATAATCATGCTCCTTGGGTATGGGCGACCCCAGAAGGCACAGAGTCTTCTGGGAAAGTGCCCAAAGGGGCTCATAAACACCACTTCACACAGATCTCTCACTACGATCCAGGACTAGCTCTGTAACCCTGGTTCTGCAGCCTGCTGCAGATGCAGGGATGTGAAGATCCAGACCAAGGTGAGGCTGTTGGTTCGGTCCCCGAAATGAAGCCATTTATCCCCTTGAATGTAGAATTGATTATCAACAAAGAAATCCCCCCTGCCGTCTGGATGCAAGTTCCTCAGCGGGACTATGAGTGTTTGACAAGAACTTTGATATTTTGTTTAGCATTGGCAACAACTGTTTAGCTTACATAAAGATGGCTCTAAATGATGTGTATGTCTTACGGAACTTGATGTTAGACTTCACAAAGCGAACAGGCTGTAACTTTGTGTGGTTTTTGCAGTCGTTATGCCTCGAATCCATGTAAGCAAACTCTTATAAACAAAACACGCTTTGAAAGGGGATTTCTGTGTGGGGTTCCTGCTTGTGCGAGATCTCCGTGGATGTGGTCAGTGGGACCATTAGGCATGTGCCTGCAAGCTGTTAGGTGACTGGAGTTCGCCTGTCAGGGAATCATTAGAGGGTCGGACACGTGTAATGACTCACAGTACGAGTCATCGCTTCGCACGCTCAAGGACACGTGGGATCAATACCTCCTGGTCTGGATCAGCTGCCACTGGAAGTCCTCGCCACATTCTGGCAAAGCGAGATCCATCCAGATCTTCTGCAGACTCCCAGAGGACGGAACAATCAGGAGGATTTCTGTGCCCACCGTCATCTTCCTCTCTAACTGGGTTGATTGCGGCACCTGGTTTGTTTGCCAAAGTTCTTCCTGTGTTGGAGGAAAGGAAATGCATGACATCTGGTCAGTGTAAACATATTGTGATTCTTGGCCTCTGCAGTAATCTATGCAAAACAAATGAAAGGTATTGTAGAGTAATTGCAGTGGAGTCAGACGGGAGAGCAGATCCACAGAAGGTTTTAATGCTTCACAACAAGGACAGACAACCAGTGAAATGCATTCCAAGAGTCAGGGTCAAAATACAAAACAAGTTGAAAACAATGCAGAGCAAGGCAAAGCCAAATCCAAATCAGGTTCAGAATACAGGCAAGAATCCAGGAAATGTGGAGTCAAATCAGAACCACAGCAAGTCACCAACTCAGATCTTCACAGAGGTTTCATGTTAGAGTGTCACATATGCTGCCCCTGGGAGCAGGTTCCAGGTATGTGTAATATTCACATGGGAAAGGGCGTGTTCAGGCTGGGCTTGGCTGCTGGGAGTGTTAAGGCTGCAGCGAGTGTTGAGGCTGCATGTAGTGTGAAGGCTGCAAGGAGAATTAGGGCTGCTGGGAGTGTTAAGGCTGATGGGAGGGTTAAGGCTGCAGGGAGGGTTAGGGCTGCTGGGAGTGCTGAGGCTATAGGGGGTGTCGGGGCTGCAGATAGTACAGTATTAGGGCTGTATGGAGTGTTAAGGTTCCTGTGAGTGTTAGGGCTGCCGGGAGTGTTAGGGCTGCTGAGAGTGTTAAGGTTCCTGTGAGTGTTAGGGCTGCTGGGAGTGTTAGGGCTGCTGAGAGTGTTAAGGTTCCTGTGAGTGTTAGGGCTGCGAGACTGAATGGAGAATAAACACATGGTCACTGATAACATCCCTGCGCATTTCTAATGCCACAGATTTTACAGTGTCTGACCCAGTTACATTAATTTGCAGCATTCTGGCCACTGTGCTTTTCTGTTTAACATTAAACTGCAATATGTGCGCAGAGTAAGCACTGTGATTTGGGCATTTTTTACTTTTCAAGCAACAATCATTTCACACAACATAGCATCAATTGAAACTGACTGTCCACAAGTTATATGATTGACCTTAGTTCTGCGTGTATGTATGTTATGCAAAATACTATTTTCATATATCAAATATGATATATGAAATACATTACAAATGTAGCTTATGAAATGCAATATAAAGTAAGGGTGATATATCAGGATACACACTCCTCAGTGAGGGGTGATATATCAGAATGCACAATCCTCAGTGTGGAGGTGATATATCAGACCGCACACTCCTCAGTGAGGGATGATATATCAGAGCGCACACTCCTCAGTGAGGGGGTGATATATCAGAATGCACACTCCTCAGTGAGGGGGTGATATATGAGAATGCACACTCCTCAGTGAGGGGGTGATATATCAAAATGCACACTCCTCAGTGAGGGGGTGATATATCAGAGCGCACACTCCTCAGTGAGGGGGTGATATATCAGAGCACACACTCCTCAGTGAGGGGGTGATATATCAGAGCACACACTCCTCAGTGAGGGGGTGCCAGATCTACTGGAAGATGTTTGGCATGTTACAGCTAGCAGATGCACTCTAATCACATATAAGCGTGAGGCTCAGGTGCTGGAGTGTCTACAGAGCGGTTCCATCCCCTCCATTAAGCAGGTGCCATGATACCCTGTGGGCGTGCTGGGACACAAGGAGCTTTCATAACAAAAGCACAGGGCTGATGACTTGCCAAGCAGAGATGCCCTCAGCAGATCTTCTTCTTATCTTCCTGGTGACTGATGTGGTTGTTATGGCCTCTTAATTACGTTGCTGTGATTTTGTGAAATGATTGCCGACATATCTGCTGAAATGTTAGCTTAGCATTCAAAGTTATTGATTTGCTTGATCCCAAATTGTCATCTACGTATAATTAATTTCTGTGTATTCAACTTGATCTGTACTTTTTAATGTAGCCAGACACTTTCTAGCTGTGGATAAGTTAATTCATCTTTTGATTAAAATGATACTCTTTGTTATTTGTAAATGTAGGTTCTCTGTGCCTTCGGTCTAATTGGAGCAACGCGATTCCCAGTGAAGGAGATGACGATATTAGTCGGAAACTTTTTTGTTTGTGGAGGTTGTCTTTTATCTAAACTTAATGATGGAAATTCAGAAGAAAATTATCCAGCCAAAACGTAAGCAAGAACCTCACAGAATCCATCATTAGGAAGCTGTTTAAAGACCCCCAGATGTTCAGAGTGCCGGTTAATCCCAGTAAAACTTCCGTCCACCTGCCCCCATCCTCAGTTCAGCATCTCGCTGCATCACACAGCTGCAGACCCGCCAGGACCCTGATCCACACATCCTTATAGGCCACGCAAGCGCCTCTCAACTGCAGAACTGGGATTTAAACATTGAACTGGGATTTATACACAGAACTGGGATTTAAAACACCCTCTGTTCTTCCCCTTCGTGTTTCCTTTCACACCAGAGGGGCTGTCAGTCAGTTTCTTATTAAACGCCGGTTAGCTGTGAATGTACCCTCACCCATTCGTGATATATTCATCTTGACACTTCCTCAATGATGTTTTTTTAACGTAAAGGCTGGTTGTTTTATTTGGGACTGTGAGTCAGATAGTGAATAGGGACTAACTCAGGAACTCACACTGTATTCAGGGAGACTTGTAGCAGTGCCTCAGGTTTGAGGGCTTGTCTTTGATGTGGCGGCTGCTGCTTTATGGCTCATTTCAGTCCTGTGGGCAAATCCTTCTGCCCGATGACCCTGTAAACCATTTAAATATTTCGGTACTACGCCGGTACTCCTGCTCCCCAGTTCCTATAATTTGAAATGAAAGGTCACATACTTTCTCGCCACATTTCTTCCAAACCGAAATGCCGTCTTTCCAGACTAGTTTAATTACTTGTCCCGCACGCTTGCTTCCCTCGATTGCCAGGCAAACTGACTTCATCTATTTTTAGTGTTTCCAGGGCCTCGCTGGCCAGACTGGAGCGGTGCCCGTGGTAGCAGCTTTTATCCCCCTTTTTCTCTGTGCCGCGCTGCTGTCTTGCCTAACAACCTTCTACCCACGCGTGACAGTGCCGTCCAGACAACAGCAGGCTCCGTCCGAAATGTGTGTCCTGTGGGATGTGAGAGCCAGGTAACCCGCATACATCACGGAGCCGCTCCCTGAATCTTAAGAAGTGAGAGTCCTGTCACAGGGGCTCATAGGTAAGCAGCGACGGCATGCGAGTGATTCCTGCCGGGGTGACGCTTCGGGGTGTCACTGTCTCCAGGACGCACGGAGGATGTTGGAGCGTCAGAAAGGACCCCATGCAAGAAGGCTGAATAAATGGGTAAAAAGGCAAGGAGAAAGATAGTTTTGAGGAACAGTTATGTTGAGATGAAAACAATCCCACAATTCTCCTGGGTTTTATGTAAATGTTTCTTGATTCCCCTGATCATCTAGACACGAGTTCCATGTTTGGTTTTGTTGTGCTTTGTGATGCTATCCATGAAACGACGACGTCGTCAGCACGCCCCTATCAGAATCCACACCTAACACCCAGCTTCCCATTAATTCTGCCCACACAACAGCCCCCAACAAAGCAGTAAAAACAGAAAAGCAGCGAGGGTCCTGTCACCCCTTGGGGAATCGAAGGAGAAGCTATTATGGACGACAACTTTCATAGGAAATTACATACGATCTTCCTTGGGGTTTCTCAGGCACGGAAGCACAACAACCACCAGGAGAAAAGCTTCATCGTATACGACAGAGCAGCTTTAAAAGAGAGATGAAAGAAGACTTTGACACATTATGGATCTTCTTACCACGCTGTAGCTGTCAGGCATCTTATTCTCATACTGCTCCAAAACGCCTAGCGGTTTTTATTTATATCAGTGGTCTATTAAAAGGAGATATTTTCTCTTTAGCAGTTGTCTTGTCTACAATTAAGGCTAAGCCAAACAATATGGCCCACTGTGAAAGTCAAGATACGACTGAATGGAATCACAGGCTTGACTGATTGAGTTTCAAGCCCCTTCGGGTGTGGAACCTCTTCACGCCGGCCTGCTGACACTTCCTCTCAGAGCAACGCCCCACTTGACTTCCTGTGAAACCCCCCCTGGCTAGTCCTTGGCCAGTGTTGTCATCGGAGCTTGGTTTCAATGGGGACGTGCCCCAAAACGGGCAAATGCCATTTGGCAGCACCAACAGCTGTCATTTAAAGGCAGCGAGAGGGGATTATAAATCCGGCACTGTGCCCCGGCTGAGATGAAGGCCGGGTCAGCGTGGTTCCCCCAACTTGGCCCCGCGTCATTTCGGGAGGGGGTCCCGTCTGGGACGCTTGATTGACCCCCTCTTTGGAGTTCATGACTATTTCATGATTGGAAATAGCAAATGGGGTCTTGTGGCTGCCGGCCAGGGGGCGTCACAGGGAATCTGGGGGCCGCCAGACAGGCAGAGAAAGTCCGCATGCTGTGGTGCAGACGGTTCAAGACAACAGGGCAGAGCGGAACACCTGAAAACCAAAAACGTTAAGCACTAACTTATGTTCAGCGAACCATAAATCACCACATAAGACCCATACGATTCTCTAGGTTACAGGACATCAGAAAAACCTGGTTCTGTCAAGTAATGCCTAACCAGGGTGGTGCAGGTGGATGGGGGCTGTAAGGTAAGATCTTCAGCACACCATAAACATCCCAGAGTAGGTTAGTTTCACTGATGTGCCTCAGAACAGCAATTAAACACACCAGGACTATGACACTGTCACCAAGTAACTCTTAATAGGTGCCCATTGCGGGATTATATGTCTTATATCAATAGGTGATGCATTGCACAAGTAATACAAGAGCTCCCCCTGGCAGGAGCCATTTAAACTGCACAAGTCACTGTCCTGTTTTTGATTTATTTAGCTGCATTAGAATGAAAAAATCAACAAAAATGGTTTCCATACAAGGATGAAGCTTTAAGTGCTAGTGTTGGACGAAGGCAAAAACTATTACATGCATTAAATGGGGGAGAAGGGTGGTAAATTGGTAACGTTGGACTTCAAGAAACAATGGGGCCATAAAGGGCTATTAACTGGGGGTAACCAATTTAAACAGAGAAAACACTTAAAAAGGGTGCGGTGATTCTGGAACACTTCGTAATAGCGTAACTATTAAGCTGACCATTGAAGTCCAGGATAGGGAACAGCTGGAGCCGAGCGGCTGTACATTTCAGTGGAGTAACAGCACCCTCTAGTGGTGCATCACCATTTCACCAAGACCCCGACGGTGTTAATGAAAATAGCGGCGATTCATTAGCTAAATGCACGCCACTTCTCTAGCATTACAGGAGGAATGTAGGCTAGTTGGTGGTAAATGGTTACAAACCAAAGGTTTCAGGGGAATGGACACCGAGCACGAACAGTTCAAGCTGCGAAAAGGTAAGTGGGGAAAAAAAAAAAAAAAAAGACTGAAGTCACAACACAAATAGGTATTTATACAATATTTAATGTCTACAAACCACAATGCAACAGCACTCACGCCCCCTCCCAGCTTTACACAAAGCAGCCTTTTCCCACCCCGCCCCCCATATATTAAAGAATATTTTTTTATTAAATGCTTCACAAGTTGATGGGAAATGAATCAAGCACCCATTTCAGCTTTGAAAACAAGCCATCTCCCAGAAGTATTCACATATACACTACAGGCTAAATTTTACAGTTTCAAAACCATTTAGCTGAATTTCACGCAGTGCATTTGCATGTTAGTTGAATTACGTGCGTAATTTAAACGCAACCGGTCAGCTACAAAATCAGCGCCAAGAGTGAATCATACTAACGGGTAAATACATTTATTCAATAAAATGGAGACGCAACTCGCAGAGTAATAAAACCGTCCGAACCAGAGCGCTTAAACACAGTGTTTTAGATGAGCTCCTCTTGGACTTGGCAATACCCCAGTACTTAAAAATCCAGCATGACGTGTCGCTGGAGATGGTGTCCGCCCTTCACTCCTGGCCAAACATCTCCTGGGACGCGTAGGTCATGTAGAGGAAGCCGTCCTCGTCCTTGTGATCCTTATAGACCTGCGCCATCGTGAGGGACATGCTGGCAATGCCGTGGTTGTTGATGAGCAGGTAGAAAGCTTGACTTGGCATCAGCGACATCCGATTTCTAAGGGAGGTCACACATCGTATGTAATGAGCTTCTCTTGCAAAAATTAAAAAAGAGTGTGCATGACTCAAACGAGTGTTATATGTAAGAATGTACCCGCATTGAAACTACGCCCCAGTGCATTCATTTAGACCAGTCTATATAAAGCTATTAACTACAACCTCGATTTCAAGACCGTAGTCATGGAGTCAACATCGGGGTGGGGGCATTGAGCACATCCGAATATTTGGGGAGGGGGAAGAAACGTGCCCCCCCATATACATTATAATTACGGTAATTGCTCACACCTGGCAGGGGTAACCCATTTCAAACAAGCCGACAAGACCAACACATACATTTACCTTATTATCGTTACAAACTGGGTCATTGAAAGTTCTTGAGGCACCAGGAATTTCGTCTTATCTAGGGGAGGTAGGTATTTCTCCCTCGGATACCTTTCAATTATCACCTAAAAAAAGCATTTCAAGTCAAATATCAAAACTATCAAGTGTCATTGGAAAAATGACGTTTATAAACTGATCAGGATCAATCAGGATTATGGACTTACAGGGATCTTAGTTGGGAATTTCGACCGAATGCCTGCTACCTCTTGCCTTCGTGTTGCTGTTCAGGGCACAGAGTTGCAATTAAACGCACCATTTAAAATTTGGAGACACTGATCTTATAGGTAAGAATCAAAAACATAAATTACCAAAACTTTTCCGCTGCTTGAAAGGTTTGGGTTGCTGCGGCTTGTCCAATGCAGGCATTCTGGTACAAAACAAGGGCAGGACCCTATTCCACGTGCACGGCCTGCACCCCCCGACCTATTTAAATAGTTTCAAAGGGCGCTTGCTTTGACGTTTGCGGTGACGTTGTTTGCTCTGATTGCCAAAGCGGCGTTTGACGCTCCGGCAGCCGCGTCCTGCCAGATACGTCGGCTTGCTCGTAACTAATTGGGGTTTGGTGACCTAACCTAGAGTTCGATTAATTCTTTGAAGAACCTAAAAAATGCATTGTGATATATTACGACTAATGCTAAATGCGCTGCTCCATTCAAACCGGATATTCAAATATGACTAAAATATCATAAAATGATAAAACATACGTGGACCGGAATTTTTACTTTCCCTCTTACTGTGGCTTGTTGTAAAAAAAAAACAAATTTGTTCTGTATATTTGTTTTACTTTTTCAGTTCCCCTGCAACAATAATCTCCATGACAATTACTTAATTTTATCATGCTTTCACACATTTTTTTTCCATTAGACTTTTTAAAACTAGTTTAAGCAGCTGGATATTGGATGTTTTTGAATCTGCCCTTCTTTAAGAACCTTTTTATGGTGTGAAGTTTGAACACTCGGTTCTGGTCCAAGATCAGTGTAGTGCCTTAACCTCTGTACCATCACACACCGATCTGTAAAAAGATTGTTTGGATTTTAACTAGGCTGTTGTAGTCGTAGACTCCGAGGGGCAGATAGCTGCAGCCTGGAGCAGAATGTCGAGTAGGAGGGGCAATGTCGTGTAGGAGGGGCAATGTTGAGTAGGCACAATGTGGGAGGGGTTTATAACAAGATACCCTAACCCTTGTTATAAACCCCTCCTACCCCTTGTGATAAGCCCCTCCCACTCAACATTGCCCCTCCCATTCGACACTTGGTTCCGGGCTGCAGCATTATATACTTGTGCCAGTAAAAGCCAGGAGTGGGTGTAATTTAAACTGATTTAGTGTAGTTTCTTTCTTTGTTGTGGTGATTCATTCATTTATGACTGAATGGGTTCAGGTGACACAATGTATTACGTGTTGGTTTCAGTCCAGTTATCATATTTCTGTGATTCAAGCCAGTTTGTTGTAAATCTCCTGTTGGCTGTAATATCATTTTGTCTGTTTTTCATTCAGGATAATATGTTTTTTGTTAGCATGTTTAACCACTTTGTGGTTACAAACAATGCTGCATATTTTTGTTTTTGTTTTTTTTTCAAGCCCCATGTGTCATCAGCAATCTTCAGCTCATCCCAGATTGTTAGCTGACATGATTTTCTCCCTTGTTCTTGAACAGTGGAGCCCGTACTTCTATCTCTTAATGTCAAGGTTGATACCCTCTGGTGTGTCAGTAAAGGTGCAAATATTGAACATGTTTGAATAATGGCATTATGATATATCTCTGCGGCACTTTTTTTTTTTTGCGGGAATAAACTTTTGATCTCACGGTGTGATTTCTTCTGTTCAGCCTCGGCATCAAACTGTAGTTGTGTAATAGCTGTCGGTCTGAAATAGAATGAAATGTTCCTCATCGGGAACAGGCTTAGACGACATGCCCACATTCCTACACACACACGCCGTGGTTTTCATCTTTTATGCATCACAAGAGGGAAAATGAACATTATCTGCGTTAATAATATACAAATAGCTAATAGTCTGTGAGTTTACTCACTTTAGAAATATTTTGATAGTCATTTCTGTCAGTGCTATAACGACAAAGTCTGTTGTGGGATTTAAGCCTACACCCTTCCTGTCTCAGGGCTAAGTAAATAAATATCTTAAAGGTGATTTAAGAAATAAAGAAGTCGAAATTCAGCATGTGAGGTTACATTCTTCATCCCTCTATGATGTTCATCATTGTGGCTGGGCAGACAAGCTGGATTTGAAGAGCCAGTTCTAGCAAGGTAACAGAAACACTCTCTGTCCTTTGTAATGCTGTCACCTTTTATGGAAACATGCATACAATGCTACTTGATTTTATTTAGACAGTCATACATAGAGATATTATACTTGTGTTTATAACAGCTCTATAAATAACCTAGAAAAAAAGGAGTCATACTGATTCGCTGTTACCGTAGGGACCAAACCTTGCATCGATCCAGTCTCTGAACACCCTGCCCTCCAGTCAAGGTAAGAGTCCTATTGATGTAGAAACACCAAAAATCAGTCAGTCAGCAGACAGATAAGAGCCGCAGAAGGAACAGGTCGGCTCTCAGAACCAGTTGTGGAAGTAAGTTTACTGATCAGGGTTACATGTTAAGGGGGTAAGAAAATGTTACTTTATCATTGAATTACAGTAGGAGATAACCGTTGGTTAAGCAATGCAATGCATACATTTCCATATCATCTTACAGTATCACTGTATTTATTAAATGGAATCAAAACTGAAATCATTCAGCAGAATAGATACAATAGATACAGAATAGGGGCCCCATGAAAGAATATCATATTGGGCTCCCTATCCAATTATGTTACAAATTTTTAGGGCTCTTGTCAGTCACTGGCCAACCCTGGTATAAAGAGTCACAATCACAGAGTACAGAACTGGTAGATTGAAACAAAATCTTGGTGTGCATTTGTACTTTCTGAAATTGAACTTTCCACCTCTTCATTCATTAATCGCCATTCAGTCAGTACACACTGTGTGTGCATTATGCTCTTCATATATACATTTGTACACCTGGTGATGGTCATCGAACCTCTCCCAGGAATCACGGAGCAGAGGCGTTGGACTCCCTGGGTGGGATGCCGGTCCATGTCTGGGAAAGCAGGCCATCGTATCCAAAGGGCAATTTAAGGAAATCCCCCAAAACACCGGGAGTTTAACTGTCTCTAACTTCCCTTTTCGCCAATAGGAGTGACATGAGTACCCAGCAGCCCCGTAATAAGGGTCCATTAAGAAAACGTGCGTGTATGTGTTTCGACTAGTCCCTGATTCCCTTAGCACAAAATTTTAGCCCACACACATAAATGTAAATAATAATAATACATTTATTACAGACTACCCCTCCCCTGCCCCCCTGGAAACCACCTCTGTGTGTCGCTTCAAAGCTTAGAAAGCTCTTGCATTACCGTACGACTGATCAGGAGACCAAGGAGCTCCTTTTAATAAAAGCCTGACCCATAATCCCCCACTGAGACCCCGCTAATTGCCGCATCACTCCTTATAAATGCAGCAGGTGACCCTATATAAGGCCCTAACAAGCCATAATTAGTCCGGTCAGGGTCAGTCAGGTTTCCTTAACCGAAGCCTCTGCGGTATGGGCTGCTGATCAGTTGCCATGGGAACACCAATGATTGCGTAATACCCTGTACCTTTTCTGTTTCTGAGTAATATCAATCTTCTGTGCATATAGGGTGAAATTTACATTTAGCAAATCATGAAACGCAAAAGGACAAAACAGTTGGTGTTTATTCAAAACAAAATAAATAAATGTGCAAAATTTTTACCCTAGTACAAAAGCATAGATAAATCCAGGTCAATGACAGCATGGATACCTGGTGACCTGGTGAGCAGTCAGAATGCTTTACATGGCCCTTGACTGGCTTCATGTATGCCTGCCATTCCTAGACTGATGGACGTCCCAAGCACAGAATTCGCCACGTCTCTCCCTGTTTGTGTGGCATCACCCACCTACTTTGGTTTCCTCCCATAAATGCTGGATTCACGCTGGATTGATGACTTCCCCTGGGGTGTAGATATGCATTCAGTATTCCTGAGTGAGAGCCTTTCTGGTGTCTTCATGCAGAATCGGAAATTGCATTTATGCCTCCTAGTGCAAAAAATTGCTTTTTAATGAAAGATGAATTTATTTGTGGGGAATTAAGGAGAGAAATGAAATGGTTTACATTTTTCATTCATGACCAGATTCACTGATTCACGCTCCGGTTTGGGGGTGAGATTGTTGCCTCACACCTGCGAGGGTGGGGGTATGGTGCGTGGAGTCTGCACTTTCTCCTAGTGTCGTCTGAGGCTCCTCCACGCATTCTGGTGCCACGCAGTTAGGCTAATTAGTGTCTCCAAATTTCTCATAGTCAGCAGTTGAGTAAAAATATTTCATGGGGAATGTTGGGGGTCAAATCTTTGGGGTGCCTCCATGATTAATTTCCTGAGCAGGAGGGTGGGGGGGACTTGAATCTGCCCTGATATGGTATATACTCGGTAGATTTACCTTTACGTGTGTGAATTTACAGACCTCCCATTACAACTCGAGCACTGTTCATAATGTCATAATGTGATGGGTTGGCATCCTGTCCGGGGTGTACCCAGCCCTGTGCCCTGTGATGGGCTGCCATCCTGTCCGGGGTGTACCCAGCCCTGTGCCCTGTGATGGACTGGCATCCTGTGCAGAGCATACCCAGCCCTGTGCCCTGTGATGGACTGGCATCCTGTGCAGAGTATACCCAGCCTCATTCCCTGTTCTTCCTGAGATGGACTTACTGTAGGCCCACCCTGACCAAGGTAAGAGGCTGGATAATGTATAGATGTTTCAGTTTGGTGCCCTGTTGACAAAGCACTAGTGGGCCAGATTCTGAGATTAGGGACACTGGCACATTTATGGAAAAAAAAGTTCCACATCTTCTCATTAGGTGGCGACATTGCTACCTAGGTGTCACACATGAGCCATCTGTCTACACGGTTCCCTTAACCTCTGCTTCACACGTGCTTCAGTTTTTGCTTGTTCATTAGTCCTAACTGGAAACCACAGAACCATCCATCCATTTTCTGTATCTGCTTGTCTTAGAACTGAAACCATATTGATTCTTTGCATCATTCTTGACTATTAGAAATGGTTGAATTTGTAACATTATAATGGTTTGTTGTATGTTGCACTATGGCCATCTAGTGTTCCTCAAACCGCTCCTTGGGGACCCCCTAGACCAGGGGTCTCCAACTCCGGCCCTGGAGAGCTACGGTCCAGTAGGTTTTCTATCCTACCTGGCTTCTGATGAACCACACCAGTTCTCAGGTAAATACCAGGAACAGGTGTGGCTCATCAGAAACCAAGTGGGACAGAAAACCTACTGGATAGTAGCTC